>CM064509.1:20215840-20345944 GCA_032716605.1 Paralithodes platypus | reverse complement strand
AAAGCCGTGTTGAGTATCTTTAAGTATGTTATTTTCCTCTAAGTGATTTACGAGTCTGTCTCTTATTTTACATACAACTGAGGTCAAGCTAATTGGACGATAGTTACTGGGTAGGGATTTGCTGCCTTTTTTTAATATCGGTGTTACGTTGTCTAGCTTCCACTGATCAGGCATAGTTCCAGACTGCAAGGATTTATTGAATAGCAAGGTCAGTGGTTTGGAGAGCTCATCCTTAGCATCCTTTAGAACTCTAGGTGATATTGTATCAGGTCCGGGCGATTTATCTAAACATTTCAATACTTCTCTCTCTGTAATGGTGATATAGCTTAGAACATCAGAATTATCAATTTGAATCGGCGATGCTTTAGGGATATCACTGAGGTCTTGTGTTGTAAAAACTGATGCAAAGAAGGTATTGAGGGCATTACTCATTTGTACTTCGTCTTTGGTGTATTCTCCATTTTCATCGACTAACGGTCCAACAGTATGTGAAATAACTACTTTTTTCTTTCTGATATAACTATAGAATTCTTTCAGGTTTGTTTTACTTTGATTCGCAACATGTAACTCCAGGGTCATTTTACTTTGCTTAATTAACTTTTTGGCTTTGCGTCGTAGTTCTACAAATTTCACCCGTTCTTCGTCATTTTGTGATGATTTTAATCTATCATTAGCAGACTTTTTAGAAAGCAAACAGTCTGAAATATCTTTATTCCACCATTTGGGCTTATCATTATGGCCTGTATGCCGTATTTTCGATGGTATGCAGTCTTGCACTACTTTTAGGTAAGTGTTTGCGAATACTTCCCAAGATGTATTTATGTCGTTATTGTTAATTAGAAAGCTCCAGTCAGTTTCTTTAAACATTGCTCTATATTTAGGAAAGTTTGCTTGACTCTCTCGATGCTGCTATCTGGTTCGTTACTAGTAAAATTTAAACTGAAATTTATTGTACGATGGTCGCTGTTACTAAATTCATCACCGACATTCAAATTCTCTATCAATTCTTCTTTTGTTGAAAGTACAAGGTCAAGGACGTTATTTCCACGGGTTGGAGATCTAACAAATTGATATAGCGAACTCTCTTGCAAGTTTGCATACAGGTCTTGTCCAGAGTGTGAAGTAATACTATCTCCCCACTTGGTCACAGGTAAATTGAAGTCGCCAAAAAATATGGTATCTTGCGAGTTACTTACGTCAGCAATTTGCTAATTAATTTCTCGGTCAGTTTGTACTGATTGAGCTGGAGGTCTGTATATTAATTCAATTATTATTTTTGTACCTTTGTTATTCTTTATTAGCACAAAGGATGTGTCAACGTTCACAATTTGAGGTTTTGACAAAAGGGTCGGGTTAAGACTTTCTTTGATATAAAGTAAAACGCCACCTCCATTTTTATTTATTCGGCTTTTCTCAAACATTACATAACCGGGAAGTGAATACTCTGCTAAAAAGTCTCTGTCTTCCGTATTGAGCCAAGATTCTGTTATGCCAATAACATCGTAATTTTCTGTAAACACTAGTTCCTCTAAATCTGAAAATTGATTGCGTATGCTACGAGCGTTTGCATAGAAAACCTTTAAAGTTTTGGATTTAGAATTAACGGAACGCTCTTTAATAAAATTCTTGGTTCTGGTCGGATCTACATTTATGTACCTGTCTGTCCTCGGTCCTCGCTGTCCTCGATCCTCGTCCCTGGTTGCCCTCGGTCCTCGGTGTCCTCAATCATCGTCCCTGGTGGTCCTCGGTCCTCGCTCATCGTCTCTGGTGGTCCTCAGTCCTCGCTGTCCTCGATCGTCGTCCCTGGTAGTCCTCGGTCCTCGATGCTCGTCCCTGGTGGTCCTCGGGCCTCGATCCTCGTCCCTGGCGGTTCTTGGTTGGCTATGCTTCTTTTTCGAAAATCCTTTACTGCGTCGTGAAGCAGGTGGCCAAATCTTGCTGCTCCCACCTGGTTTAGATGAACTCCATCCGCTACAAACAGATGATCTCCACGGTAGAAGGCATCCCAGGTATTGATGAATCCAATGTTTTCCTCCCCACAGAGTTCAGCCAGTCGACGATTTACGCTAGTGGCCATGTTGAAAAATTGGTTGTTCACACCGATCCTGGGGACGATCCATGATATGATGACTCTACGTGACTTTTCCTTATACATCTGAATCAGCTTCCGGTACTTGAGCATGAGCTCCTCCGATCGAGTCCGCTGCACGTCATTAGATCCAACATGAATGACGTACATTGTGCGTGAGGGGGCTGACTTCGAAACTTCATTGACTGCAGCTGCAACGTTGTCCACACCGTCGCCAAGGATACAGAAGCGCTTCCTGGTCCTCGGTGCTCTGGCGCAGAACTCGATAAGTTGTCCACGAACAATGGAATCTCCTACGAGCCGAATTTCTTCTATTTCTTCTTCTTCATCTAAGTCCGCAAGAATCTGGTAACGGTTCTGGCACATGGTTTCGGTGATGATCTTCCTTGCTATGGGGCGAACGTTGTTTCTCACAACGCGGAAGTTGTCCTCAGGGAGAGCAGAGTCATTATTTGAATTTTCCTGACGTGGTGCTGAAGCTGGTACCGCTATATCAGGCGTAGGGCTGTTGGAAGATGCTGCGGTGGTAGAAATTGCTTCATTTGATGATACTCCTACGTTGAGCGTTGTAAATTCTTGGAGTGTTTCCAGCTTCTTGGTGAGGGCGTTAATCTTGACATTAGCTTCATCCAGTTTAGCTGCCAAATCTTCTCGGAGCTGGCAGAATCAGCAGACATGAAACTCAGGGCAGGCAAACATGGTAGAGCCAAACCTACCGGAACAGGAGGGGGGAGAGCAGAGGGTGGGAGGAAGGGTGGTTTGGAAGAGTAGGAGGGGGAAGGTTGGAGGAAGGAGGGGAGAGTAGGAGGAAGGGGGGGGGGGAGAGAGTTGGAGGGGCGAGAGAAGAGGGTAGGAGGATGGGGGGGTGGAAGAATAGGAGGAGATGAGAGGAGGAGGATGTGGCTTGGGGGAGGTGAACTGAGGGAATAAGAAAACTAGGAGGGGAAGAAGTGAGGGGAAAACAAATAAATCAAATGTACGTGAGCTAAATATATTTGTTTTACGACAGACACCAAACGGTACAGTGGGCAAGATTTCCAGCTGGCCCAAAGCCTTTGGCTGGGATATTTTTCTGCCAAAAAATGTACAAATTAATCTCGGAGGGGGATCTTCCGTTTTTTTGGCATAACCTTGATGGAGGCCCAGGGAGGAAACTAAAATATTAATAGAGACATAAACATATAAACTAACAAATAACACTTACCTCCTTAATCATATAAAATCAATAGCTAGTAGTAGTCGTTGATTTATGCTTTCTAAAAGCTGACATTTTCGAGTGTATATAATGTTTTAGTCAGTATTAAGCTCGAAGAAAATGTGAGTTATATGGTGCTAAAGCTTGATATAATAAGTCGATATATACCTCAGAAGATATAATTCTAATTTTTTCGTGATTTGAATTAAAAAGAAGGATATGTAAAATAATCATAACATTTAATACAACTAAATTAACGACCAATAGTTTTCTTAATTGTCTTCTAAATATTGCTACTATAGTCCATTCATTATAAGTAGGCCAGAAATCGTGACCCCTAACCTCTGTAATTAAAAGAAGGGCTAGAGCAAATGGGCTGTAAATGTCCACACCTATTCCCTGGTTTCTTCTTATTCGTATTCTCCTGTTGTGTGGAATTTGCCATCGTGGGGCACTCGACTTAGTAGTTTCAATGTTTGTTATCCCCCGGGGATTTCGTGAGCACTGATATGCCTTGGGCCTAACATCTAAATCATGTTAGTAGATATGATTTTTGGCCAACCTAAAATTAATGAACTGTAGTAGTATATAATTATTATGTTCTCTCCACTAATTAATGAACTGTAGTAGTATATAATTATTATGTTCTCTCCACTAACCAACTTTATTCCTAAACTCGATTAATGAAATTAAGAAACACATGTTGCAGTCCGGGGATTCGAACCCAGGACGATCACACCGAAAATCAACACACTTATGCATTGCACCACGAAGACAGACAGCCATCAGTAGATAAGTCACTCCCCAGTCCCAGCGACGGCTGGGAGCCGTCAGTAATGTACTTTCCTTGCAACTGCCTGTATCAGACTATGCCTGGTACCACGACCGTTTGAGCACTGCTCTCGATATGGCAACACTTCTCAGCTTACATCCAACCCTCTGAACTTCTGAAGGCTGAGAGAGCCAGTCTTCCTTCATCTCTTGAGGTGGAAGGTTGTTCTATCTTGCCATTTTGGCCACATTGCTTGGGACTGGGGGGGGGGGATTTTAATTAGAGTATCCTACGGTATAGTAGGGGTTAAACTTTATAAGACTTTACCAATCATAAGTGCATGCCATATATATATTGCCCAACTGTAAGCGAGATATGGCGCACCTAAGGACAATATATATATATATGTATATAATTATATATACAGTATATATATATATATAATTATATATACTGTATATATATATATTTGTCATCAAATAAACAACTTGTCATGCTTAGGGGTGCCGGAAAACGATTAAAAGACTGTCTGCCCCCCACCAGAGTCAGGTTGGGAAGAAATACTGGTAGAAGTATCAGATTTCTTCTTTTAACCTTCGTGGTGGCATAGGTGGCTGGACCTCCTGCCTGTACGGTTCGATTCCTACCCCTAGCAGTTATATATATATATATATATATATATATATATATATATATACAGTGCGCGCGGTTGCAATAGGAGCGGGCACTCTCTACCCTCGCGCACCAACATTCATTCATAAAAATTGGACAAAAAAACAAAATTGACTTATATTTACTTTATTTTAGTACTTTATAGGGTATCCTTTGCTCTTCCTGACTAAGCTCAGACGTTTAGGAAGAGAATTGGCGATGGCTTGAATATATGCAGGCTTCAAACCGTCCCACAACTGCTGAATAGCGATCTTCAGCTTCGGCACGGAAGATGTGTCGTAGTCCTGCAGGCCGCTTTTCATCTTGCCCCACAGGTTCTCAATGGGGTTGAGGTCTGGTGAGTTACCAGGCCAAGGGTTGAAGTGCCTAATACCACCGAAGTCCATGGCCTGTACCACTGTCTTAGCGGTATGGCAGGGTGCGCCGTCCTGCATAAAATAATTCGCTTGGCACTTTGTCATAGATGGCTCCAAGTGATCAATTAGTAGGTCAAGGTAATTATGTTGATTCATGCGAATGTTTCTTTGGTAGAAAAACTAAATCACCAGTGCCGTGGAACGAAAAAGCACCCCATACCATCACTGAATCTGGGTGTTTTATGGTGTGCCGGGTATAGCGGGGGTCCAGAGGGTTGCTACCGCGGCGGCGGTAAACATAGTTCCTAGTGCCGTCAGTAACTGTGAATGACGATTCATCGGACCATAGTACTTTCTGCCATTGGGCAAGGGTCCAATGTCGATATTGCCTGGCAAATTTCACCCTATTCCGTCTATGCACGCGAGTTACCCAGGGCTTAGGAATGCAGCGGCATCGTCTGTAGTGTAGCACTTTATGAAGGTAATCTTGTAGCGTTCGGATGGCAACACTACCAAGCAGGTTTGGATTTTGTTCTTTAATTTTCCTGGCAGTAAGGCTGGGATCAGTCTCTAGCTGCCTCTTAAGCATATTCAGGGTCCTCTGTGATAGTTTACGCTTCTTACCGGGCCTTTTCTTCTGGGTAGGTAACGGCCCCGGCCCTGAATCGCGGATTTTCTTTGTCCAATTTTGAACCGATCGCACTGTAACTCCTGTGTTTGAACTAATTTCCTTGTTGTGTTTTACCCTCCTTCATCAGTGCACTTATGGCCGCAATTTGAGCCGGAGTTATTTGTGTTTTCTTTGGCATGACGGGCGTGGGTGGTCCCAAAGGGTAGGCGTCACACGGAAAACAATGGAGCCAACTCGGCCCTATCATTCGCGTATATCCTCCCTGTACCAGAGCCGTAGGCACACTGAAGGGTTCTAGCTACGTTCCCGCACTAAGACTGAGCTGGCTGAGTTGCCAGATGTCGCAGTTGCCATATCTCACCAGATTTTGGGGGTAAAAGAGGAGTTTTATGAATTACGTGGTTGCTATAAGTGCGTGCCCTCTCGCTCTTATTGCAACCGCGCGTACTGTATATATATATATATATATAGTGTGTGCATATGCTTGTATGTCATCATCATCATCATCCTTGTATGGTTGAGTGCAGTACGTTGAGAGCCTCTCTACTTCACCATTGTGGAGTGGTAGTGGTGGGTGGGTCTCTTGGTTTTTAGGGGAGATTTTGACTTAAGGATTATTTTTTCTAAACCCCCTTCTTCCTCATGTTTAGCCCCATTAGTTTTGAGATTTGAAGAAGTTTGGCCCATTAGTTTGTCGATATAAATAAAAATCGCCCCATTTCTGTCAATTATAAGACCTTTCTTGCCATTTAGATGTTGATTGTTTCCTTGCGAACGATAGCTAGATTGTATTTTAGGAGTAATCGGCCTTCGGCCAGGACATTTTTCTACCAAAAAAATTGCATATTTATTTCGAAGGGGAGACCTGAAGGTATATTTTAAAGCCTGATGGAGTTCTAGACACGAGTCTACACCGATCTGATGTCTGTCACTGTAAAGAGGATTTTGGAGGCCATAGACATTATTATTGAATACACAACACATACACCACATAGACACATAACCCACTCTCTCTCTCTCTCTCACATACACGCGCGCGCATGCACAGACACATATGCACACACACCAAACGTACAGTCATTCATAAACATTCGTGGTCCTCACCTGTTTTTAATTATGTAAGTTTATCCCTGGAAGCAAATTTGTGAATATAATAGTTTATGCATCAACTATACTGTATAATTAAATATATTATTTATTGAAAAGCACTTCCAACCACAACATTATTCCGGATAGCTATAATTGCACGAAGACAAACACAGTGGTTCCACGATTGTTTATAAGTGAATGACCAAACCTACATATCGTATAAGTGACTACACAAGTGACTGTATAAGTGACTGTACAAGTGACTGTATAAGTGACTGTACAAGTGACTGTACAAGTGACTGTACAAGTGACTGTATAAGTGCCTGTACAAGAGAATGTACAAGTGACTGTATAAGTTACTGTACAAGTGACTGTACATGTGACTGTATAAGTGACTGTACAAGTGACTGTGTAAGTGCCTGTAGAAGAGAATGTACAAGTGACTGTATAAGTTACTGTACAAGTGACTGTACATGTGACTGTATAAGTGACTGTACACGTGACTGTACAAGTGACTGTACAAGTGACTAAAAGTGCCTGTACAAGAGAATGTACAAGTGACTGTATAAGTTACTGTACAAGTGGCTGTACATGTGACTGTATAAGTGACTGTATAAGTGCCTGTACAAGAGAATGTACAAGTGACTGTATAAGTTACTGTACAAGTGACTGTACATGTGACTGTATAAGTGACTATAAGTGACTGTATAAGTGACTATACATGTGACTGTACAAGTGACTGTACACGTGACTGTACAAGTGACTGTATAAGTGACTGTACACGTGACTGTATACGTGACTGTATAAGTGACTGTATAAGTGACTGTACAAGTGACTGTATAAGTGCCTGTACAAGTGACTGTACAAGTGACTGTACACGTGACTGTACAAGTGACTGTATAAGTGACTGTACAAGTGACTGTACACGTGACTGTACAAGTGACTGTATAAGTGACTGTACACGTGACTGTATAAGTGACTGTATAAGTGATTGTACAAGTGACTGTATAAGTGACTGTACACATGACTGTACAAGTGACTGTATAAGTGACTGTACACGTGACTGTATAAGTGACTGTACACAAGACTGTACAAGTGACTGTATAAGTGACTGTACAAGAGACTGTACAAGAGACTCTACAAGTGACTGTATAAGTGACTGTACAAGTGACTGTTTAAGTGACTGTACAAGAGCTGACTGTACATATCCTGTCTTTACAGTAAATAGGTTATGGTAATGAAACAATCTGTGTCATCTTGTGCATATTTCTTAAGGGGAGACTGGCCGTTTGTTTGGCCTATTATTTCATTTATTCATATATTTTTTTTTAGTTTCCTCCCTAGACCTCCATCAACCTTAGAAAAACACCCACTAGACCCCCCTTCAAGATACATTTGTACATTTTTCGGTAGGAAAATTTCCCGGGCGAAGGCCGGTTCCTCTTAAAACTGCAGGCTCGCTATCGCTCGCCAGGAAAAAATCGACACCTAAATGGCACGTAAGGTCTTAAAATTGACAACGAAATAGAGCGAAAGGTGATAAAATCGCCAAACTAATGGGCCGAACATCTCATAATCTCAAAATTAGTGGGGCTAAACATTAGGGAGAAGGGGGCCAGAAAAACGGTCTGCCTCCCCTTAACTGTCTTGATAGCGTCATGCATAAGTGCGCGGAATTTCGATGTGAGTATCCTAGGTTCGAGTCCTTGGAGTGCCACATGTATTTGTTGATTTCATTAATTGAGTTTAGAGGTGAAGTTGGTTGGTGGAAAAGGCCTAATAATTCATCCGTTCATGCAGAATGGAAGGACAACGAACAACATTTTCAACACCCAATATGCTTTTGGTTTATACATTTTTTGTTATTAATTGATTGATTGATTGATTTAAATTATGTGTTCATTTTGCTTGAGTGCATGACATAATTATGAAGTATAATTCTGCTCCGATAACCCAAATCCCATTATTCTCCCGGTAGAAAGAACATTATTTTAGTTCTGGATGGTAATGCAGAGTTTTAAGCAGATGGAAGCATCCTATAGCTAGGGTCGTTCGTGCTAAATATATTAGTGTGTAATATTTTAATTTCTTTTAATTGCTTGCTTCCGGATGTCCTTTCAGAAATGATTATATTGTATAACGCGAAGTAGTTATACCAAAAACATATACTTTATAATTTGATTGAAAGCATGACTTCTGAAATAATCAGTAAATTAAATATGATATGGGAATACATTACCTTTACCTTAAATTACTCTATGACACAAATAATTGGCAGGCAGCTAATGTGACTATCAATGTCCATTTTCCTGTCAATCAGCTACTAGTGTATATATAGGATTCCCTGCCATCTCTCACACTGAAGTAAAGCAAGCTATTTACCAGAGTCAGAGTTAGTATTCCTTCCCTGATATTATAGTTATCTCAAGACAAGTCTCACCTAGAATGTATGATAACTTCATTATATATAATCTTATTGCTAACCTAAAAGGTATATCTTAAGATTCGTGCCCATTAAATCTTTTCCGATCTTGCCTTAACTTCTATTACCTTGCCTAATTTGAGTGGTAACCCAGAATTCTACCTATAACGAATGATAGCTATTATATCTGCGAGAAGACTATTGTATTCTTGAAACGTTCTATTCGTTCTATTCGAGTGTATTTTAATGCCAATTGAAGGCCCCTGGTTATAAGAAATGATGTAAACACCAATAAACGAATATAGAGGCTGACTTTAGGTTTATGAAAATAAGAGAAATGGGGTAAAAGTTTATATCCGTAACTTATAGATGCTCAACAGCCTCTCTGGAGCGGTCCTATCTCACGACTCACTCGGAGTTACTGGTTCGAACGCTCAAAGATGGAAAACAGAATCTTTTGTTACAATAGTTATTATTTGTTCTGTATAATACTATTATTACTATCACCAAGAACTCTGCGTATATTGATTAACTAAAAAACAGTCAGCCATCAGCAGCAAACTCATTTTGTCGTGATATATCTGCACATAAAAAAAGGCGGTATCACACGAGCGCTTTTTCACTCAACATTTATCCTAAACACTGGTCTGGCAGCTTACGTGATCACCATATAAAATATTTCGGTTGCCTAAATTCATCTACCATCAGTCTAATTTCTGATACCAGTGCAAAATAGTCCAGAAATGTTGCCAGCAAAATGTTGATCATCGAATGTTGACTATAAAAGCTCTCGTGTGATACCGGCTTTAGTCACTGGAAAATGAAAAATACAAGTTCCAAAACACCAGTCCATTTATCTAACAGGCAATGATTGTTCAGTGATAGCCTAGCTTTTGCCACAGAGAACATTGTTTATACTTTGTGTTTGGTTTCTTTAGCTTCATGTTTTGTGTACAGTTGCATTCGTGTAGTCGTGGTACAGTTACGGTCAAATGTACGTTGCTCATTACCCGACACTACGTAAAGAACCTAATGATGACTACTAACGCATGCAAAATGCTATTAGAGTTCAATAATAAATCTGATATTTTTGTTTTCACTATCAGAGCTTTAAAAAACATATATTTTTATAAAGTACATGCACAATGGACCCGGGTCTTTGGGTCTTCTACTGGGCGACCTAAATGTGTGTGAGTTTGTATTTTCCCTATTCGGGCTCTGTCTCGAGTCGGCCACCCCCAGCTGTGGGTTATGTGCCTGAGTATATTATAGGTTTGAGTCCCGGAGGGAAGAATGAAAACCTAATATTTAGTAGTGGCCCCGAAATCATTGACGATATGCCTATTAGTATAATAGTCCCCTTTCAAGCACCCGCGGGTAGCCAGTTTGAATCGACCGCCGTGGGGAGAAAGAGTCCTACGTCATAAGTGCAACGCTAATTCTCTTATGGAATCGTCTTATGATTGGGTACTCACTACGAAAAAACTTTCGAAAAAATAAAAAGGAAAAATAAACCTAAAATATGTTATATATAATGCTTTCCATCTCGGTGGATTTCTTGCGGATTCTATCCCTGACGCTGCTCCCTGAGCCGCCATACTTCCTTCAATGACATATTAAGACTAAACTCAAGACATCAAACAAATGGGAAGGGGATGGAAGGGAGGGCCCTACATCGTCAATGATTTTGGGGCCACTACTAAATATTAGGTTTTCATTCTTCCCTCCGGGACTCAAACCTATAATTTATTAGTGGCCCCTCCATCATTGACGATATGCCTGATATCTAAGACTGGAAGGGGTCATTCGTGACAATATCACCACTAACAAATACCATAGGTAGAGACAACGAATCATATAACATTTTAAGTCTTTATTGCTTACATACAATAATAAGTAAAAAATGGAAAGAAAGCAGTGCGTTACTTCAAAGAATATCTGCTTATATTTGACCTATTAGGTACAGCTGAGATCTCACATTGAGGTTCATCACAATTGTTGCTTAGGAACTTACTTATATTCCTGTTCAACTAAATACAGACACATTTTTATATCCTAGGATTATGCATTCTGTCCTTAAAACTGATTTGTACATTCCATATAATTTGTACACTTTATGCATACTATATAGTTATAACTATGATAGATATCTTTAAAATTATATTTTTTTTTTTAGAGCTGTATAACCAGCTCGACTTATTAAGTATCACAGCTCGTGATCTTATCACATTATCCGGCGGAGGGGCTCTAGGGGTCTTTATGGGCTTACCGACCCCCCCCCCCACCTCCTTTTTCACCTTTTAAGATTAAACTTAATTAGTAATAGCACATGGACTAACTAGACCCGCTACCGTAATGCCACACAGGCTAGTGTTGGCTTATCCAGAGCCACAGACAGGTATCGCATCAAGAAAGTATGATTGGAAGCCCACAATTTAGTGTTAGCTATGTCATCAATTGAAAGATTTTGTAAAAATTTAAGAGAGACAGCCCACTTTCTAATGTCGTGGGCTCTGCCCACTACGCCGGGATTACTTTCCCTAATGACGTCCACGAGTAAAGAAGCTAATTTCCTTCTTGTGACGCGAGTACCTGTGCTGTTGACCCATAAAAAGCCTGGTTGTTGAGGTTGTGCCACCCTCATAAATTTGATTAAAGCTTGTACTGGGCACAAAATATGATGCGTATGTCCGCGTTTGAGTGCCGGTACTGTAAATTCTGTAAATACATGATTACAATGTTCATTCTTTGCTATGAATGTAGGAGACGGAGCGATTTGTAAGTGTTCATTCAGTCTCCCAAACCTGAGGCAATTTTGCTCGTTGCTCATCACCGCCAGCTCAGATACCCTGTTTCCTGTCGCTAAAGCCATAAGGAACACAACCTTCTTTAATAATGAGTCAAAATCCGGCGCATGATTATACTTGCGCGAGTGAAGTAAAGACAAAGCTTTGTCTACCGACCAGGTAGGCATGAGCTGACGTGGTGGTGGGCGCAGTTTGAAACATGCCCTCATGAACCCTTTCTCCTCTGCCTGTGGTATGGATAGACCAGTTAGGTCATAAAAGGGGTTTCTAATGGCAGACAAGTGTTTTTTTAGAGTGACTACAGAAAAACGCTTTTGTTCAAGCAAATAATCTAAGTATTTAAAGATCAAGGCTACTGACGAGTCTGTTTGCGCCGTTTTTACTATCCAGGTTGTGAACGTTTTCCAATGAGATTGGCATGGTCTCCTGGTAGACATAGTATATATTGATTAAGACATTTATTTGTAACACTCTCTCAATACTGAATCAACCATTTGGCATTTTGAATGTCCAGAAGGCAAAAGTCAGCGAGGTCTCTAGGTTGCCAATTGTCTCTAAGTGGAAGTACGAGACCGGGAATGACACCGGGTTTTCGCACCACGTTTTCAATTGGTGGTACCACACCTGAGCCGGCCAAAGTGGCGCGATCATCGAGACTAAGCCTCGATAACCCCGTAGTTTGTGAACTACTTGACACATGAGTGAAGCGTCTGGAGGCGGAAAAAGATAGATGGAATTCCATTTGTTCCAGGCCTCCGTCAATGCGTTTGGACCCCCCGCCGAGATTAACTCCCGGCGCGGTAGGAAGAGAGGGAGTCTGTGGTTTCCCTCTGACGCAAATAGATCTACTTGTGAATGGTATGGCTCTGTAATCATCTTGTTGAAGACGTTTTGCTTGATTGCCCATTCTACTTGTGTGCTCTGTCTCTGGGACAGAGCGTCTGCCCAGACGTTCGCCACGCCTGGGAGGTAAGATGCATGAAGATGAATGCTCAGCTTCTCGGCTAGAGCAAAAATCTGTTCTGACAAATCTAGTAACTTTCGAGACCTCGTTGACCCTTGCTTTTGAATGCAATGTCCATCTAAAAGGCTATTGATTTTCCCTGTAAAGAAGAGCTGTGAGTTTGGAGGAAAAACAAAGGGACTAGAAGTTCTTGTTTGTTGATATGAAAGATCTCGTCTTGGGACCAAAGACCTTGACCCTGGTGGCCTAGGTTCGACTGATATCCCAAGCCTATTGTCCCTGAAGCATCTGTGTCTACCCATAACGTAGGTGAGGGAGAAACCCACGTCATTATTGAGTGCAATGTTTCCTACTTTGCCCAGACCGACAGTAAGTTGTGAATTAATGGAGGAATGGTCCATAATTTCCCCTCCGGCAAGAGTGGGAAAAATGTGTTGCCTTCCAAGATTAATCTCTTCACTTTCAACCGGCCCAACCTCACAGTTAGTTGAATCCCGTTGAGAGAAGCGACCAGGGACTCCCACGTCCTTCTCGTCGTGTTCAGACTGTGGAGAAATCGGAACAATTTCCTGCGAAATCTGTTGCGGTTGTCCACACTCTGACTGAGAGTAAGATTGGCTGTGTCCCAGACCAGCCCTATCCACTGAATCACCCGTGTGGGAACAAGGTTGGACTTTGCCAGGTTGACCTTGAACCCTAGGGTTTGTACATGATTTATAACTTCTTTGACATGGATATGACATAAACTCTCTGACTCTGCCACTACTAGCCAGTCGTCTAGGTACCACAACACCTTGATCCCCTGAGCTAACATTGGCATAAGGGCCTCCCGGACTAATTTTGTGAATATTCTCGGTGCCAGGTTCAAACCGAATGGCAATCTCTGAAAGACATAAGTCTCTTGCCTGATCCTCAAGGCGAGGAATTTTTGGAACCGTTTGTTTATGGGGACATGCCAGTAGGCGTCTTTCAGGTCTAGTGAGCACATCCAGCTCTGCGGCGGGAGTGTGAGCCTCATTTGATTCACTGTGAGCATTTTGAATGGTAAGTTGTGAATGTGGGTGTTCAGACACGAGAGGTCTACTACTGGTCGCATCTGCACACTGTCCCTCTTTGGCACTAGAAAAAGTCTGGATGTGAAAACATGGCAATTTGGATCTACCGGGACAATGGCATGCTTGGTGATCATTTCCTGGACTAGTGACTCCACCTCTAAAGAAACATGATTGAATTTTCGAGTTTGACGTAAACGAGGTCGCCGGAGCCACTGCCAGGTGATGCCGTTGCTTACCACTGTCCATGCCCAAGTTCGCCGGGGCCAGGCCCAGCGACATGCTTGGAATGACCCAGTCGTTTGACTGGGCTTGTCCGGCAGTACTATTCTCGAATCCAGCTCACCTTCGGTAGGCCCCGGGAGAGAGAGAGTGTGACTGACTAGTTGTTTGGTGGTGTTGGGGCAGAGGTAGACGGCTGACTAGGTTTGGCAGAGGTCATTCCCTGATGAGGCTTGTGTTGTGACTTACTTTTGTTCCAGGTTGCTCTGACATTGTCGGTGAGATGATAAAAGCCTCAGGGGAGACTTGTGTAAATTTAGTCACTGAGTTGATAAACACCATTATAAAAGATGAGAAAATCCCAGAGGATTGGCTCAAAAGTGTAATAGTAAATATATACAAAAGAAAACAGGATGCGCTAGATAGAGGAAATTATAGGGTCCTGAAAATGCTCGACCAAATCATGAAGGTCTGTGAGAGAGTCTTTGAGGGTCTGATCAGGCAAAGCATCTCCATTGATGATATGCAGTTTGGTTTTACGCCAGGACGGGGTACAACCGATGCTATCTTCATAGTCAGGCAGATACAGGAAAGATACTTACTAAAAGGCAGGGATCTTTACTTTGTGTTTGTAGACCTGGAGAAGCCCTTTGATAGGGTGCCTAGAGATGTTGTGCAGTGGGCTATGAGGGAGCTTGGTGTGGAAGAGTTGCTGGTGCGTGTGATAATGAAGATGTATGAGGATTCGTGAAGTACGGTGAGGGTGAAGGGTGTACTGAGTGATGAGTTCGCAGTCCGTGTTGGAGTCCATCAGGGTTCAGTGTTAAGCCTCCTCCTCTTTATTATGGGCTTGGAGGCACTGTCTAGAGTTTTTAGAGGCAGACTCCCGTTGGAACTGTTTTATGCAGACGATTTAGTTTTAATAGCTGACAGTATGCAAGATGCTGAGGCCAAATTCAGAGTGGAGAGAGGGCATGGCGAGCAAGGGTTTAAGAGTCAATATTAACAAAACCAAGGTTATGCATTGTAGATTGAGACGAGGCAATTTGGAAAAGAGCGGTGCATACCCATGTGCAGTGTGTGGAAAGGGTGTGGGCGTTAACTAAATTCAATGTAGCATCTGTCGATGTTGGGTACACCATGGGAGTAAGCGCTGTAGTAGAATAAAGGGACCCCTGCCGAAGGATAAGTCAGAAATAGAGAAATTTGAGTGCGTAGTGTGCAAAGGCGAGATTGTGTTAAGTGATGATCCTGTGGCTGTGAATTTTGGAAATGAGTCATTGGAGCTGGTGAACAAGTTTTGTTACCTAGGAGATACCATCTCTGCCGGTGGTGGGGCCGAGGCTGCCACTGTTGCTAGAATTAGGTGTGGCTGGGGGAAGTTCAGAGAACTGCTGCCAATCCTGACCAGGAAAAGAATGCCTCTCCCCCTGAAGGGAAAGGTGTATGCCTCATGTGTTAGAAGTGCAATGACGTATGCCTCAGAAACATGGGCCGTTAAAGTAGAGGATGTCAACAGAATGGAACGTAATGAGATGAGAATGGTGAGATGGTAATGTGGGGCCAGGCTACAGGATAGAATAACAAATGTAGCCGAGGAAATGTTTAGGTATAAAGAGTATTAGCGAGGTGATGCGTACAAGTAGACTGGGATGGTATGGAGTATACTATGGACATGTGGAGAGAATGGATGAACAAAATTGGGTGAAAAAATGCAGGTCTGTGATTGTGGAGGGAGCTGCACCAAGGGGTGGACTGAGGAAGACCTGGGATCGAACTATACGTGCCGATCTCAAATCCAAGAACTTAACAAGTGAAGCAGCCCATAACAGGGTTGCCTGGAACGCCGCCATTAGGACAAGAGACTGAAACTGCACGTATGTGTGGAACACTCAGTCTTAAAATGTTATGTATGTACAGTATGTATGTATCCCACTTGCCTGATGGTTTACCCTGTTTGTGCTTGTTCTGAGTACCTCCCTGCTCTTGGGAAGACTTGGGGTCCCGAAAGGACTGTTTAGCACTGGTAGATTGAGACTTACCTCCACCCTTTGGTTTGGAGTATGGTTTCTTGAAATACTCCTTCTTCGGCTGGGAGGTACTCATCTTCAAGCTATCTACCATATTGAAAACTGCCCTCCATGTATCTGTGTTTAGTAATGATGCAGTTAATACAGGGGAAAGAGTTACCCGGCGACCAATGTCTTCTGGTAGCTTCTTGACCAGGTACACCCTTAAGTCCTGGTGTGCACGAACAGCCTCCATTAGGGCTATTCTAATATCACCTAGGTACTGTATGGAATTTTGTAATAGCAGCCGCCGGGACAAGTCCGTGGCCTTCCTTACATTTTGATCAGAGATGGCTGACATAGTCCTCGTGAGGGACTGGGCAATTTGGCGACCTAAGATGAATTGTGAAAAAAGTCTATATGCTTTATTACACAATTTTAAATCTCTGTCTAGGTGGGCTGGAGGTGGGGTAGAAAAGGGATCCTGTAGTTCATAAAGAGACAGTTTGAGAGCCGAAAGGAATTCAAACAGCGCAGGAGACACCCCACCTGCCTTAATGGGTAATGAAAACCATGAGTGGGTTTCTTGAGGAATTTGGTGGGAGGATTTAGAGGTAATAGTACAGTAGCTGCAAATTGTTGAGCCTCAGCTTCCCAGTCCACCCACGGGCCCACACCTAGCTGCCCCACCTGCAGGACTGGATTGTGACTGATCGAGCACCGGAATTGTATCCAATTCCGGCATTAGTAAGTTGAGTGATTTAATATCATTCACGCCATCAGATCGTGTCCACTCTGCAAATAGTCGTGCAGTTGAGGCAGGAGGTAATGCCGGAGTAGAAGAGTAAACAAAAAAGTCAGAGGAGTATACATTAGGTATAGCCTTTATCGTAACATCTAATAATTGCCCTTGCACATCTTTAGCTCTAAGCTTCTTACTCTTACTCACTTCTATGGTCCAGTCACTAGGGACCGGAAGCTCCCCCGATACGGTCGTTTGTGCCATATGTGGGTTTTTTGCAATAGCCGGTACCCATGAACAATCAAGCCCATACAGGAGAGGCATAGGGCCTCTCCTGTGTGGGAGTCTATCGAGAGGGGGAGGAGTAACGTCCGTGATACCCCGGACGTTAGTGGTAGTCAAAGAGGCGGGCACTGTTGTGCCACTTGCCGTGATATTCGCCGGAGTGACGTTAATAGGGGGGAAAGAGCTATTGGGAGGCCTAACCCCAGTTGGTTCTAATGGCCGCACAGTTGACTCTACCGGTGAAGTTACCGGCGTAGTAGTAGAAGGTACCTGAGACGAAGGGATATACTGACGCATAACCTTATGTAATAAATCATAGAGATAATCTGTTGTGACACACTTACTATGAGAGTCTCTAGAAGACCCAGAACCTTCCGACCCTTCTTCATGAGGGTTCGTTTGTGCCGAGGACAGATTAGCTTCCTCTGTCTCATCTAGTAGTTCTAGAATTTCCGGCGTTTGTCGCCTTGGTTCTGATTGTTCGTTTAATGGCCACACTAAATCTGGGACCGACGAGGGGATTGTTTCTACATTATCACGTCCTTCAGCCGTATCCAGATCCTGAACTATTGGTTGTACCTGTGAGGTCTCTGAATGTCTCCAGACCTCCCGTCCCTGATTAGCGGGTGGTTGGGAGTCCGGTATTACCTCACTCACCAGAGAATTATCATAGCTATGATGTGTACTAGTTGAAAAACCTCGGTACTGTTCCGCTAATACCCTCTGAGACACTATTGGGGAACCCTTTTTTGGTACGTTAAAGTTTAGTTTGGTTATGGCAAATGTAAAATCTTGTGATTCACTTATTGATTCCTTGGGTACATCCCTGGGATTCGACTCAGTCCCCTCCGTCCCTACCTCCGCGCTGCCAGATTGGACGTTAGGCCTTGAGGAGGTAGAGGTGGAGGAAAGTGGCCGCGACTTCTGCCGAGGCTGGCGCCGCGACACCGTCTCATCCGTGCGGGCACTAGAATGTCCAGTCACCGATTTGGGAGTTGAAGTTACTGAGTCCTCTTTCCATCGTTTAAGCGACCTAGTTGTCTCGACGGAAGACTGACGGAACCGTCTATGAGGAGACCTAGACCAGGACCTAGAGTGGGTCCCGGGTGAAGGTGAACGTCCTCGTTTTGACCGGCCGGGGGGGGGGGGGGGGTGGTTTGCCGCATTGCTGTTGTCGAGACTCCATCTAGACATAAATTCTTCTAGCGAATAACGAATATGAGGATCTGTAAATAAAGATATAGAGATTAAGCCACATAACTATTAGAAATAAAAAAAAATATATATATAGGAAATAACCATTAAAACTAGAGAATAAGTGAAATAATGAATGTTTATGGGAATAGAGAGAACATTGATCATAGTACGAACTAGAGAGTCCATGTGTATGTAATCCCCTCTCTACAAACCTTAAGCTGTAAGCACATTAAAGAACAATGAGTTCTCTCTCTCAATTAGTGCTATTAGAGGGCCAGAGAGATTACCATTTCTATACAGACCTTACAAACCTATTCAGACCTATAGGTAGTCATATGATTTGTAAAGATATGTTTGTCATCTCACCACGAGTCTATATTAAATAGAGTTACTGTAGATTGCATAGAAGTTCACCTAATATGGTATTGAAAAAGTTAGTAGATTTTGTTATAAAGGAGGATATTGAATTCAAACAGTCAGTACCAGACCAACCACCACAACCACAACCACTATGTTACCGTAGCTGACAAAGTCCCATCATGGGTCTCTTCATAATCCTGTCACAGACACACACGACACTTATTAATAGTGAGTACCAATTAAAATATAAATAAAACCGATGTTAGCTGTGGTTGGAATCATTAACTTAGGAAACATTTATTAGAAATATGCGGTGTTAATAATTATCATAAAAACTGTGTTAAAAATAAACAAAGGATTGATATCATACAATACTTGTTAAAATATCACAGTCGGTCTTGGTAATTATTCAGTCAATTAACAAACTCTGTGAAACTATTATTTTGAAAGTGTAACAATGTATAAACTTTAATTAAAATAAAAAGTAAAAAACATTATAAATAACAAAATTCATAATTGTGTGTTTATAACCGAAATATATTCTTATAAATATATAAAGATCCTCCAAGTAAATTACTTCTATTATGATTCTTGTGTCTCAATAAATATAGCAATTATAACGACCTCTAGAGTAAACAACGAGACTTAAATATACGATAGATATGTGTATATATCTACATAGTTTAGAGTATGGGTATCAACATATAATTATAACAAAGAAACGAGATTTTTTTATAATCACAGGAGTATTACTAACTGTATTCTACTTGTTTTTTCCTTTATAAGCCTCTTGGATATTGATAATAAAGTAATTAGCATTGAAGCTACCAACTGAGACTTATATAGTAATAAATGAAAGATAAAGGAAGGATAGAAATACGACACTGTCGTCACTACTCTCACTACTACTTACTAGCTCTTTAGATACTACTTTAGACTTAGCTTTCGGTTTAGGAGTAGACTTAGCCGGAGTTAATTATAAATTTGGAGATTTTATTACAAGATAATCCCAATGCGCTTCGTCATCACAGTGCAAGGCCTCATGGGCAACGTCTTTTGCGCCAACATTATATAAGTTCTGAATCTCCTTTAATGCCAGTAGGCATGAATGATCTCTCTTCTCGAATTGCGCCGTACGCATTTCTGAGCACACGGCACATTTCTTAGACAGCCAGATGCCCCGTGATCTGTCAAGGCATTTTACACATCTTACGCATAGTTTGTGTGCTATTACTGGCAGGTAGGAGTAGCGTATAGAGTGAATAGCATGATGGATAAGGACAAACCCCCCCCCCCCCAGCGCCGTGATCGGCTCCTCACCTGCTGCCTGTGCTGCTATGTGTCGTGATCTGGAAATAGAAAATTTCCAGGAATCAATGCTCATAAGGATAATCCGAGAGGTTTTACACATCCTATCACAAGTCCGCCGGAAAATTAGCTATAGCCACTGCTACTCTAACCTTCCGCTGGGCCTGACAGTGAAAAACTTTGGTTTTTCAATTTGTTTGAACTGCTTACCTGTGACCATGTGTCACTGGCCCATTAATACTTTAGCCTTGTACTATCTTATTTACTATTTGGACTAGATAGATAGTATTGTCACACGTGACTGTTGCGCTGTGCGTAGAAGGCATGCCGGGTGAGGCTGTCGGTCGGGCAAGTTCACTCGGCGGGCCGAGATACTTCCCTTAGGAATTAGCATTTCAGCCGGGAGGTAAGTAGAACAGCACACCACTCTGGGGATCACTGGTTCGTTCCCCTCGCCTGCGCGGTGAGATAAAGGCGACTACACCGAATAGTCCGCCAGAAAGAACAACCAAAACTTTCAAAGGTGTTGCCTTATCTGTGAAAGACAGACAACCCCAAAAAACCCACATCAACAGGACGTCTCCTGTGTCGAGACTATTAAGTAACTGGACAGTTTAGGTTAAGTAAACATACTGGAAGTTCAAATTAGGCGCCAGTATTAGGCTAAGTTATATATCTTTATAAAAGATATGTACTATTTCGTATTAAGTTTCTATGGGTTTATCATAAATTATCCTAAATTGAGTGGTCAATCCTGTAAGTCCTTCACTAAACTGGCTTGGGTTGTCCCTCTCACAGGGAATAGGTCTGCTTGGGGGCATTCTGTGTATGGCCACCCTCGTAAGGGGAGTAAGGCGTCCGGCAAAAGATAGATAGATAGATAGGGTTTATCATCCATAATTATATCAGGTTATCATTACAATTAATCCGGTATATCTTGTAGATAGTTAAATGACGCATTGGTGGATATGAACTGCGCATGCGTCATTTTTGGGACTGGCGGGTTGCTTGCCGGGAACAGACAGACTCGCTTTAGTTATGACCTCGTGAACACCTCCTTCCAGCTGTTCTCAATACAACCACCTGTTTCATGCTAAGTCATTCTATTTCTTAACTCCTAGTGGCCACTATACCTTCTATCTATTCCTAATTCTATCCTTGAGCTATCCATCACTATCAACGTTTAAAGTAAGTTAACTCTTGTAAGTTTATAGGTAAATGTCACTTTGTTTACTCTTGAATTCTTACAAATTGGTCCTTCGAACTTCTGAACTTTGCCTTATGCTAGCTTTTATTCTTTGTCTTTTCTTTCTCCTGCTTTCCTTTTGTCTACTATTTCCTAGCTATTCCTTCTTTCTGTTCCCTGTATCCGCTTCCCTGGTGTATTCTGTAGGCTTGTGGCCTGTAAATTCTTGTCTGAAGCCTAATTTCCGCCGGGTCCCGCTAGTTATACCCGACCTTATGAGCCGCCGCCATGTATTTCCGACCGGCGCTTTTGGCGGGGGAGTTGGGGAGGAAGATTATAAGCGTGTGGTAACTTTCTACCCCAAGCCTATTAAGAAAGTGTCCATTTTGGGACATAGTTATGTCAAGGCACTTTATGTGGACAAACCAGTTACCACCCATTCTTCCAGGTGAAGATTTTTGCCCAAGGGGGTGCTCGAGTGGACACTATCAGGTTCTCTGCGGCCTGGGAGAGCCACGTCCGTTACCAGCCGGACCTGACATTCTTGGTCTTGGGCGGGAATGATATTAATCCCGAGACAGACATCCGCTCTGTCGCAAACGCCATCCAGGACCTAGCGAAAGAGATAGAAGATATCTCAGGGGCCTGTATAATCATAGGCCTGGAGGCGAGACCGGCGCCCCGCGGTCTATCGGCAGAGCGGTACAAGAGTATCAGGAACGGGATTAATCGCTGGCTGAAAAAAGTACTGCCATTCACAAAGTCCCGCTACCAATCCTTGGAGGTGCGGGACGGTGATTACTGCGAAGATGGTGTACTCCTGACCTATGACGCCAGCGATAATCTGTTTCAGCGGGTCGTGGCTGCTGCCCAGGAGCACTTCAAGCTCGACAAACAGGCTCTGAGGAAACAGTCTGATGAGGAGTGGGAGGCAACTAGCTCTTCCAAAGTAGATCTCAGTAATAATTAGGTGGTAGGCTATAGGTATAAATTTTCAACAATTAAATTAATGTAAAGTAGAATTATAGGGGTTAAATTGATTTTGTTCAGTCTTAACTAAATTTAAAGGGGTAATTACTACACACACTTTTGGTACCATTAGATGTTGGGCTAGCCTAGTTTATTATATGTTTACAAATTAAATTGGCTTGTTATACAACATTTTGGCATCCCTTCCTTAGTGTACTCTAACAACATTTTGCCGCATATTTATGTAAGGTTAATTACTTTTATTTTGTGAGTGGAGATAGTATAGGCATTCGTTAACTTTAATTATTGTGCTCTGCATCTTATTTCCCTCATTATTGCCCTACACCAACAAAATTGCCGCATTTAATATAAGGTTAACTAATTAAATTTAAGAGTGGAGATATTTAGGCATTGTTCGTTTACTTTCATTATTGCGTTCCGCGTCATATTTCTCACCTATTGCCCTACCCCGACATCACACGTTTAATTAATTATTACGTTTTAAGTCGGGGTTCCCTATATCTTGCCTTTATTGGTGTCAGCTAACTTTCTGAGTGCACTTTACGTCCATATAGGTAAGATATATTAATATTCTATTTCCTGTGTATTGCCATCATGTAGTTGACACTGTCCCAGTACAAGCGACGCAAGGGGGGTATCAAGAGTGGTTTGACTAGGATCACCAAAGATATAGCTACATTTTTAGTTGATGCAGATAATGATGCGATTGAGGCTAAATTGGCTTCGGTATTAAGACAGCTCGAAAATTTAAATTCATGTCGCCGCGAAATGGAAACTCTCTATGAAGAAGACACGTGACCTATGACGCCAGCGATAATCTGTTTCAGCGGGTCGTGGCTGCTGCCCAGGAGCACTTCCAGCTCGACAAACAGGCTCTGAGGGAACAGTCTGATGAGGAGTGGGAGGCAGCTAGCTTTTCCAAAGTAGATCTCTGTAATAATTAGGTGGTAGGCTATAGGTATAAATTTGCAACAATTAAATTAATGTAAAGTAGAATTATAGGGGTTAAATTGATTTTGATCGGTCTTAACTAATTTTATAGGGGTAATTACCACAAACATTTTTGGTACCATTAGATGTTGGGCTAGCCTAGTTTATTATATGTTTACAAATTAAATTGGCTTGTTATACAACATTTTGGCATCCCTTCCTTAGTGTACTCTAACAACATTTTGCTGCATATTTATGTAAGGTTAATTACTTTTATTTTGTGAGTGGAGATAGTATAGGCATTCGTTAACTTTAATTATTGCGCTGCTCTGCGTCTTATTTCCCTCATTATTGCCCTACACCAACAAAATTGCCGCATTTAATATAAGGTTAACTAATTAAATTTAAGAGTGGAGATATTTAGGCATTGTTCGTTTACTTTCATTATTGCGTTCCGCGTCATATTTCTCACCTATTGCCCTACCCCGACATCACACGTTTAATTAATTATTACGTTTTAAGTCGGGGTTCCCTATATCTTGCCTTTATTGGTGTCAGCTAGCTTTCTGAGTGCACTTTACGTCCATATAGGTAAGATATATTAATATTCTATTTCCTGTGTATTGCCATCATGTAGTTGACACTGTCCCAGTACAAGCGACACAAGGGGGGTATCAAGAGTGGTTTGACTAGGATCACCAAAGATATAGCTAAATTTTTAGTTGATGCAGATGGTGATGCGATTGAGGCTAAATTGGCTTCGGTATTAAGACAGTTCGAAGATTTAAATTCAGGTCGCCGCGAAATGGAAACACTCTATGAAGAAGACACCGAGTATTTCGTGGACATAGAGGTAGACATGGATTATCTAGAGCGTCTTGATCAGGTTATCATCCTTCTTAAAGGTTAGCTAAAACATAAGGAGCCAAATAGTGCTGCAGTTAACAGAAATGCCGGTATAAGATTGCCGAAAATCACCCTTCCTGTGTTTGACAGTGATCCCACTCTGTGGATGGGATTCTATCATTCTGGGACATGTTACACTGTAGTGTCCACAGCAATGCGGAGCTCAGTGACATCCAAAATTTCACCTACCTAAGAGGTCAACTGAATGGCGAGGCAAAACAATTAATTGAAGGTTTCGCAATTGAGGGAGCCAGCTATCAAACAGCGGTTGCCCTTCTACAGAAAACCTATGGGCACAGGGATAGAATTAAGGCGGCACATATAACTAACCTTACTACTTCGAATCCTCCCTCTTACAATGTCGAGGAACTAAAAGGATTCTATGCTAGTTTTGAAAGTACACTGAGGTCAATAGGGACCCTACAAATTACCCTTCATGAAGCTAGTGTTGTGATTCTCATGAATAAATTGCCATCCCCACTAAAGGAAACATTAAAGAGAACTTTAGGTGAAGAAGGTCTGGACCTAGAAAGGTTTGTCCAGGCTTACCAGACAGAGGTGTTTAACATGGAAAGTGTAGCAGATCGGACTACACCACACATACCAGTTGCTTCAGCATCCTTTGCGGTGCAGGAGGCCTCGGTGCGAGGGAAGGGTTGTAAATTGTGCGAAGGGACACACGTGTGGTTCAAGTGTCTCGAATACAAAACCAGTGCTCTAAAAGTAAAACGCGCAAAGCAACTCAACCTTTGCACCGGGTGCTTATCTTCAACCCACGGGAGCAATGGTTGTGTGAACCCTGACATCCGTAACTGCAAATTCTGTCATAACAGACACTACCATATCCTCTGTCAGTTCAGATATCAATGGGACGGTGCAAAGAAGGAGCAAAAACCTCAACAGGTAACAAAGACCAAGACGCAAACTACCACGATGTCTGTATCTTCAAAGAAGACTAGTATCCTCCCAACTGTTATGCTGCCAACAGTAAAGGAATCAAGAGGAACAGTCAAGATGCGTACGCTGCTGGATCAGTGCTCACAGTGAACCTTCATTCTAAATTCCGCTCTAGACTCTATCCATTATGAAAAATTGGGTGTTGAATAGCTAGAGTTGCGAGGGTTTACCGGAGCATGTGAGAGCAGAAAGTATCCAGGGGTGTCCTTCAAGTACAAGTTCCGGGGCAGAAACTATCCTCTACAAGCAGTTGTGGTAGACACTCTCCCGGATCACAAAGGATCAGAATGCCTTGAAGCAGACATGAAAGTGTTGCGAAGCAAGGGCTACAAATTAGCTGATCCTCTAATGACACAGACATCTCGACTGGACTTGTTGGTTGGTGCCGATTATTATTATGACTTAGTGCGGCCAGGGTACAAAAAGGAGGGTGACATAATTCTCTTGCCCACTAAATTTGGCTATGCACTAAGTGGCTCCTGCCATAACGACAAGTCTAGCGCCCAAGTAGAGGTAGTTACAATATTGAAAGATGCGGTCACCCCGATGGATCAATACATATCCACGGAATCATATACTGTAATCCATGTCATAATTAATTAAAATGTATGTGGGAACTGGATCATCTAGGAATTTCTCCAAACGAAGATTCAACGGAAAACAAGACTGCATTGGATATATACAAGGAGACAGTAACACACTCTGCACAGAATCAGCAATATGAAGTCAGACTGCCATTGAACCAACAAAAAGAGAAGCTGCCTTTAATTATGGTTTAGCAGCAGGTCCCCTAAGGGGTCTGCAGAAGCGATTCAAACAAGAACCTGTCTATTGTAGTCACTACACAAACGTTATCCAAGATCAACTCATCGTGGTTTTATTGAAGACGTTCCTTTCGGTGTTACTGAAAACAGTCATTATTTGGCACATCAAGGGGTCACCAAGAATAGCACAACGACCACCGTTCGTATTGTGTACGACTGTTCCGCTAGTATCGGCAAAGGCAGGCCAAGTCTTAATGGCTGCCTTTACACTGGGCCATCACTAGTGCCAGATCTAGCAAAAATATTGCTGCGATTCAGGGTACACAAATATGCCTGGATAAGTGATATCGAGAAAGCCTTTCTCATGTTGAGACTTCATGAAGAAGATCGTGACTACACCCGATTTCTGTGGCCAAAGGATCCCTTGGACTTATCTACACCCTTACTTTGCTACCGATTTAAGGTAGTGTTGTTCGGGGCGACTTGCTCACAGCTTCTTCTTAATGCCACGATCTTGAAGCATCTTTCCATTATCAAAGAGGATCCCGAAGTTGTGGAGGCTATTAAGGAAGGTTTGTACATTGACAACCTCCAGGGTAGAGGCAGTGATGAAGAGACTGCCATTAACCCTCTCCGACATATGACGCGATTTTGAGCCTATTGGGGATACTTTAAAGCCTTTGTTACCATCAGGGGTATTTAGAAACCTTTAGTTTAGTTACTTCAACCTCTGCAGTTGTCTTTGAGTTAGCTGTGGGCAGAAAACTAATTTTAGAGAGGTAATTATAAGAGTAAGAGAACTCTATTTCTTATTGCTAATCTGGCAACCTCTGCGTCATATGTGCGTGAAAGGGTTAAGCATTACTGGGATGCCCAAAGAATAATGTCTCAAGCACATTTATATCTCAGAGAGTGGGCTACCAATAGTCCTCAACTACGTGACCTCCTGCAATTGGATGGTGTTGCTGCCAAGAATCAAGAGCGAGTGAAGACATTGGGTCTCTTATGGTTACCTGACTCTGATCTGTTGACGTTCAACGCTAGTCTCCCACAGACCAATAAGGCAACAAAAAGAGAGTGCTTAAGAGTGACGGCACAACTGTTTGATCCACTCGGTGTACTACTGCCTGTTACAATAAGGTCCAGAATTTTCTTACAGCAATTATGGAGACTGAAACTAGATTGGGACGATCCGCTACCTGAAGACTGCGCTACCGAATGGTCTACAATTACCAAGGACCTGCACCTCTGCTGTGACTTTACTTATCCTCGGAGGACGGTATATGCTGACTCAGTGGAACTTCATGCGTTTAGCGATGCAAGTGGTGTCGCCTATGGCACTGCAATATATTTAGTGAGCCCGGAACATAGCTGTCTGGTCATCGCTAAAGCAAAGGTCGCTCCCATAAGATCCATAACTATACCAAGATTAGAGCTAACTGCTGCTTTGCTAGCCGCCAGATTAATAAAATTTGTGGAGGAAGCCTATCATAATATTGTAAAGGTCAACAAAACTTTTTTATGGTGCGACAGCCAGGTTACATTGCATTGATTGCGTAGTATGAAGAAGCTTCCAGTGTATGTCGCAAACCGAGTTGACGAAATAAAATCCCTTCTTCCGACTGTAGACTTCCGGTACGTGTCCTCTAAAGAAAACCCTAGTGACTTACTCTCTAGAGGTGTTTCGGCCAAGCGTCTGAAATCTTCTGCGTTTCATGTGGCTCCAAAACAAAGACGGGTGGCCAGAAGACATATTACCAGATGACCCAACGCCAAAGGTAACTAGCCAAGTCATTGGGACCAATGATGAACAGGACACACAGTTATGGAATTAGGAGAAATATGGCAGTTATGATTAATTAATTCCGGTAGTTGTATGGACTAATCGATACAAGACTAATTTGAAGGCAAAATTTTAAGGAACGTCTCCCACAGACTGTGCCCTCCTCAGCATAAAGGAACTAAAAGTAGCAGAAAAGATTATAGCTCAAAGATGCCAGCAAGAATGCTTCCCAAAGGAGTACGAGATGCTGTCTGGTGACAAGGGTACTCGCAATAATTTGGTAAACCAATTTGGACTTGTCATGAAAGGAGGTTTAATTGTATGTGAAGGTAGATTGAAGTTAGCGGCTCTTCCGGATTCAAGGAAATATCCGATACTACTACCTTCCACACATCCTTTCACTACCATGCTCATCAATATGTGCCATCGTGTCAGGTGGTGGATTCCTAAGATAAGACAAGCTGTAAAACAAGTGACCAGTAAGTGTATAACCTGTCGCAAAATACAGGGTAATACCTACGCGAAAGCTAGAGTACCTCCTCTGCCAGACATCAGGGCTACTCCTAGAGATCCCTTCGAGGTCACGGGGGTCGATTATACAGGAGCAATTCCTGTCCGGGACTCACACAACAACAAGGCTTGTATGCTAATATTTACATGTGCTACTACAAGAGCTATTCACATTGAAGTAGTTAGCAATATGACCTGTGACAGCTTTATCCATTCGTTCCGGAGATTTTGTAGTAGGCAGGGATTTCCACAGATAATGTTAAGCGACAATGCTGCTACATTTGTAGGAGCTTCCAGACACTTGGAAGACATCCAAAGCGATCCTAGTCTTCAGGCTCATCTTACCGAAATCCGATGTGAATGGCGGTTTATACCAGCACGTGCGCCTTGGTACGGAGCTAATTGGGAGAGAGCCATAGGTATCATGAAGGCTGGGCTTAAAAAGGTACTAGGTCATGCTCTAGTCTCCTTTGAGGAACTAACTACTGTCCTATTGGAGCTGGAGGCTACCGTGAATGATCGCCCTTTAACATATGTCTCGGGTGATCTGGAGGACCCTTGTCCTATTACTCCATCCATGCTGGTTAAAGGTCGTAGACTTAGTGACTTCCCAAAGGACGTAATTCAGATAGATGAGCTGCAGGACCCTAGTTATGATAGTAAAGCAGCGATACACAGCAGGTACAATTACATCAATAAATTGATCCGGGACCTATGGAGGCGATGGTCTAGTGAATACTTGGCATCACTACGAGAAGCCTATAATAATAAAAGAGGCTCATCAAGCAGTGTATGGCCAAAGGTAAATTACATCGTTCTTATACATGACGAGGGACCTCGTGTCCTTTGGAAACTTGGTAGGGTAGTTAGACTCTATCCAGGACGAGATGATCTGGTTAGAGTGGTCCAGATTAGGACAAAAACTGGCCTGACCACTCGACCCATCGTCAAGTTGTATCCATTGGAACAGGAAATCGAAAGGTTTTCGATCCCTCAACCGGCGGTCGCTGGTGATGGTGTTAGCTCTCACGACTTCACCCCTATGTCACCAGCGGTCGCTGGACCATCTGCCAGTAACGATCCTGTTGGAAGATTACCTCTTCGCCGAGCCGCTGTTAGTTCTTCACAGCTTTGGAGATCTAACATCGCTGTAGGATTATTGTAGATAATGTATATATTGGTGGTGGGAATGTGTCGAGACTCGTAAGTAACACGACAGTTTAGGTTAACATCTCCGCGGCGCACAGGGGATTTTCTACAGGGTAATACTGTGCGCACCTATGACGATTTTGGGACCCATTGCCAATTTCGATAAAAAGTACATCATCGTGTAGGGAATGTTTGCGTGCATCGGCCCATATATATTTGACCCCCCAAAAATTGTCTGGGGGGGGTGGGGGAACGGTCCGTAGTTGAAAAATGTGGAGCGAATGGCACCGCGCGGCTAGATTGTCATCGAGCGGCGAGATTTCCCTGCCGAATTTTCACGCGCCCAGGGGATAGAAGGAGGGGGTAGGTTACCGCGTATTATCACGTATATCTCCTTTTTTGAGCCCTTTTAGGCTATGTACAGTATGTATACGTGTGTAGGCCACCCATTTAACAATGAATATGCCTCATAGTGACCAAAAATTGCAATATATAAGGGAATTATAAGATAATTTTTAGGCGGGAATGAAGATGTGTTGGAGGTTTGGCGGAAATTTATGAGCTGAGAGTGTGGTTTACGCCATACATATCACTTATATCTTGTACTTAGAGCACTGTCATGCTATAATACAGACTTGTACGTATGTAGACGTGCCATATATCAAAATATATACCGCATATAGACCAATTCATGCGATATTTACGCACATTATGAATGAGTTTCTATGCGTGAACCAAGGTGTGAGTGAGTTGTGCTTGGAATGAAAGGGGGAGAGGGTGTGTTACGCCATAAATATCACTTATATCTTGTACTTAGAGCACTGTCATGCTATAATACAGACTTGTACGTATGTAGACGTGCCATATATCAAAATATATGCCGCATATAGACCAATTCATGCGATAGATATTTACGCACATTATGAATGAGTTTCTAGCAGACGGAAGCCTGAAAGGGTGGGTGGGTGGGAGGGAGGCATGCAGGGAGTGAGTGAGTCGTGGAGAGAAGGAAGGCAGGCAAGGAGATCTCTAGATAGATAGCCAGCTTTGTGATAATTGTGGAGGCGCCCGAGGCATATGGATGTCTTGGTATTTTGAACCTTATGTCTACCAGATGTCTGGTGTTCGTTGCCACCAAGAGGTCTACAATAACATGAGTCAGGAATGGAGAGAGAGAGAGAGAGAGAAACTGAGACATGCGTATGTCGTACGTATAAATGGACTTCAGAATTGCATTTTTATGCAAGCAGACATTGCATTTTAGACACATGTGAAGTACCACAGAAACATGTAGGCCATTGACTGTAAATAAAGTACTATATTATAGACCAGCAACGAGGGTGGTCAGTATTCACAGGCAGATTGCCTTTTGTGATAGAGAGCTAAATATAGACTGGTGTCTCCTTACACTTGCGAAAGGGTAGATTGCCACCAGAGAACCTTATATTTATTTATTTCCAAGTAATATGCAATCTAAATGTATATTCGAGACCTACTGCAAGTATTTGTATGACAGTCATGACTATGTATAATCCAATATACACGCGTAGGCGAGACATAAGAAAGCTGGTTGAGCAATTTTCGACACCCACACAGTTATTATTCATTTTTATTTACAATATTATACAATACAAATGTATTTGTGAAGAGTTTTTTATGCATTATTGTATTTATACAAATTTTGTTCCCAGACAGAGCTGCTGTGTCTGGAGCATCAAGGAGCAGCAAGGGTCACCTCGTGACCGCTTGACCGTGTGAAAATGAGTGGAGTCACACTGAGAGGGGCAATTTTGCTGAGTGTTTGGGCAATTTTTGACAGAATAAAGTTATATAATTACTAATTCTTGACAGAGACAAACTTTTATAAACCTTTGCATGATATAATTGATAATCCCATCAATTTACAAACGTAAATAATGGGATAATTCTTTTTTTTTTGTATATTGTCATTTCGATTGTAGACACGAAGTTTTGAGTGATATTTGGTATGAGCTCCTGTGGCATGGTTGGTAAGGTCGCGGACTGGAAAACTCAAAGTGTGGTAGGGTAGTGGGATCGAATCCAGGAGGGGGTTATGGGGAAGGTTTTATACTGTCTAGAAAATTTTTGATAATTTTTTTTTTTTACATTGTATTCAAACAATATGAAATATTCATAGAATATATCATATTGTAAGAATATTGAATATTGTATTGTATTGTAAGAATATTGTATATTGAATATCATATTGTAAGGAAGTGAAGAAGTCCTTGCATGACAGTGTGGTAATCCCGACACTGTCTTACGGAAGCGAAGCATGGACGTTGGTTGAGAGACTCAGACCAAGAGTGAGAGCAGTGGAAATGAATTACTTAAGGAGTGCGTGCGGAGTTACATGGAGGGATAGACAGACTAATGAGGAAGTAAGAAGGAGGTGTGGTGTGGAGGTAGATGTGCTGGAAAGTGTGAAAAGGAACAACTTGAGATGGTTCGGCCATATGGAACATATGGAAAGCGAGAGAATGACTACGAGGGTGTACGAGAGCGAGGTGGAGGGACAGAGGGGGAGAGGATCCGAATATGAGGTGGAAAGTGAGGAACTACATGAACGAAGGCGGTGCTGGTTGGGGGGAGGGGTGTCGACTGACTGGGGACAGAGGTGCATGGGGCGGTTCGTTCGTGGCCACCCCTTCGGGGATCACGGCGTCAGGCAATAGATAGATAGATAGTAAGAATACAATGACATGACCTTGTTTTTTTTTTGTTTTTTTTATTGTTTTATTTTATTATCTTAGTAGGTTTGACAGGATTTATTGAAACATATTTATTTTTTTACAATTCATTTGAGGTAAGAAAATAATTATATACACATTACTTAGGCTAATAACAAACATATATATTGATATACTAAAAAAAAAAGGCATATTACATGTAAATCTTTGAAACTTATAAACTAAATAATGAAACATACAATTATATAATGTAAAAGCTATATCACAGGGACATCTTTGGAACTTATACATTATATAATATATGTTACATTATGAGGTAGCGTAATCAATTAGGTCAGGTCAGGTAAGGTAGGGCGGGAGTCCAGGGCAGGGCAGGGCAGGGCAGGGGGCGAGTCCAGGGCAGGGCACGGGGCGAGTCCAGGGCAGGGCAGGGCAGGGGGCGACACTCAATAATTCTTGAAGGTGTGGTAGTCCCTGAAGCAGTCACCCAGGCAGAGAGGAACTTTGCACTCGGCGCACATTGAGGTGACTCTTTTGGTGACATGGGGTTTCCTGACACTGGAGCTGAAGACGGTGCACTGCGCCTGCCTGTGACGAGTGCCAATCAGCTCGGTGTTGGTTGGGTAGTGTCTTTCGACACCCAGCTGGATGCGGTCAGGAACGTGATCCCCATGCCATGCCGTACGTCTGTGAGTGGTGGTGCCATACTTCTCCAGGAGTTGGTATGAGACGTTGTACACGAACTCCCGGAATTTCAGCTTCTGGTTTGGGGACATATCCTTCTTCACCAACCACAAGTTGTAGGCGTTGAGCATCGTGATATCAACTAGGTGGAGGAAAAGCTTGTAATACCACTTCACAGTCTTCCTCAGACACTCAACGCCTGACAGCTGACAGTCAGACTTGTCCACCAGGCGCATGTTCTTAGTGTAGTCCACTACCATGTCGGGCTTGTAGATGGTCTTCCTGGTTCGGTAGTGGATTTTGCCAGAATCCATCTGGGCACCTGTGTGGACGGTGGAAAGCAGGTGGACGTCTCGTTTGTCCTTCCACTTCAGGGCTATGACTTTCCCACACTTTTCGAGCTGCTTGTATTTCTTCCCCTTTCGTCACCTTCTTCGCACATGCCTCTCGCGGTGTTCCTGGGCCAGGTCATCTTCAGAAGGTGTGTCACTGGAGGAGGCATCTGTAAGAGGAATGACATTACCGGTGAACTTAGACATAAACTTTCTTGTCTTTCTGACAGTCCCACATGACCCCGTTTGGTTGTCATGAAGAAACTGGCAGAGAGCAGGAGAAGTATACCAGTTGTCAGTGTAGATGATGTGGCCTTTGCCCAGGTAAGGTGCCAACATTTTCCTGACGATGGCACCTGACATGCCCATGGGGTCATTGGCAGCGGCTTTCGGTATGTCAATGTCAGTGCCTGTATACACGATCATGTCAAGCAATATTCCAGTTTCACAGTCACACAAAACGAAGAGCTTGATTCCAAACCTATGCATTTTCAAGGGGATATACTGCTTGAAAACAAGACGTCCTTTGAAGAGCACGAGCGACTCATCAATCACCAAATTGAGGAAGGGGTAAAAGTATTTCCTATACCTCTCCAACAACATGGTGAACACATCCCGAACTTTCCATATCCTGTCAATCCTGTTAGGATTGTCGTTGTCTGCAAAGTGCATAAATCTTAGCAGCAACAAAAATCTGTCACGAGTCATGAACTTATTGAAAGTTGGGGTGGCGATAAGAGGGTCGTGCTTCCAATAGTGTTGCAACACATGCTTCTTGATCAGAGGCATGAGGAACAACAAGGCAAAGAACGTCATAAATTCTTCCACAGTCGTATCCACCCAGCCTCGTATTCTCGCTTTTGGAGAAATGACGTCCAATCTGCCAAACACCCACCTGTAGTAGGCGTTTGTTTGGGCAACGATGTACGTCATTACCTCCATATCGAAAAAAGCGAGGAAGAAGTCGCTTTCGTTCGCTTGATTGTCACAGGGCCAGTCGTCAGTTGTTCCTGACGTCCCAGGATTGAACTGGGGCACGTCAGGTACAAAATTGACCCCGTCAGACCAATCGAACGAAGGCAGCCCAGGGATCGGAATGTCGTCTGCGTCTCCTTCAGCGTCTGAAATATCGCTTCCATGGTCGCGATACAGCACTGCATCATCATCACCCTCCTCTTCACGTGACAGACGATGCCCTTCCTCATTCTCGTCACCGACGTCGGACTCACTCCCACTGTCCACTCCCAAATCCCCCCACCCTTGGTCCCGTGCTAGGGCTTCGTCGTCGAAACCCGGGCTGCCAATGCCCTGCGAATCACCATCAAACAGCAGGGAGGCATACTTTGATGGTGTCAGACTTTTCCGGGTCACTTTAGCACGTGCGGGAGTCTTATGGACAGGGACAGCAGAGGCGGTGGCAGGGGCAGCAGTGGTGCGTGGTCTTGTGGCCCTGGAGGCAGGCAAGATGATGGTGGTGCCTGTCGCCCTTCTCTCTGTTCCTTGGGCAGGGGCGGCAGGGGCGGCAGGGGCAGCAGGGCCGGCAGGGACACCAGGGCCAGCAGTCGCTTTCCCTCTCTCTTTCCCCTTCCCCTTCCCCTTCCCTTTTCCTTGGGCAGGGGCAGCAGGGGCGGCAGGGGCAGCCGGGCCAGGGGCGGCTGGTGGTGGTGGTGGTGGTAGGGTCACTGTGGCTGGCGTACGGGTTCTCTTCCCTACGCCCGTGCCTTTAATTTTTCCTGCCCCCGCAGGTTCTGCAGCCCTAGAGCGGCCTCCTGCGTCGCTGGTACCAGTGGCAGGGGTGGCAGTGGTGGTGGTAGTGGTTGTTGCAGTGGCCTGGGTCGTGGTGGCAGTGTCCCGAAACACCAATGACCTCTGTACCTTTGTCGTGCTTGCACGTGTTTTTCGTGCTTTGGGTGCTGGTGTTTCATCCTCCGAGCTGTAGGGCGTGTCGTACTGGTAGCTAGGGTCTTTAGCAGCCACCCTCTGCCTTCCACGGCGGCTAACACCACCAGAAGGAGAGCTGGTTGTGTCATCAGGGAGCGAGCGTGAGGGACGTGTGGGCTCCATGACTAGTGCTTGGTTACTGGCGCGGTGGTGCTTGCACGAGTGCGGGGCGAGCGTTTGGCGGGGTGGTGTCGAGAGTTGACATGTAGTACTATACCCACACCAATTTTCAGCCGCCTGGCTATAAACGCGCGGTTTTGGTACGCGTTCAAAAGCTCTGCTCTTAAGAGTCTTCCCGCAGTCCGCCGGGGGAAGTCTTAAGAGTCTCCCGGCAGCTCCCGGGTTAAGTAAACATACTGGAAGTTCAAATTAGGCCCCAGTATTAGGCTAAGTTATATATCTTTATAAAAGATATGTACTATTTCGTATTAAGTTTCTATGGGTTTATCATCCATAATTATAATAGGTTATAATTACAATTAATCCGGTATATCTTGTAGATAGTTAAATGACGCATTGGTGGATATGAACTGCGCATGCGTCATTTTTGGGACTGGCGGGTTGCTTGCCGGGAACAGACACACTCGCTTTAGCTACGACCTCGTGAACACCTCCTTCCAGTTGATCTCAATACAACCACCTGTTTCATGCTAAGTTATTATATTTCTTAACTCCTAGTGGCCACTATACCTTCTATCTATTCCTAATTCTATCCTTGAGCTATCCATCACTATCAACGTTTAAAGTAAGTTAACTCTTGTAAGTTTATAGGTAAATTTAACTTTGTTTACTCTTGAATTCTTACATCCTGGGTCCTTGTTAACATGTAAAATAATCACTACTTGCAACACAAGGGATATATCTTAGGGCTACAATAGTAACATAATTTTATCAATAAAATATTACCCCTAGCCCACTAAGGATGTCGAGAATACATATCGACATGATAAATAAAGATTCATCTAGTGAATAACTTAAGAAGTGTAAATTGAATAAAGAGAACAAAATAAAGCCTAAAAAGAAGGGAATAGAGAGAATGAAGGAGATAATGGATGAAGACGGGAGTAGAGGAAACCACAGTCCCTCTTTCCTCCCCTTCTCTCCCCTCCAGTAATGTTTACATTTTTTGTATACAACGCTAAGGGAAAGTTTTAGAAATAGATTTGAGTTGGATGCTTATACATTGGTATACAAGAACCAGTAAGTTATAATAGTTAATTTGATGTAGGCTACAATAGGTAAGAAGGTAGTTTCATAACTCATTGTTAAGAAGTAATTAGATATATATATTGTGTATGTAAGTTAAATCAGCACTATACGTAAAAGTGAAGCTGTCATTTCCACCAAAGGTCATTAATCACTCTCTCTCTCTCTCGGTACGAGGCGCGAGTCATACCGTACAAGGCCTAGCACATTACATAGAATTACATAGACTGACAGCTGGAGGGTCGAGAAACATACCATATATGGTATTGAAAGCACTACCCAGGCTAAAATTATACTTGTTGTCCAATCTCCACAGAGATATAGAGAGCAGATCGAGATAAGACTTTAGCAAGAGAACATCTCCGCCGCATCCCCTTAAGCCTGGCAGAACACTTAAGACCAGCAGGAAGTAGCAGAGCACTAAGGCAAAATTGGACTTCAAACAGAGGACTGACCAAGTCCCAGTTCCTAATAAAACACCACTCAAAATCATTGTAAGTACAATTTAAATATTAATAATTGAAGTGATAGCCTTGGTTGGAAACAGTCCAGTGAAACGGTATTATTCAATCTTATACAACATGTGTTAGTTAAACCAAGTCGGTCTTGGTAAATTATTCAGTGTTATACAACTCTGTAAATTTATACAACTTGTTATAATGTGTAAGTTAATTAAATAAAATCTTTATAAAAAACGAATAATCACAAAAACTCCTAACTGCGTTTTTATACCCGATATTTATGTCTGTGAATTTATAACTATACTCCAAAAGTGTAATAAAATATCATGGTTCTTACTTGGTTACAAGTATAACAATAATAACCGACAACTCGAGTAAACTACGAGACTTAACCCTTCTTTGGCGGGGCTCATCATATGTCGAGTGAAAGAAATTTGGACTATGTGGCGGCTCACAACATAAGTCGTGTGGCATTTTCAGCACGTAATGTTGCTGAGAGAGAGAGACAAGTGGTGGCAGGAGAGTAGCGAGCGTATGACTGCTCCAGACCACCGCGGTGGACCAACTGACATGAATCCCACCCTCCTCCACCCTCTCACACTCGCTACATTGTTTAGGAAAGTACCGAATTACATGGTTTTTGCACTCGTGTTGCGCGGTTGTTGCAAGAAAACTAGCGGTCATACAAGGATCGTTGTGGTGTCATTGGAAAGCTCTGTTTATGCCATTTCAGGGATAGATACTTGTTTTACGCTCTGGGTCTTATTTAGGCATGAAAATGATCACGTAAACAGCCCTATTTTGGGTAAAAACACCCCGCTGGTGGCTACATATTATTTACCGCCTAGGCCGCTCGTTAGGTGTTAAATATACGATAGATATGTTTATCTATCTACTGAGTTTGGAGTATGATTATCAAATTATATATATATAAAGTAGTTCATGAGATCCTATAATAATCTCGGGATTGCTTAAACTCGACTTGTGTATAACCTTTTGGCCAGCTACATTAACGTCAGAACATTGATTATACCATTGGATTAGCCTACAATAAAGAGTGAAAAACATAAAAACAACAAGGAGACCCCTACTGAGGCTGGCCACGAGGCTCATAGTAATCATCATCTTGGCTGGTTACCTTACCTCCTGATGACACAGCAGCAGCACAAGGTGAAGGTCCTTCCTGAAGACACAGCAGTAGCAGATGGCGAAGGTCCCACGAGAGAGGGAAAACACAGACTCGGACACTAGAAGGTTCCGCACTACGTGTGGCAACCCTTGAACTAGTGCGTCTGCTAGAATAACTATAATGCAACTACCTCATAGAGACGGCCTGAAACATAATCTTGCGGATATAGTAGCCTCCTCCTAGATAAGCAAGAACTAAGACACATAGAAACAAAAAACATTAATACATGAGACGCTGATCCTGAGGGACATGGTGGCGTCTGAACAATAGTACCCTATTTTAACACTTTTTGCGGGCATACCAATGGGGTAGCCTGTGCTAGCTAATCTAAATCCTGTTCAATTCAACTCAGATATATACAAATGAGCAAAGACTCACTAGAAGAGAGCGAATGAAGAATAATGCGGAAGCACAGGCTGCGCATCACCACTCGGTACGACCACGGGGAGTGGAAGGAACTTAGGAAGTATGGCGGCTCAGGGAGCAGCGTCAGGGATAGAATCCGCAAGAAATCCACCGAGATGGAAAGCATTATATATAACATATTTTACATTTATTTTTCCTTTTTATTTTTTCGAAAGTTTTTTCGTAGTGAGTACCCAATCATAAGACGATTCCATAAGAGAATTAGTGTTGCACTTATGACGTAGGACTCTTTCTCCCCGCGGCGGTCGATTCAAACTGGCTACCCGCAGGCGCTTGAAAGGGGACTATTATACTAATAGGCATATCGTCAATGATTTCGGGGCCACTAATAAATACATACATACATACATATACATGCACAACGTATGGTAAAATATGGCAAACTACATTACATACAGTATGAAATAATCTAATTCCTCAATAGGAATTTTATACAGAGAGAGAGAGAGAGAGTGTGGGGGGGGGAGTTCAAAGGAGTACAAAGAAAATCAAGCAACAACAGGTCTAGTGACCCCTCTAGGCTGCTTGTCCTCCAAAACACTGTGGATCAAGTGTCCAAACAGTGGTTTAGAGTTGGTAAAGGACAATTGCAAAGGGAACTACTGCCCTATAACTAATGTCCGTGGCAGGATTAGGAAGTTAGTAGGGGACAGATTGGTTAGTAACATAACACAGTTATGGATCTTTCGTATATCTGGGAAAAAGAGAGTAACATCTCAGTAATATATATACGCAATAATCCTTGATGAATCTGAAGGGGAATAAAATAAAGTAATTCATTCACAAACGCAGTCAATCACGGGTTTGATGCAAGATATTTGTCTATGCGAAGTTTAAAAGAATCAACGGTGCTGCAGTCTATAAACGTCTCGGGGAAGCCCATTCCACAAATTGACAACTCGATTGAAGAAGAAATTCTTAGATTCGTGTGAGTTAAAAGATTTACCAATAAATTTGCAACCGTTTCCCCGATAGTGAAGTACTTACTATGGTTCATATTGTCGATGCCTTTGATGATTTTGAACACTTGAATTTAGTCGCCTCTTAATCTGCGCTGGGTTAAAGGAAATATATTTAATTCTCTAAGATGCTCCTCGTATGGTTTGTTCTTTAACCTAGGCATAATTTTGGTAACTCTACGTTGAACTCCTTCTAGAGAGAGAGAGAGAGAGTCCAAAATATGTAGGCCGGTGCTAGCCAGCAAGCAACAACGGACCTAATGGTCCTTACTAGGCTGCTTAAATAAAAACAAAATATACAATATAATAATAAAAAATAACAAAACTGAAGGGCTTCAGTTTTTGAAAGACTGTGGTCAGAAAGCAATATTATAGTACTGTGTACGATACTAAAGCGGTCACATTACTCGGGCACAAACGCAGTCAATCGGGGATTCGTGGCAAGATATTTGTCAACGCGATATTTGAATGATTGGACTGTATGGCACTCTACAACACTTCTAGGAAATTTGTTCCATAAGTTGACCAGTCTGTTAAACAAGAAATGCTTCGCTTCATGTGAACGAAATGCCTTTCCGACAATTTTGTACGAAAACAAAAAATACACAAAATGTACAAATTTATCTCGTAGGCGGTTTTGGGGAAAATTTTGTTAAGCTTGATGGAGGTCCAGGGAGCACAACAAAATAAAGAATAAAATAAAATAAAACATAACACAAAAATATATAAAGAATTTAAAGAATGCTCCGGTACACAATCAATATCAGTAATTATGAACGTTACAATCAAACATAAGAAAAGTACTACCTCCGCTCTGAACACGTCTTTAGAGAAGCATTTCCTATAATACGGACTCATGGTTAGAGCTAAAAGACCGGATCCATGAGTTTCTTTGGTAGATTGTTGTGTGACGTATGGGTTCCTTATTAGCACTGGGGGTCACCGCCTTGTTTTTATCTTTCTCTCCTTTTCTCACTTTCCCTGGCTTGTATCCATTCGGCCCCATTCAGCCAATTGTTTTAAGACGTTTATCCCCATCCAGGTGTCGATTTCTTCCTGGAGAGCGAAAGCGAGCCAGCATTGTATGGAGAAATCCGGCTTCGCCGAAGACATTCTTCTATTTAAAAATGTACAAATTTAGCTTGCTGTCAAAACAAAAAATATATATGCTGGCTCGGAAAATGTTGCCACCTGGATGGGGGTAAACATCTTAAAACAGTAGGCTGAATTTGGTCGAATGGATACAAACCAAAGAGAGAGGGAGAGAAAGAGAAAAAAGCGAGGTGGGCTCCCTTAAGGGAAAGTATTATTTTCTGGACTCCTTCTTCATGTTCAATTAGTCGTGAGATGTTAAGACATTTGGCCCATTAGTTTGGCGATTTTAAGGCCTTTCGCCCTATCTACTATGGATTTCAAAGGCAGCGTCACACTGTTTTTCGCAAATATCTCCCAAATGAATTGTTGTATCAGTATGGTATTTCAGCACAAAGCCTGTTACACCCCGACCTAATTTATGGCCGATATAGCATTTTTCTATATGTGTTACGTTAGCAGTTTACTCGTGAATATTAAGACAAAGCCGGGAGGTCACGTGTACACATTCAAAGGAATGTGTAGTATTCGTCTTGCCCCCCCCCCCCCATCACCCCCCAAACCACTCCTTAGCTACCCCTAAATCTCCCCATCCTCACCTTCCTTACCCCTCACCGTCTCCCCATCCACACCCCCTCCTCACTCTCGTCTCCCTGCATCTCCCATCAATATATTATACGGTTCATGTTATACACTGTATTTGTAGCTACTTATATTATGTCGGTATATATATAGATATAATAATTATACTGTATGCACTAATATTCATGCAGCTTACGATATTATTGAGTACGTAAACAAGGGGTAGTGCAAATTGTTATGGAGGCAAGACGTATTCCACACTGTTAATTACTGTATAACCGGATGTTTGTACACATGTGGTAGAAGGACAAAGAACACGTTCTATTGGTATTACCTGTGGTCTGGACCTATTGTGATAATTTGTTTTTATTTGTGCTAAATACTGTGCATTCATCATAAAATATAAACATGGTTAAGTTAAGATATTAATATTTTGTTAACTTGTGTCTTTGATAACCACATCATCACCTATAGACTGCATATACTTCTTTCCATCACTGCATCTCTCATTGTAGCCTTATCAAATAAATATAAAGTACCAAATATACTGCATATATTGTGACGTATCATTAGGACTATTACATACATTACATTACTGTCATGAAGTAGATGCATTATGATCGATATATATATTGTAGGAATAAAATGAGGCAAACATGACAATACTGTAAACCATTTATTCGCTATCACTGCCCATGAAAACATCGTCATCCTCGCCTTCATCGTCGCTGGCGACGTTGATTACTACAGGTTCCACGCTCTCGTGTATGTTGTCGGACTTCCAGTACCCCTCTTCAAAGTTCCGGGAATGTTGAACAGCACCCTGCCACACGTCCTTGTTTGCCAATAGCCGCGCTTCTTCCAACCTGGCCTGTAGATCCGCCCGGGTAAACCGCTGGAGGGAGGACCGCAGATGGTGCTTCATGGTTCCCCATACTTGCTCAATGGCGTTGAGCTCTGGGTGACCAGGTGGCAGCCGTACGACCTCGTGGCCCCACTCACGGATGGTGTTGTCGACCTTGTACTTGGGCTGTGGACGGTTCTGCTGGCAGAGGAGCAGCAGCTCAGGTCGTGTGGCAACAGGTGGGATGGAAATCCTGCGGTGCTCCAGCCAGCTGATGAGGTCCGCCTTCTTGGTGGCTGTGGTAGGGCATCGACACTCGTCCATCATTTGGCTGTGGTAAGGTGCATTATCCAGCACCAGTACAGATGGCTCTGGCAATGACGGCAGGAGGTGTGTTGTTAGCCACTGCAGGAACAGTTCGCCGTTCATTTCCCCATGGTAGTCACCCTGGGTTGTCTTGCCCGTGTAGCACAGATAGGACCCGTCAACAAAGCCTTCGGCTGTGCCACCTGCGACCACCAAAAATCGCTCCCCTTCTCCTGGTGGTACCTGACGACTGTAGCTGGTGCTGGTGGCAGGCTGTGTGGTATCCACCCACTCCCTGCTGTGGCCCATCCTGGTGGTAAACCATGTCTCGTCAACATACACCACCTTCCTTCCCTCCCTCCGGTGATGCTGGAGAGCCCGGAGAGCAGTAATCCGGCGACACACCACGTCCAGAGATATCCCTCCTCACATACATCTTTCTCAGTGATGTCTTGTATTGGAATCCCATGGTGTGTATGAGCCGCCAAACTGCCGTCTCAGAGGTATCATTCGGGATAATACCAGCTGTCTTGAGGTCCGTCGCTATTACACTGAGTGTAAGATGTTGTCTGTCGGCAAACTTGCGGTGAATGTGGCGGCGTATGGCACCGACAGCAAAGTTGTCGATGGCGGCAGGTGTAGGCGGTGGTGCAGGTGTGGAAGGGGAGGACGTGGTAGCGCGTTGGACCATCTGCCTCACTCCTGCCGCAGTCATGCCCATGGTGTGTGCAACTCGGTGGTAAGGCCTGTGTGGATAATGATCAATGTTATTATTTTATATAGGCCTATTGTATTTCGTTTATCCTCTCTCTAAACATGATATTGTGATACAATGCAGTGTATGTCTTACTGTTATAGAAATGATATTATATAAATTATCATGCATAAAATTGTATGTAAAACGGACACGAGGTATATAATATACAACATGGTCTCTTACACAGGAATATCTATTACCATCAACACCATTCCAATAAAAGATTTGGTTGCTAACTATAGGAATAATTAAAAGATGGGGGAGGTAATGGAAAATTATGTTGTGGCGTAACATTTACCCACGCCCTCATTACCAATACTCCCGCCCGCTGGTGCAAATGTTACAGTAATGTTTAGGGATGCACACTTTGAGTTGAAGTACAGCCTCATTGGCACCCACCATGAGGCCTCGTTCACCCTCAATGGTAATTGTTGCCTCACGGAGAGACGGATTGATTGTCAGCCACAAGAACATATCATGATATCTGGCTCTGTGCTCCTTAAATACACAATTTAAATAATGTACACACTGACGTGGGTGTGGGATAGGCCCTTTTGACAGCTGGACCAGCCTTATGGGTAAATACATGGGAAAATATAATTTGCCTTCTCATATTCCCACAAGGGGGTAGGGAGGATCAGCAAGAACTACAGTACATAATATATATATATATATATATATATATATATATATATATATATATATATATATATATATATATATATATATAAAATACAAATACTCACACATTTCCCAGAAAAATGGATTCACCCCAGATACTAATACAGTATCTGGGATAAGTCCTTCCAGGATTGTCATTTTAACAGAAATTTCACATTACTCGGTCAAATATGGAAATATGGGAAGGCTACTGACTGACTGAATATAATTTGCAACACTCAATATCTCTGTCATGATAAAGCATTGGAATTTATGTATGGATCCAGGGATGCCATTTGGCCGGATTATATCCATTCGGGACCATTCAGCCGTCTGTTTTTAAACGTCTACCCCTATCCAGGTGTCGATTTTTAGCTGGCGAGCGATAGCGAGCCAGCATATTTGAGTTTTTTTAGACAGCAGGCGAAATTTGTAGATTTTTTGGTAGAAAAATTTCTCCGGCAAAGCCGGACTTCTCTTCAGAATGCTGTAGCAAAATTGTAGTCCTCTAACAGTATATGGCAATAGTTCCAGCTGATTGGTGATTGTGATTGTTACTGTTAAAACCATGGTTCCTACGGCACAAATACTGGTCGAAAGCACAGTGAGAACGCTTATTTTGCCAAAACAGCTGAAATACAACGTAGATACTATAAATATAGACAAAGCCATCTACTTACCTATTCAAACGTATGAATGTTCTACCGTGGGTCATCTCCCTGTTGTACAAGGTGGCAAGGCGAAGGACAAAATTATGCTGTCCTGCAGCCGGGGGCAATGGAGCAACATGCTGGACATCATTGTTAGTGGTCGTGCCTCGCGCCTCAATAAATATTCACCTGTCATTGCTACAGTCATAGCCTCGGAAACCTCACCTGTTGTGGGAGTGGGGGTGGGCTCTCGTCAGAAAGTGACGAGGGGGGGGGGGGGGGGGGCGGGGGGGCAATTACAGGAGGCGGAATGTATTCAATAAAGGTACACTTTACATATCATGACACGGTTCAGAACACACGTAATAACATACAATTCCGTTTATTTGGTTTACTACACATGACTGCATGCATTGGCCTCCTAATACACACATACGGCAAAACAGCCATTACCAAGGGGATTATGCCTTGCTTTCATGCTCGTTCGCCCCACTTCTCGTTTCCATGCCCAGACATAGCAGTAACTGTATGAATAATAGCAAAGTATGATACTTAAATACATAATTATATAGTATTTAATGTACGTAATCACAATAACCTAAGTATTCACGATAACATAAACCGTATACTACAGCTTTGAAAGAGGGAGGGTGAGTGGGAGTAATGAGGGAGACGGGGAGAGGGTGAACTAGGCACTGGGGTAATGGTCTGGGGGTTGGTAGGGGGTTGGAGGGGTTAGACAGTACCCCACACTCGTCTGAATGTGTACAAGACCCTAGAGGCGATGACTGGATTAGACTAAATATTCTTCAGTAAACTTCTGACTAAACCCTTATGGCAATGTAATATATTATCTATAAATTAGGTCGGGGTGTAACAGGCTTTGTGCTGAAATACCATACTGATACAACAATTCATTTGGGAGATATTTGCGAAAAACAGTGTGACGCTGCCTTTGAAATCCATAGTAGGTGTGAATTATTTTCCTGGCGAGCGATAGCAAGCCTGTAATTTAGGAGGAACTTTTTCTACCAAAAATATACAAATTTATCTCATAGGGGGGTCTTGGGGGTATTTTTTAAGCTTGATAGAGGTCTCTATTCTCAAACCTTCCACCCTTACCTATCCAACCTAACCCCATTCACAAAAGTACACCCCCAGCAAAACCTACCATACCCTCTCCTCCATCCTTACTCAAGCCCTCTTCCTCAGCCAATTCAGAAATTCCCCTTTTTACCCCATCTCCTCCTACTCGCCTATCCACCCCACCCCATCCTTTTATTCCAACCCCAAACCTACCCACAAACCCTCAAAACCTTCCCTCTCCTCCTTCCATTCCACCTATTCCCCCTCCTCAACACCCCCCTAAACCTAAAACCCCTTCCCACTCCAAACTACGGCAACCCCGTTCTCGCACATCCCCACCGTTAACTCCCTTTACACCTATCTCACAGCTGAGGTACTTCAAGTCTGGCAGACGGTTGATCCCAACACCACGATGGTATCCTGCCATCGCCAAACCAAGATCTGCCGCCAAAACCTCCAAGCCTGCCCATTACAACCCAACCCTGCACCTGTCAACCCTGCACCTGCGAACCCTGCACCTGCTCATCCTGCACATGTCAACCCTACACCTCTCCACCCTGTACCTGTCAACCCTACACCTGCCAACCCTGTACCTGTCAACCCTACACCTGTCGACTCTGCCCCTGCCAACTCTACACCTGTCATCCCGGCACCTGCCGACCCTACACCTGTCCACACCACACCTGCCGTTCCTGCACCTGTTCCAGTACCCCCTCCCACCCCCGGCCCATCTCGCCAAAAAGCAAATACCTCAGACTCCTCCCACAACATATCTACCCAGCCTAAAGTAAATATTTCTAAGCCCCTCCCACCCCCCTTAGATGCCTCCAATGACCCCATCCCTCCAAACATAGTTATTCCAACCTCTGACCCAGCTCCAGCAACACTTCCCAAGATGAAGATCAACAGCCTATCCCTCAAAATTAACGAGGATAAGACAATCAACTCGCCAGCCCAGCTGCTCTACCTTCTACTACAATCAGACATCCCTCTACACCTCACTGTGTTCCGGGATGTCAACGGGCCAAACAACATCAAGGAGCGAGTTTGGTATTATATTCTACAAAACCTGACACCATACATTCGCAGCTAAACCAGTAAGACCTACAAGCTCCAAGCCTGAGGCCGGGACCTATTTTTGGAAGGCGATGGTGAGATGACGAGGCCTGACCAAGAAAAGCCAAAACCAACCCACAACCTACTTCCGTCTACAAACAACAATTCCAACAACACCTGTCGAATTGCTACCATAAACACGCAGCCCCACAACCCGGACCCTCCAGGATCCAAGACCAACCTCAACACCAGCTTGTCCTAAGCAAGCCGGAGAACACGCCCTCAACTTTCAAGAAAAACCTAGAACCCCAGGACTACAGGGCCCACTCAAGTAAAACCCTAAATCTCCCAGTGCTTGAGTATAGTGAAGAGCTATTTATGTAAATTCCCCATCAACCCCCTCAGTACCCCCCATCGAGTATTGTAATAATTCTTCCAGCCAGATTAGCTATGCTAGCCAACAAGCCATTTCAACTTACCAACCTTCCTTTCTTTATACCAACATAGAATACCCAAATTCCCTATCCATTCCCCAACATAGTAATTCCCAGCTCATTCCTCACCAGGTCATGCCTGAGGATAGTCCCCTTGCCAGAAACTGCAGAATTTCCTCCTCTTGTAGGATTCACACTGCAAATAATTTTAGTGCAACCTCCCACTCCTCTAAAAATAAAACAAAACTTTCCCACACGCCCCTACTACCCCCGAGAGTTAAGCCCCTTGACGCCGACCCAAAAAGGGTTACTGCCTGCCCGAACCAGAGGAAAGTCAAACAACACTGGGATCCCTACGTAGAAAGGGAATCAGGGCAATACATCCGCTAGTCAGGGAGTTCCGATAGGAATACCAATACCACAGGGAGTAACCTTGATAATTACCATCTTTAAAACCCTGTAATAGCTAAAAGTGAAAACGACCATGTGTTGAGAGAAGAGAGAAGAAAGAAGAAGACGAGTGTGGCTTTACGACGAGTGTGTGAAACTCGCCAAGCCCCTATAGACGACCGGGAGGACAACTGTTCCAGTGACAACGTGCTCGCCAGACTTCCTACCAGTGCTTCTATCTCTTCCTAAATTCTTCAAGTGTTCTCTTATTTCGTAATGGTAACGATGATTTTAACAAGGGTTAACTGGGTATTAGTCCAGTAAATCTAGCAATCATTTAACTGGACCTAGAACAAATTGCAATAGAAGGTTTTTTGGCTTTAACTTGTTTATTAGGTCCCTCTGATGAACATATAAAAAGTCTCCAACTTTTGGACACTGGGAAAGTGGTTAATTTGCATAAATTCAAGATGGCCGCCGTCCAAAGCTTCAATTTACAGATAACTTTTTTCTGGTTGCTCCTAGACCCTATAAATGTATTACAAACAACGTTTTTTGGCTTTAACTTGTTTATTAGGTCCCTCTGATGAACATATAAAAAGTCTCCAACTTTTGGACACCTGGAAAGTGGTTAATTTACAGCCGAAAAAAACTTACAGACAGGCTGAACTGTCTCTTTCACAAGGGGTGACACAGGCACTTTGTGCTTGTATGGGTTTTTTGACCTGTTGTCCCTCTTTTTTATAAAAAAAAAAAAAAAAAAAACATGACGTAGTATGACGTCATTCAGAGCCAATTATGTAATTCATGATAGGAGTTCGTATTCACTTGGATCATCGGTGCTTGCATCAAAGTTGCTATTTTGACAGAGTCCTTTACATTGACCACATGCACTGGAACATTCAAGCTCATTCCGTTTGCAACTACAGCGTTGAGTGTCACAGTTGCCCTTACACTGACATCTGACCAATTTCAGTAGTGAATCAGGAGCCACTGGCGAATCCATCGTCTTCGGTTCAAGCTGTCCCTTCCGCAGACACCAGCCCCATTTCTCGGGGTCCACACAGTTCCCCATCCATTCCTGGACCTGACAATAAACTCGGAACGAGTGGTATTTGGCTGCATCGGTTGTTGGGGGAAGGCTGTGAACTTCAACGGTAGTTGAACTTTTTGCCACCTTGTTGCAAAACTTTGTCTTTCGCAGTCCGTCAAGGGTGTCATTTCCTTTTCCCCCGTACAAATAAACCAAGGCCTTTTCACCAGCTGATGATATCGCGTCTTTACTTCCACTTTGGCAACAGAATGCTTCTATACATTTCAAGAAACCATTGTCTTCCCTCACTTTCCTCAAGGCAGCCCCTTTACCAATACCATACAGTCGTGAGGTTGTGTCACATCCACAGAGTGCATGGACAACTGGCAGGACACGACAGATGCTTTCACCGAGAGCTTCTGCTACTGAGTTAATATGCCAACATTTCCCACCTTCCTTGCTCGACTTGAAGTACAAATCATTCATCCCTCGTTCCGCATAATGACACAACAGCACCAACAAGTCTGTGTCCTCACCTATCACATATGTCACGGTTTCCCTTGCATGCTCAATTCCCTTCTTCGCAATCATGACATCTGCATCAGCTGGCGCATTGACACAGTCAATTCCATTTGCCTTGAATGTTTCACACAATAAGTCAATGAAGTTTTGCTTATTGTCCGAGTTTGACAAGAAGTTTTCCTTTTTTGACCGAAGGGGCATGGTTGGAGTGAACATCACCTTTTGACCAAAGACTCCTTTTGATCGTCGATTGTGTGTCATGTCCTTGGTAGTAGGTCCTGATTTATTTTAGAGCAGTAGGGTAGCTAGACAACTCATACGCAAAGACATCTTCAACACCTAAGTCCCTGTTATTAGCAAAGATGAGGAGCCTCTGGAAAAGGAGCTGTGGGTCGATTGGTACTTTTTCAGCACTGATTGTAACCTTTGCACCCAACGACTCAACTTGATCTTTCTTCCTAAATGAAAAGTCAAAAGCATTGCTACCTTCCATCTTCTGCACAATGTTCATACCAACCTCATACAGTAAATGAGGATTGGCCGAGGCTGGTCCTGCCACACCGTTGGCAATATTCCTGAGTTCATTTGATTCTTGAAATGGATCATAATCCTTGAAGAATGCGAGAACCTTCTCTGTGTCCTTCCTATCTCGTTCACGCCTTGCTTCAGTCATTTCTTTGTGCTGCTCAGAGGTGTGGAAATGCTTCCCTGTCAGTTCTTGCATAACTTCACTCACCTCAGCGCAGGCTGGCATAGCAAGTAACCAGCGCAGGCATTGCGTTTCCTCCATGCCCCTACCACGTGTCAATCCACCATTCGTTTTCAAAGAGCGCATCAAAACCTGCTCTATAACCAAGTCGCTTGGCAGTCCTGCCCACAGCCGATCACTTCGGCGGATCACAAATAGACCGGAGTTCAATTGACAGAACATGTCTGGGTTGAGCTGCTCAAGTTCAATCATGTCTTGAATGTACACATGGGCTGACTTGGCATAATTGTTATGACCACACGCTGCAAAGTACGGCAACATCTCCTGGAGTGTTCCGAGGTACAGTAGGAAATCGCCCATTCTCAGTGCCCTCAGGAAGCGACGCAGCAGGTCAATCATGTCCATGTATTGAATCCATAGCTTTCCCATCTTATGCTCTGCTAAGGAGCTCTTCTCAGCTTTAAGTTTTTCAGAAATTCTGTTGAAAACGTCTTTACTGCAGACTTCATCCGGTGAAACGTCTTCACGCAACAGCTTATCCAAAAGATCTGCAGCCTCCTGGAAGTCCTTGCATGCGTCACTTTCCTCATCTACCATTGAGAGGTTGACACCGTATGCCCTGCCTAACACAATCGAACTCAAGGCTGTGTCAACCAAGAAGTGGCCTCTGATTGCTCGTGCATAGGCTTTCCCACTCAGCATTTGGGTCACAGCATTTTCAGCGTATATAAGTTCCAAAACCTCCTTAAGACCAGATGCTTCCATAACATGGCCCATGCATCCCAAAAAGCTCATCACAGAGTGAAAGCCACCAAGGTTCAAAACAATGGGTTTCAGTTCGCTTCCTTCCTTCTCATGAACAATGATCGTCTTCGCTTTCCAATAAAGCGGTTGGTCGAATGTCAGCATTGGCGTCGTTCCCTGGCGATGGCTTTCCGCAGCAACGAAGTGAAGTGTTGAGTAAATACAACTCATGTCCGTAGGGTCCATGTCAATCATGGGCAAGAAATGGACGGATGATTTCCCTGGGTGTGGTCCATGGCACACACTCTGCATTAAGCCGGACCAGCCTGGTCGTTTTGGTCGAAGCAACCATGACGTTTTCCACAGTATGTCCAGATTTAAATTAACCACTTTCCAGGTGTCCAAAAGTTGGAGACTTTTTATATGTTCATCAGAGGGACCTAATAAACAAGTTAAAGCCAAAAAACGTTGTTTGTAATACATTTATAGGGTCTAGGAGCAACCAGAAAAAAGTTATCTGTAAATTGAAGCTTTGGACGGCGGCCATCTTGAATTTATGCAAATTAACCACTTTCCCGGTGTCCAAAAGTTGGAGACTTTTTATATGTTCATCAGAGGGACCTAATAAACAAGTTAAAGCCAAAAAACCTTCTATTGCAATTTGTTCTAAGTCCAGCCCTACTTTGACTGGTCTATATGTGGAGATTCATAATTAACGTAAATATCGAAGTTTGTCTATTCTTCCCTTGTATTCTTTAGCCATTGCTCTGATAAGGGAGACCAAATACATATCTATCGTGAGATTAATATATATATATATATATACTTCTTGAATACAGTCTCCTGTATTCTCCATGGGAAATATACATATGTTCATCTGGGAATAAATACAACACACTTACACGTCAATTTCCTTGAATACTTATTCAGACCTAGTTTATATGCTAATTCATCATTTGGGTACATAAATCATAGATAAGTTTATTCAGTGTATTGCTTAATCAGTTGTTTATTTTATGACTACTATTTATTATCACGCTAATTGAATTATTATTCATTTGTCTATAATTCGAGTTGTCCTAACTCTGTTTATTCAAGTTGCCTTAACTATTTGTTCATTTCGAATTCAATCACGCATTCATGACTATTATCCAAATTTACCCTATTTATGAATTTATATTCATAGTTATTACTCTTTGAGTTATTCAAGTTTATTCTCCTGTTCAAGTTATTATAACTTATTATTCGTTTAGAAGTCAAGTAGTGTCTTTTTACATACTTCAGTACCGCGTGTATGCTAGTCGCAATAACTATTATTTACCTTGAGTGAAGCCGTATTTAGAGCTTTTCATTATTTACCTTCAAGACACTACTTATTGTGATTGAGACTTAACCTCTCTGTGTATTATCATTTGTATGTTCATTTAGTAGCATACTTATTATTCATACATTCCTTTGATAGCATTATTATTACTTATGTTTTTTAAGTAACAGTTATTATTCATATTATTCATGGAGATTTCAACATTCACCACCGCCAATGGCTCTCCTCTCACTCTACTGACCCACCTGGTGAACAAGCCTACGTCTTTTCTATCATAAATGACCTAGAGCAGCTGGTCCAGCAACCCACCCATATCCCAGATCGCTTCTGAGATCGGCCCAACATTCTTGACTTATTTCCGACTTCTAACCCTTCTTCTTATACTGTCAATCTTTTCTCTCCTTTGGGCTCCTCCGACCATAAACTTATCTCCGTCACCTTTCCTATCTCTTCAGTACGGCCATCCGATCCTCCCAGCTGGCGGCGCTTGTGGCACTTTGGCGCTGCCGACTGGGAGGCTCTCCGGCAGTACTTCTTTAATTTCCCATGGAATGACTTCTGCTTCCGTGGCCGAGGACCCTCGGAGAGTGCTGAACGCATTACCGAGGTAATCCTCTCGGGCATGGAAGCGTACATTCCATTATCTTTCTCTCAGTCTAATGCACAAAAATCTTGGTTTACTCACGCTTGTTCTACTGCTGTCCGTAACAAGGAGGAAGCATTCAAACGGTACCGACGCCTTAAAACTCAAGAACCTCATTCTTCTTATGTTTCTGCCCACAATCAAGCCACATCTGTTCTTCGACTTGCCAAGCACTCTTTCATCAATAATAAATGCACTGAACTATCCAATTCTAGCTCTTCCCAAGCTTTCTGGCATCTAGCCAAAAACCTCTCCAACAACTTTTCTTCCTCGCCTTTCCCTCCCCTTTTCCACTCTGATGGCACAACCATCACTTCTTCCTCTGACAAAGCTGAAGTCTTTGCTCAAACTTTTGCCAGAAACTCTACCTTGAATGATTCCGGTGCTATTCCTCCCTCTCCTACTTATGCCTAATATCCTAATCTCTTCTAAAGATGTACTTTCTACTCTCTCAGGGCTTAATACTAAGAAGGCGTACGGTCCGGACGGTGTTCTTCCTATTGTACTTAAAAACTGTGCTTCCGTGCTGACCCCCTGCCTAGGCAAACTCTTTCGTCTCTGTCTCTCCTCTAACGTCTGTCCTTCTTGCTGGAAGTTTGCTCTCATTCAACCTGTCCCAAAGAAGGGTGACCGCTCTCAACCCTCCAACTATCGTCCAATTGCTCTCATCTCTTGTATCTCTAAAGTTTTTGAAACTATTCTTGCTTCCAAATTTCTTAAGCATTTCTCTTCTCATAATCTGCTCTCAGATCGCCAGTATGGCTTCCTTAAGGGTCGCTCTACTGGTGATCTTCTTTTATATCTTACTAACTCTTGGTCATCCAACTTTCGGGACTTTGGCGAGACTTTTTCTGTTGCACTAGACATATCGAAGGCCTTCAATAGAGTCTGGCACAAATCTTTAACTTCCAAACTGCCCTTCTTCATTTCTGTCCCTCCATCTGTGCCTTTCTCTCTAATTTCCTTTCCGGCCGTTCCATAGCTGCGGTTGTGGACGGCCATCGCTCATTTCCTCATCCTATCAACTCCGGTGTTCCTCAGGGTTCTGCCCTATCTCCTATTCTCTTTCTAATTTTAATAAATGATCTTCTCAACTGTACATCCAGTCCCATCCATTCATATGCAGACGACTCTACTTTACACCACTCAATTAGTTTTCCAGAACGCCCCAGTCAGCAATCCCTCAAAAGTAAACGTAATGAAGCCATATAATGCTTATCTTCTGATCTAGCTACTATTTCCAATTGGGGTACAGAAAACCTTGTTGCATTTAATGCTTCCAAAACTCAATTTATCCATCTTACTACCCGTCAGGAACCTCCAGAGGACTATCCCTTATTCTTCAACAATACAAAAATCAACCCTTCATCTTCCCTCAATGTTCTCGGTGTCTCTTTTTCTTCTGCTCTCACTTGGAAAGAACATATTACCAGTCTCGCTAAGGCAGACTCCCAGAAGCTGGGTGTGCTCAACCGTCTCAAGGGGTTCTTTACCCCTGCACAGCTTCTTTCTCTGTACAGGGGCACAGTGCGTCCTTGTATTGAGTATTGTTCACATGTGTGGGGAGGATCCTCTCACACCACACTCCTAGATAAAGTAGAAAGGAAAGCCTTTTCTATCATTAACTCCCGTCCACTCACCAACTCTCTGCAATCTCTCTCTCTTCGCCGCAATGTTGCATATCTCTCGCAATTCTATCGCTACTACAATAATCAGTGTTCCTCGGAGCTTTCCCAGTGTATACCACCTCCTCTATGTAGGGTACGTAGTACCCGCCTTGCAACACAATCCCACCCCTACTCTGTGCAACTCTCCAACCCAAGAGTGAAACATTATTCTCAGACTTTCTTCTATTCAACTGCTGAGCTCTGGAACTCTCTCCCAGAATCAGTCTTTCCCTCCTATGACTTAAATTGCTTCAAACTCCGTGTGTCCAGGCATTTTAGCTCGAACATCTCTTGATTTTGTCCCTGTCACTCTTTGAAATCTGGGGGAGGTACTCGCTGCAGGCAGTTATGCCTTTTGTCTCCCTCATTCACATAACAAAAGAAAAAAAAAGTATGTCCATTTAGAAACATTGTTATATCTTATACAGTATGTTTCACCAGTAACCATAACTATATTTATGCGTTACTGAAAACGTATCTTCCAACATCATCTGACTATGTACCCTAGCTATTAAGGAATAAAACTTGTGAACCTTTACTGTGTATTTTGTGTCCATTGATTATTTTTGTTATGCCCTGATTTTATTCAGGTTTAACGTATTGTTTAAGGTGAGTTCTTTCAAGACTGGGACTTCAGAGTTCATAGAATACATGCAAGGAAAAAATAGAGGATACACAATCAGAATTTAGAGATGGACCGAATATTTGCTTCCGCATTCGTATGTGCGAATATTCGCTACGATTTTTAATATTCTATTTGGATTCACATCCGCATTTCCATTCATAGCTAACAGCGAATATGCGAATGTTTTCACGAAACCATTGGAAAATAAACAAAAATATAAAATATTATATTTTAATGTTAACACAAATGAATAAATAAAAGTGTAGATGTGCGTTGTGGCCGCTAGCGTGGAATGAAGGAGGACTGAGCAGTGTTGCCACTTATTTTGTATCCAACCAACTTTACTTCTAAACTCAATTAATGAAATCAACAAATACATGTAGCACTCCAAGGACTCGAACCTAGGATACTCACACCAAAATTCTGCGCATGTATGCATTACGCTATCAAGACAAATAAAGAATTATGCACAATTAGCCTGCGATATATTATGAAGTTTCGAATCCTCCATATTAATCTGAGCATGTACATACATTCCAACTGTGCTAGGGTAGCCTAATATATAGACGAATGGAAGGAGTAATTAACCCGTGGAGCCCCGGCTAGTTTTGTAATGTTTGCGCACCAGAACCCGGCCGGTTTTCAAAAAATGGTTTTATTCCAGAAACAATAGCGAATGGGTTAGGAATAAAGGAAAAAACCACGAAAAACCGCTCAAAAAGCTTAAAAAATGGTCCTACAGAGCCCCCGAAAACGGATTTTACAAGAGTAAAAAATTGAAGGCAATTATCCCCAAAAACCAGGTTATTGCGCGCTCGAGCGCACGCACGTGGACTTTGAGAGTTTTCAACCATCGGCACGGTTGCGTGGGATACGTACACAGTTCCCATACAAATCTGAGCCCTCTTGAGTGGCTACACCTGAGGTTACGGTCGGCGCAATTAGGGTGACGCGTCAGACGCGTCTCTGGGGCTGTGCGTTACATACATCGCTGACGCGTCAGACGCGTCGCTGGGGCTGTACGGGTTAATGGGGCACTTAACCCTAGGGAAGGCCTTGCTATAAATTGCTCCTGAACTAGAATTAATTCATATTTTTCACCAACCAACTTTACTTCTAAACTTAATTAATGAAATCAACAAATACATGTGGCACTTCAAGGACTCGAACCTAGGATACTCACACCCTAAACCAGAATAAATTCATATTTTTTCACCAACCAACTGTACTTCTAAACTCAATTAATGAAATCAACAAATACATGTGGCACTCCAAGGACTCGAGCCTAGGATACTCACACCGAAATTCACTGTCTCAATATTGCCATTTCATACATATCCAATGTAATAGAATGTCAATAAAGAATATTCCATCATATTTTCTCACTGATTTCGTATTTAGTACCAGATATTGACTATTTTATTGAAGGATGGAATAAGGATTGAAATATTCGAAATTCGCATTCGCCTTCGCGAATTTTACAACTAAATATTCGCATTCGCATATATGGAAAATTTACATTCGTTCCATCTATAATACATATAACACCGAAATAATATTTAGGAACAGTTTATTAAGCTTAAACTCTACTAACATACAGTATATATATAAGTTAATACTGAAAAACATGGAAAGTAAATGGATATAACAGAAATACCAAATCTTCGAGCACAAGCGAGGATCTAGATGGAGCTCAGGTATAATATTAAGTCAGATCAACCACTTATCTTCCTTTAAGGTAATTATAGGACTTAGAGTTTACTGAAGAGTTAACAAGGATCTAGTATTGTTCAGATATTTAAGGAGGAGATCGTTGCTTACTAAATATGGACGAAGTCAACCTACAGTAGACATACAGATATATATCGTTTGGTCACTGTCACCGGGCGCACTGGTGTATAGAATTATAATCAAGTGTAAAGATTGGATTTTAACTAGGTTATGCTTTTACGCAGTTATATATTATACATAGTTGATACTTGAGAATTTGATTAGAAAACACTGTTAGCACTTGCACTGAGTCGAGATGTGTGGACTCTACTATCTAGCACTTGTATAATTTGCATAGAGTCGATATTGTAGACTCTAACTAGGTAACACTGGTATGAATTACACCTGGAGCACTGGGGTGAATTTGAAGAGTCGATATTATTACAACTCTAACTTTCTTAGCCTCGTCACTGGCTTGAATTTCTTCAGGTTTTTCTAGAATATTCCTATAAGGGACACTGGGAATAGTAGCTGGTTTCTGGTATCTCGTAGTCTTCTGAGTCTCCGTGGGCCGTCTAGGTTGGCCTGTCGTGTGAAGTGGTGAGTTACAGATGGACTAATAAATTTGGGTCTTGAATGAGGTTACACAATTAGTATTCATGTGTTAGGTGCCTCATCGAACTAACGCAAGCGTATCCAGTGATAACTTAAGGATGCTCGTCTGTTCTGACCTTTATACAGGATGACCCCAAAAAAACTCCCACATTTCAAAGGTAAATGAAACAAAAATGGTTAAAGATAATCAAAATATTATTTGCACACATCAAAGTTCATTCAATACAGTTTTTATTCATCATGTTTTGAAGATGACATCCTCCAAATGGTGGCCGTCATTGACTATACACGCTTGGAGGCGATTTCTGAAGGCTGCCATGGCTCGACAGGTCATGTCGGCTGGAACAGCGGCTATCTCCTGCTGAATAGCAACTTTAAGGGCTTCAAGAGTTTGGCGTTGATGAGTATACACTCGTGATTTAAGGTAGCCCCACAGAAAACAAATCACAAGGGGCGAGGTCAGGGGAATGGGCCGGCCACCCAACATCCCCACGCAACGAGATCATTGCAATATTTCCCTAAGCACTTTCAATGATCATGCTTAGGGAAATATTGCAATGATCGTTGAGCTGTGTGTGCCGTAGCTCCATCTTGCTGAAGCCACACATCGATTATTGCAAGTGCTTAGTGAAATGTTTCCGGATCGGGTGATCTCGTTGCGTGGGGATGTTGGGTGGCCGGCCCATTCCCCTGTATTAGTCGTTGGTGAAGTGTTGTTCAGGTACTCTTGATTTAGGGTCTTAAATCTAATGCCTCAGTGTTGACGGATTAGCACTAGATCGGACTAACGCGAGAACAATATGGTAGTACAAAGGAGTACAAAGGAAATCAAGCAACAACAGTTATAGTGACCCTTCTAGGCTGCTTGTCCTCCAAAACACTGAGGATCAAGTGTCCAAACAGTGGTTTAGAGTGGGCAAGGGAACATTGGAAAGGGAACTACTGCCCTGGAACTAATGTCCGTGGCAGGATTAGGAAGTTAGTAGGGGACAGATTGGTTAGTAACTGAGGGGAGGATAAAATAAAGTTATTCATTTACAAATGCAGTCAGTCGTGGGTTTGATGCGAGATATTTTCTAGGCGAAGTTTAAGTGAATCAACGGTGCTCGATTGAAGAAGAAATTCTTAGATTCGTGTGAGTTAAAAGATATACCTATAATTTTGCAACCGTTTCCCCGCGTGTAATTAGATTGGTCGATAGTGAAGTACAGTACTTACTATACAGTTCATATTGTCGATGCCTTTGATGATTTTGGACACTTGAATTAAGTCGCCTCTTAATCTGCGCTGGGTTAAAGGAAATAGATTTAATTCTCTAAGATGCTCCTCGTATAGTTTGTTCTTTAGGCTAGGTATCATTTTGGTAACTCTACGTTGAACTCGTTCTAGCTTGTCTATATCTTTTTGGTAATAAGGGCACCAGGATTGAACGCAGTATGTGGGTCAATACTGCCTACCTCGACTGTCTCTGACCTTTAAAAGAGGTTCAAAACACCTGTTTGCTGATCGTGACAGTGCACAGACCAACACTGATTCCTCCACAGGATCAGTAACTCTAGCAGGATAGGGCAGGGTGGCTTTACTATCCTTCACCAGAATAGAGCTAAGTCTAATGCAGGACTTCGGGGTGCCGAAAGTCAAGTCATAGGACTTTGACACTCTTTAGACTAGAAGGCTGGGTAGGTCGGCTGTGGCCGTAATACCCTCTACTAAAATAGAGTTAAGTCTAATGCAGGGCTTCGGGGTGCCGAAAGCCAAGTCATAAGACTCTGGTAGCTCTATAGACTAGTGGGATAGGTCGGCTGTGGCAGTAGTGTAACCTCTACTAGAATAGAGTTAAAGTCTAGTGCAGGGCTTCGGGGTGATGAAAGCCAAGTCATAAGACTTTAGTACTCTTTAGACTAGTGGGGTAGGTCGGCTGTGGCCTTAGTACCCTCTATCAGAATAGAGTTAAAGTCTAGTGAAGGGCTTCGGGGTGATGAAAGCCAAGTCATAAGACTTTAGTACTCTTTAGACTAGTGGGGTAGGTCGGCTGTGGCCTTAGTACCCTCTATCAGAATAGAGTTAAAGTCTAGTGAAGGGCTTCGGGGTGCCGAAAGCCAAGTCATAAGACTTTAGTACTCTTTAGACTAGTGGGGTAGGTCGGCTGTGGCCTTAGTACCCTCTATCAGAATAGAGTTAAAGTCTAGTGCAGGGCTTCGGGGTGCCGAAAGCCAAGTCATAAGACTTTAGTACTCTTTAGACTAGTGGGGTAGGTCGGCTGTGGCCGTAATACCCTCTACCAGAATAGAGTTAATGCTTATGCAGGACTTCGGGGTGCCGAAAGTCAAGTCATAAGACTGTAATACTCACTCTAGCAGGACAGTCGGCTATGGCCGTAAGTCCCAGCTGCTGGGTAGGGTAATTTCAAGGCTTGTTAAACTTGGCTGTGGCCAAAATCCAATAAGCCTTGGAATTGCTTGATTTGTTCCAATTTTCCCAGCCTAGTGGTAGCTTATACCGAGGTGAAGAAGGAAAACCCCTCGCTGGGGCATGACACAAAATATTAATTTATTAAGGCTCTACTTGTTTATCAGCTCTATCAATTTGATAGAGCCCCAGATTACATGTATCCTTCTCTAGTACTTAGTTGCTAGCGTTTGTATGTGGAGGTGGAGATGTGTATGGTACCTAGCTACGTTATCACGAGTCGGAGCGGGTGGTGGTGGATGGGATATAATTCCAAATGAAGCAATTACTTTTAAGCTCCTTGGTGGTCTAGTTGGTTAGGTGCTGGAGTGCTGCACTACTGGCCTGGGTTCAAACCCTCGCTGGGGCATGACACAAAATATTAATTTAGTAGTGACCCCGGAATCATTGACGATGCGCCTTAACATTGTTTATGGCCAATCTTTGAACTTAGGCTTGCCTTTCAAACTTCCCGCCTAGGAGTGAGAACAAATACAATTGCCACACATCGTGAGCAAAACGCTTTTAAATATAACAAAACCACTCACGGACTCGTCCTATATGATGTGGGTACCACTACTAGAAAAAACTAGTAAAACATAATAAATAATAATACAAATAAACATGATCCAGCTATTGCGCTTCTCAGGCTTCTGTTGTCTAATATGCGTGTCGCCTCGGTACTTCGAAGCGTACATCTTCCTTAACTGATATATCAAGACTCTCTAAAATACAGCAGATGAATGGGAAGGGGTTGGAAGGGAGGGCCAGAACCGTCAATGATTCCTGGGCCACTACTAATCAACTCACACAAAAACGATCAATGTTTAATAAGAAAATAGAAAGGGTTTACAGGCGGCGTTTATTAAGGGTTAGCCTGTTGCATAATAAACTGAATGTTAGGATAGACAGTAGGATAATATACACATAAAACCATACATTTAGTTTATGACAAAAAATAAATCAATATTCGTCTCTTTGTAAATACTGATAAAAAGTACGACGTATATATAGCCGTAACAACAGGTACTCTATTACAAAATAGTTTTGTACAATGCATATATAAATAATCTTAAGAATACTGAGCATAAATTAATACTCTATTGCCATACATAAAGTACATAAATAATTTGTCCTGACTAGACTTACTTCAGTCTTATGTATGGGTTATCACATGAACCTTTTACTCTCACGATCATGTTATATCACATAGGAGGCAGATAGGAGGCATTAGCTACTTCCCCCCCCCCCCCTTCTTTTACACAAAAATAAAGCTTAAAACTAGACTTTCTGCCTTAAAACTACACATCGTCGAGAAGGTTTCATGAGCTTCACGGACAGGAAACGTGTGAGAAATGTATGAGTAGAAGACCATAAGTTGGTCTGTTGTATATCGTCAAGGGAGTAATTATGTAAAAATTGGAGCGAAGCAGCCCATTTCCTTATATCGTGTGACCGTGCAAGAACACCCGGATTACTCTCCCTGATAACTTCAACAAACAAGGCTGCTAACTGCCGCTTTTGGAGACGTTTACCTGTCCGCGAGACCCAGAGGGACCCAGCCTGAGTTGGTTGAGATTCCTGCATATATAACAAAAGCGATTTCACCGGGCAAAGCAAGTGGTGTCTATCGCCCTGTTTAAGAGATGGAACTTCAAATTCTGAAAATACATGGTTACCATGCTAATTTTTTTGCAATGAAATTAATAGCAGGAGCAATATGTACACTCATGTTACGCCTCGAGAACCTTAACCCGGCCCCTACGGGGAGACTCTTAAGAGGTTTTACTAGGCGACTGCGGGGAGACTCTTAACCTATAAAAAACGAGCTGTGTGTAGCGAACACCACAATTCTGGGCGGCAATATTAGGCTTCATTCCTGCCTATAATCGTCATTTTACGATAAATATCGTTATTACTTATTCATATGCGCCTATTTTACCTTCACTATGAAGATAGTAACCTGTAACAACAATAAAACAAGTGGGAATATAATTTTTCTGGTCAAAATCGCGAATAAACATGGAGCGTATTCATGAAATGTGGAGCACAGTGAGGCAACCCCTCCCCTCCCGAGCTCTGGAGCTTGACTGAGAGTCCCACCCCACAGTCTACCTCTTCCAGCACACTCGCTAAGCACATAACCACAGCCTCCAACCAGCTTGCTAATGTTAGCACAAAAATATACCAATGAATTAGGGAATAACAGGGAAAATAGGTGATAATTGAAGGGGGGGGGGGGGGGGGGGGGGGGGGGGGGGAAGGGGGGGATTTGGAGGAGTGATATGAGGTATGGGGGGAAAAAAAATTTAAGTGCTACTGGGGCCTTTTAATCCTCTCCGACATATGACGCGATTTTGAGCCTATTAGGGATACTTTAAATCCTTTGTTACCATCAGGGGTATTTAGAAACCTTTAGTTTAGTTACTTCAACCTCTGCAGTTGTATTTGAGTTAGCTGTGGGCAGAAAACTAATTTTGGAGAGGTAATTATATGAGTGAGAGAACTCTATTTGTTATTGCTAATCTGGCAACCTCTGCGTCATATGTGCGTGAAAGGGTTAAAATATTTTTTTTAGGCCTTCCCTCCTAAGAGCTTTGCCGCCGTCGCCCAGTAAAACCTCTTAAGAGCTTTCTCGCCGTTCCCGGGTTAAGAGCCTAGGCCTAAAAAAAAAAAAAATTAAAACACCCCAGTGGCACTTAAAAAAAAATAATAAATGTGTTTAACCCGCTGAGTACCAGCTAAATATTTATAAATGTACCACCCAGGACCAGCTGATTCTGAAATTTGTTTTTATTCCAGAAACAATAGCGAACGGGTTAGGAATAAAGGAAAAACCACGAAAAAACGATCAAAAAGCTCAAAAAATGTTCCTACAGAGCCCCCGAAAACGGATTATACAGGAGTAAAAAATTGAAGGCAATTTTCCCACAAAAACAGGTTTTTGCACGCTCACGCGCACGCGGTTGGGCTTTGAGAGTTTTCAACCATCGGCATGGGTGCGTGGGATACTTACACAGTTCCCATACAAATCTGAGCCCTCTAGGTGCCATAGGACCGGAGTAATTGGGACCGGACCGGCCAGGACGCAAACCATGCGTCGCTGGGGTTTAGCATTACATACATTGTGGACGCAAACCCTGCGTCGCTGGGGCTCAGTGGGTTAAGTGAGATAATTCCCCTCCATACCTCTAATCACTCCTTCACATGTGTCTAAGTCCCCTCCTTCCCCCCCCCCCCCCTTCAATTATCACCTATTTTTCTCTTATTCCTGTGATTATCGTTTTTTTTTATGGCGCCACCACTTCCTACCCGGTTTCAAGGTCGAAAGGGAGGGAGGTGAGAGTGTGACGCCTACCAGCGTTGGCAGAATCGCCTCCCGTTAGCCACTAGCGCTCGCCAGGGCAGTGAAATGGGCTACAGTTATCAGAGAATGTTGTTCTTTCTTTCTTAATAACCGCATTGTTACAGACAGTCCAGTGGTGGTCTTTATTTTCGTCTGTGACAACGGGAAGTATTTTATATCATGAGTAGAATATAAGATGCATTGTAGTGAAGTTGAGAGAGAGAGAACGAGCGGGCAGCATGGGGGTAGTGAGTGTTGCTTTCCTCCTCCTTCCTCCCTCCCGGAGGAGTTTCCCGCCCGCGTGGCCTTTCTCTCGGTTTTGATTGGCTGGTGGTTCTTGGCGCGTCATGGAGGCCTGCTGCCTTGTGACGTATCGGACTGTGATTGGCCGATCACCATGCCTTTGTGAGATCCTGGGGGTCCCGAGGAGCTACCTTCCTCAGGACAGGCTTGGCGTGCATGCTTCTAACATCCCTTTGCATACTCTCTCCCGATCACCCTCTTTACCTCTGTCTCTTTCTCTGATCTTCTTCCTTTCCATTGATCCTCACCTTTATTCAATTACTTATCCCCTTGGGTTCTGCATACGGTTTCCATAGCCGGCCCATTGTATTGCATGCGCCGTCCTCTGAGATATTTACATGTACTTAGAATAGGTTTGAGGGTTCTTAGTTAGTAGAGGTTAAGAACTTGGTGTGTGTCTCCATTATTGATTTAGTGCTCTGCTGGGTTATTTAATGCTAGACTGGGATAAGGCTTCTGTTGTCGTATTCAGCGATGTGTGTATGGTTTGTTTATACCTACACGACTTCGACGGTTTCTGTGGTAGCCTAGGTTGTCCTTTTGGTGGTGCCTTTTGCGAGTGTAGCATCGTGTTGTAAGAGGGCATTTGCCTACTACCTTAGAACACAGTGCTGACTCTTTGCTTGACTTTAGAGGGATCGCCAGGGTAGAACCAGATACTTGAGATCTGGATCTACCAAGAGAGCATCCCCGTCAATAACGTAGCTTTAATCATACCGCCTTAAGGACAACGCTAGGCTATGAGTCAGTCTTGCTCAGCCACGGTTTCCTAACCTTGATATCCCAGCTAGACTTTTATACGCCGAGCAGACACTAGTTAGGACATGAGCTCTTTATGATATGTATGCATTATTGTTCACGGCATTTATTAGTCTAGGTTGTTGTTGAGTTGCACAACCATAGCAGACTGTTTCGTTGATGAGGAAGCATTTCTTTTAGTGTCGAGCATTACTGCCGTTGTGCATTTATAGTATTCCCGTGTCAGTTAACATTATATGTCCTATCTTTTAGTGTATTCAGTTTACATGTATGGTGTCCTGCCTCCTGCCTTTATATAATTTAAGATACGAGCATTTTATGAGCATCAGACTTAGTGGTAGTGGTAGTGGTAGTGGTAGTGGTAGTGGTAGCTAAGGTTAGGATACAAAAGAAGTGGGTGAGGAGAGCGGGAGGGAGGCGAGAGGAGGGTGGAATGGTGAGGAGGGTGGAGAGGTTGCAGGAGGAGAAAATCAGGGAGGAGTACAGGAGAGCAGTGGAAAGACGACTAGGTGGGTTCGACCTGGAAGTTATGGAGGAAGTGGAGGAGATGAGCAAGGTGTTTAAGGATGAGATCTGTGCAGCATGTGAGGAGGTGTGTGGAGTGAGGAGAAGAGGGAGGTGAGTGAAAGGTACAGCATGGTGGACAGAAGAGGTACGAATAGCTGTGGAAGAAAAGAAGAAAGCATATAGAGAGTGGTTGGGTAGCAGAGGGAATGAAGATTCCGAGAGACAGAAACGAGCGAGGTACGTGGAGAGTAAGAGGGTGGTGAAGAGAGTAGTGAAGGAAAGTAAGAGAAGAGTAGATGAGGAATTTGGAAGGAATCTGAGTGTAAAATGGAGGGAGAGTAAGAAACTGTTCTGGAAAGAAGTCAAGAAAGTTAGGGAAGGTAGCAAGGGAACAGTAAGGGTGTGAAAGATAAGAATGGGAGAATGCTAGCCGAGAAGCAAGAGAGAGTCGAAAGATGGAGGGAGTACTTCAGTGAGTTGCTAAATGAAAGGAATGAAGAGCCAGCAAACATAGCTGGATATGGTATGGGAGGGAGAAGAAGAGAAGTAGTGGAGGAGGAGGTGGGGATCAGGAGGTCAGAAGTGTGGGAAGCCATGAAAAGAGTGAAGTTGGGGAAAGCACCAGGAACAGATGGAGTGTGTGGGGAAATGTTGAGGTATGGTGGTGAGATAGTGATAGAATGGGTATGGAAAATGTGCAAACTAGCATGGGAGAAGGGGAGTGCACCCGATGACTGGAAGACTGGCATAATAGTCCCCCTATATAAGGGCAAAAGGGGAAAGAGGAGTGTGTGGTAACCACCGAGGAATATGTCTTCTAAGCGTAGTAGGGAAGGTATACAGTAGGGTAGTGATTGAGAGAGTGAGAGTGAGAACGGAGAAATGGATAGGCGACGACGAGCAGGGAGGTTCTAGGAAGGGAAGAGGATGTGTAGATCAGATTTTTACCCTGAATTGTGTTGTGGAGAAGTATCTGGAGAAGAAACAAAAGGTGTATGTTGCCTTTATGGACTTGGAGAAGGCCTATGACAGAGTGGATAGAGAAGGTTTGTGGAAAGTACTTAGAATATACGGAGTAGAGGGCAAGTTGCTGAAAGCAGTGAAGAGCATGTATGAGGGTGCAAAGGCGGCAGTACGTGTGGAGAGTGAGCAGAGCGAGTTCTTTGACCTGAATGTTGGTTTGAAACAGGGTGTGTGTGATGTCCCCGTGGTTGTTTACTGTATATATGGATGGAGTTATGAAAGAAATACTATCAAGAGCAGTGGATGTTGGTGTATCGCTGAAAAGGGAGGGAATTGAGTGGAAGCTACCTATACTGCTGTTTGCGGATGATACAGTTCTGATGAGTGATAATGAATGGGAGTTGCAGGGTCTGGTAAATGAGTTTGGAACAGTGTGCGAAAAACGGAATTTGAAGGTAAATACGGGGAAGAGCAAGGTTATGGTCTTCGAAAGGGGTGAAGTCACAGAGTGTGAGGTGAAGCTGAACGGTCAGGCTATGGAGATCGTCAACTCTTTTAAGTATCTGGGCAGTGTGTTGAGTAAAGATGGGACTATGGATGAAGAGGTGCGGGAGAGGGTACAACAGGGGAAGAGGGTTGTAGGAACGCTAAAAGCAGTAACAAAAAATAGGGTGGTCAGTATGGAAGTGAAGAAGTCCTTGCATGACAGTGTGGTAATCCCGACACTGACTTACGGAAGCGAAGCATGGACGTTGGTTGAGAGACTCAGACCAAGAGTGAGAGCAGTGGAAATGAATTACTTAAGGAGTGCGTGCGGAGTAGTTACATGGAGGGATAGACAGACTAATGAGGAAGTAAGAAGGAGGTGTGGTGTGGAGGTAGATGTGCTGGAAAGTGTGAAAAGGAACAACTTGAGATGGTTCGGCCATATGGAACGTATGGAAAGCGAGAGAATGACTAAGAGGGTGTATGAGAGCGAGGTGGAGGGACAGAGGGGGAGAGGTAGACCGAATATGAGGTGGAAGGATGGAGTGAGGAAGTACATGAACGAAGGTGGTGCTGGTTGGGGGGAGGGGCGTCGACTGACTGGGGACAGAGGTGCATGGGGGCGTTTCGTTCGTGGCCACCCCTTCGGGGATCACGGCGTCAGGCAATAGATAGATAGATAGATAGACTTTCTTCAGAAGTTTCCAGGTCTATGCTGTAGGACTAGACTTCACTTTCTTTCAGATAGGAGTGAAGAGTTTATTGTTGTTTAGAGTAACCGTATTGAAGCATCTTTTTATTGTATTAAATCTTGCAGTGATTTAATTGATCTTTCCATAGTTTCCCTTTTGTGCATTTTAACGTAACTTGCATCTTGTTTGTTATCAGGCTGTACCAGTGTGGGTTAGCCTGAAGTAGAGTACATTTATGTCCAGTTAAGGATACCCCGTTATCGCAGATTAACTTTGGAGGGTATAGGTGTTTTTGTTAGCCGGCATATAAGTTCAAGGGTTTGGATCTAGCGTACCGTTGTTGCATAGTGCCCTATTACTAGTCCAATCATTAACACCTTACGAGCGGCCTATGCGGTTTATTTATATGTACCGCACAGCGGGGTGTTTTTAGCCAAAATAGGGCTGTTTACGTGATCATTTTCATGCCTAAATAAGACCCAGAACGTAAAACAAGTACCTATCCCTGAAAGGGCATAAACAGAGCTTTCGAATGACACCATAACGATCCTTGTATGATGGATAGTTTTCTTGCAATAACCGTGCAACGCGAGTGCAAAAAGCAGGTAATTCGGTAGTTTCGGTACATAATTGAGTATGTAGCGAGTGAGAGAGGGAGGAGGGAGCTGAGATTTGTGTCAGTAGGTTCGCCGCGGTGGTCTGGAGCAGTCATACGCTCGCTAGTCTCCTGCCACCACTTTTCTCTCTCTCTCAGCCACATTACGTGCTGAAATTGCCACTCGACCTATGTCGATCGCCGCCACATAGTCCAGCTTTATTTAACTCGACTTATGTTGCTCGCCGCTAATTAAGGGTTAAGTGCCCTTGTTTTATTCGTAGCCCCGGTCGTAACAAATGGCGACCATGGCCAGTATCTTATTTTAGTAGAAACCGGGATCCATTTGTTGATTATTGCAGTAATAACAAATAATTACCTTGCCTGGTATCTAAGGAAGAATTGCAGGATTGTTGGACATTTGTTTTTTGAGGAATATTTTGGACACGTGGATTTTTTTTGGCAACGTAGTATAGCACTTATGTTGTCTTCGAGCATTTTATATTTTTGAGTGAATAGTGCTACATGAGAGTTTAGGTACTCCTTTTTTTTTATAAACGTTGAGAATTTTCGGTGAACACTATGTCGAACGACGGATCAATGTACAGTGAGGACACAGTACGGGAAGCAGACTCTGAGGTGCAGCAGCGGGGTTTGTTAGAAGGCATTAGAGTAATAACTAGTGAGGAGGATGCAAGGAAGTTTCTGGAGATACCTATTACTGTTGACCGGGTGTCGGGGATTGATCGGTATGGTCTTCAGTGTTTGGCCACGGTCATGGGTCATGTGGGCACTAGCAGCATGACGAGAAGTGACCTGGTGGCCTGTGTGCTCGGCGGGGTGCGTGGGGCTTCGGGTTGGGCGGGAGCTGGGGCACCTTCGGCCCAGCCCCCATTCCACTCGACTCCTACCATGGCGCCCCCTCGGGCTCCGGAGCCGGGTACGATCCCGCAGGCCGATAGTCACTGGCAGCGTGGTTTGCACTTGGGTGGGTCTCCAATTGTTGCATCTCCTCCTCCTCAAGGTTTAACGGCAGATATGATCTTCCAGCTTGAGATGGCTAAATTTAACCAGCAGGCTGAGCAACGAAGGCATGAGGCTGAGCTCGAGCAACGGCAGCAAGAGGCTGAAGCCGAGGAGAGAAAGGCCATACGTGAAGCTGAGCTTCAGGCTGAGGCTACGAAGTACTGTGCAGACATAGATCTTGAGAAGTCTCGGGTGGAGTCGACAGGGCAGCGTCTCGGTTCTGGGAATCGAGGTCTTGATCAGTCTTTATCGCACCTTCTTAAGTTAGTCCCTGCATTTGACAAGTCGGGTGTCACCGAATTTTTTATGCGTTTTGAGAAGAAGTGCCGGGAGCACCAATGGCCCGAGGTTAAGTGGGCAGCCCTTGTTTCCTCTAGGTTGGTTGGCAAAGGACTCAAGGCATATGATGCGTTGCCCTTGGAGTCTTGCATCGATTATGAGGTATTGAAGGAAGCTGTTCTGCGGGCGTACGAGTTACAACCAGAGACATATAGGTTGAAGTTCCGGGGTGTTACGAAGGGTCGTGAGTGCACTTTTCTAGAACATGCCCGGGAACTGTCTGATGCATTGAGAAATTGGCTGAGGTCAGAGAAGGTGACGACGTTCGGAGTGCTTGAGTAGTTAGTCCTTCTAGAGCAATTTTTCAAGTGCACAGGCGGTGACCTGACTTTGAACCTCAAAGAGAAAAACCCTAAACCTCTACAGGAGGCAGCTGAGATGGCTGACCGTAGGCTATCGCTGATTCGTGGGTGCGGGTCTGCACAATGGAACGATGCAGGTAACAAGGGGCGCAACACTCCACCTCCCCGAGTCAGTGATACACCATATCTAACACAAGAGCAATGATATTAAGTCTGACCATAAACCTAATACCGTCCCGTTTAAGAAGGGTCCGGGCCCTTCCCCACCTCAAGGGAAGCCCAAGGGGGAGGTAGAGTGTTTTCATTGTCACGAGAAGGGGAATTTTGCACGATCCTGTCCTAGCAAGCTACCTACAGCAGTCGTGTCTTTGGCTCGCAACATTGGAGTGTCTTTGAAGTCGTCTGCGTTTGCCCAAGGTAAATGGTCAGAGGCTGGAGCACTGCCAGTGAAGAAGTATCCGGAAGGCTTGACACCTGTCCGGGATACTTTTTGTGACCATAGAGGGCGCGGCTGCGTGAGTTGGGCTGGTTGCATGCATGGAGTACAATTTTTGCGTGATACGGGTGCTTCCTTGACATTGATGAAAAACTTTACAGGCAAACCTATAAACGCGGCACGGGTAGTTGTGGTGCAGGGTATCAATGCTACAAAGTCATACCCGTTGGTCCGAGTGGAGTTGGAGGTAGAAGGTGTGACACGAGAGTTGGATGTCGGAGTCGTGGAGAAACTGCCAGTAGAGGGCGTCGACCTTCTTCTCGGCAACGACTTTGCGGTACCTGCTTCTGAGGTTCCACCCTTAGTCGGTGCCGAGAGGGCGGCCGACGTGAGTAGGGAGGGGCAGGAGTTGGTCGAGAGGTGTCAACCACAGCAGAGGGCGTGTGTTGTCACCCGATCTTGTGCATCCAAAGTGTCACAGCCTATTCCTCAGTCTCTAGACCAGTAGAGGAACGGTCAGAAGGAGAAGGCTAAAGTTGGGAGTTTTGTGAGTTTTGCTCCAGCGGCTCTCCTTAGTGACTTAGTACTTGACCCAGAGGTGAGCTCCTGAGTGGCCCCAGAACCTGTCACCCCTAGTGACATGGTTGGGCGTGATGGCACTCCGCGACTTAGTAGTTCCCAGGTGGAGGAGAGTTGTGGGAACGGGGCTATCGAACACAGGGACGGGGAAACATGTCATGTGAACCTGTTGGAGGAGTCTGTGAGGCAACCACCTGAGCAGCCTACTGTCCCTGCGTTGGTCTGCAGCGGCCAAGGAGGAGAAGGAGAGGGGGGCAGTAGGGCACAGGTGGAGGAGAGTTGGGATTGTCATGTCTCGGCGGAGCAGTGGACGGGGGACACGAGTCTGGTGGCTGTGGAAGCGCTAGAGCACCTGCCTGAGCAGCAGTGTGCAGCGCTCCAGCACCAGCTCAGTTCATACCCCACTGGTCGTGCCGAGCACTCGAGCCTCACAACTCGGGCGGTGCAAGATGTTCCGCGGGCAGGTCACTTGAATGTTAGGAGACCGTTAGCCTCGTTGTTTCGGTGGTTCAAGGTGGGCGACGAGGCTTTGACATGGTTGTCAGGTCAGGGTCGACCCATGGCTGCCAAGGGTGGTGGTCAGAAGGAGGACATTGAGCAGATTGGCGAGGTTGGCTGTGGAGTGGATGTGCCCGGTCGTCGTATAGCCTCCCAATGCTGCTCTAGTCGAATGCAACAGCCCTACCATAGACCGACTGTATCAGGCCATGTCGCTAAAAGCGGTGATGCTGCGCAGGCTGATGTAGTCGCAAGGAATGCGGGGGTGCGCATGTACGTTATCGGCGGGGAAGCCTTAGCAATAATGAACTATGGGAGTGACTGCACAGGTGGTACTGATTGTCTCTCTCATGACCTGGCTGTTCTAGGGACGAAGGTGGAGAAGGAGGGAGACTACAGATTATAAGCTGCGGTCTCGGCTGGGTTGTGGGAGGGCACTAGGCATGTTGTTCTGCGAGATAAGTTGTTTACTAGGCTGTGGCAGTGCATCCGCATGTTTGTTGCTTCTCCAGGCCTGATGTACGGGGTAGAATCCGACATGGAGGCTGGAGACAGTGCAAGGCTCCGTTTAATTCCCTACCTATTTAATTCCCTAAATCCTGCTCAACAGCCTGTCGTGAAAACAGAGCTAGACGACATGTGGAAAAAGGGTCTGAGGGATAAAGGATATCGTGAGTGGTCGTTGCCAGTGAGTTTGCAACCTGAGTTGAGTGGCAAGATCCGTGTGTATGGTGATTGCAAGAGTGTGGAAGCATTATCCCTGACAGACACCTACCCATTACCTAGAGTTGACGATACCATAGACCGCATCGGGGCTGCCTCGCTCGTCACGAAGGTAGAACTAGTGAAAGGTTATTGGCAGGCCCCGTTGCCGGAAAGAGCGAAGAGAAGTGCCAGTCTTGTGATGAACTGGGCAGTTTATCAGTGTCAGATGTTGTTTTGCTGCCAGAACACAAGTTGGATGTGTGGCATGCACTGATAATGTTTTGGCTGATTGTTTGTCACGGGAGGGTTTGTTTGCAGGAGAACCCTCGCCGTTCAGTCAGTGTGTGTTGAGAGTGGAGAAAAATCAGGCTTGCCCCTGTAGAGCAGCCGTCAAAAACAACATTAAAAATAAATAAAAAAAATCACATAAAAACTCTTTCTTTTTTATATTTGTAAGTTGCCAATGTTATAGCTAAAGTCCTAAGTTGAACCAGTCTTTCACTTAGTAGGCTGGGCTCTGTGAAGCTCGCTCAGGGAGCATAACAGGCTAGAATTATACTATTATGTTTGGGAGGGGTTATAAGATTTTATTTATGCTAAAATGTTGTTTTATTTATGATTGAGCTTTGCATTTCATTTCTGGTGCAGTGGCTGATTGTGGCGGGTCTTATCGGCATTCTGCCTTGTCAGATATGGTGCTCGCCTAATGTTGAGCATCCCATATCTTGGGCGGGGTGTGACGCCTACCAGCGTTGGCAGAATCGCCTCCCGTTAGCCACTAGCGCTCGCCAGGGCAGTGAAATGGGCTACAGTTATCAGAGAATGTTGTTCTTTCTTTCTTAATAACCGCATTGTTACAGTCCAGTGGTGGTCTTTATTTTCGTCGACGGGAAGTATTTTATATCATGAGTAGAATATAAGATGCATTGTAGTGAAGTTGAGAGAGAGAGAACGAGCGGGCAGCATGGGGGTAGTGAGTGTTGCTTTCCTCCTCCTTCCTCCTTCCCGGAGGAGTTTCCCGCCCTGGCCTTTCTCTCGGTTTTGATTGGCTGGTGGTTCTTGGCGCGTCATGGAGGCCTGCTGCCTTGTGACGTATCGGACTGTGATTGGCCAACTACCATGCCTTTGTGAGATCCTGGGGGTCCTGAGGAGCTACCTTCCTCAGGACAGGCTTGGCGTGCATGCTTCTAACATCCCTTTGCATACTCTCTCCTGATCACCCTCTTTACCACTGTCTCTTTCTCTGATCTTCTTCCTTTCCATTGCTCCTCACCTTTATTCGATTACTTATCCCCTTGGGTTCTGCATACGGTTTCCATAGCCGGCCCATTGTATTGCATGCGCCGTCCTCTGAGATATTTATATGTACTTAGAATAGGTTTGAGGGTTCTTAGTTAGTAGAGGTTAAGAACTCGGTGTGTGTCTCCATTATTGATTTAGTGCTCTGCTGGGTTATTTAACCCTTAATTAGCGGCTCACCACATAAGTCGTATTTAATAAAGCTGGACTATGTGGCGGCGCTCGACATAGGTCGAGTGGCAATTTCAGCACGTAATGTTGCTGAGAGAGAGAGACAAGTGGTGGCAGGAGACTAGCGAGCGTATGACTGCTCCAGACCACCGCGGCGAACCTACTGACACGAATCTCAGCTCCCTCCTCCCTCTCTCACTCGCTACATACTGAATTATATGGGGAAAGTACCGAATTACATGCTTTTTGCACTCGCGTTGCACGGTTATTGCAAGAAAACTAGCCATCATAAAAGGATCGTTATGGTGTCATTCGAAAGCTCTGTTTATGCCCTTTCAGGGATAGGTACTTGTTTTACGTTCTGGGTCTTATTTAGGCATGAAAATGATCACGTAAACAGCCCTATTTTGGCTAAAAACACCCCGCTGGGCGGTACATATAAATAAACCGCATAGGCCGCTCGTAAGGTGTTAATGCTAGACTGGGATAAGGCTTCTGTTGTCATTGTCAGCGATGTGTGTATGGTTTGTTTATACCTACACGACTTCGACGGTTTCTGTGGTAGCCTAGGTTGTCCTTTTGGTGGTGCCTTTTGCGAGTGTAGCATCGTGTTGTAAGAGGGCATTTGCCTACTACCTTAGAACACAGTGCTGACTCTTTGCTTGACTTTAGAGGGATCGCCAGGGTAGAACCAGATACTTGAGATCTGGATCTACCAAGAGAGCATCCCCGTCATTAACGTAGCTTTAATCATACCGCCTTAAGGACAACGCTAGGCTATGAGTCAGTCTTGCTCAGCCACGGTTTCCTAACCTTGATATCCCAGCTAGACTTTATTCGCCGAGCAGACACTAGTTAGGACATGAGCTCTTTATGATATGTATGCATTATTATTCACGGCATTTATTAGTCTAGGTTGTTGTTGAGTTGCACAACCATAGCAGACTGTTTCGTTGATGAGGAAGCATTTTTTTTAGTGTCGAGCATTACTGCCGTTGCGCATTTATAGTATTCCCGTGTCAGTTAACATTATATGTCCTATCTTTTAGTGTATTCAGTTTACATGTATGGTGTCCTGCCTCCTGCCTTTATATAATTTAAGATACGAGCATCTTATGAGCATCAGACTTTCTTCAGAAGTTTCCAGGTCTATGCTGTAGGACTCGACTTCACTTTCTTTCAGATAGGAGTGAAGAGTTTATTGTTGTTTAGAGTAACCGTATTGAAGCATCTTTTTATTGTATTAAATCTTGCAGTGATTTAATTGATCTTTCCATAGTTTCCCTTTTGTGCATTTTAACGTAACTTGCATCTTGTTTGTTATCAGGCTGTACCAGTGGGGGTTAGCCTGAAGTAGAGTACATTTATCCCAGTTAAGGATACCCCGTTATCGCAGATTAACTTTGGAGGGTATAGGTGTTTTTGTTAGCCGGCATATAAATTCAAGGGTTTGGATCTAGCGTACCGTTGTTGCATAGTGCCCTATTACTAGTCCAATCATTAAGTGCCCTTGTTTTATTCATAGCCCCGGTTGTAACAAGAGAGAGAGACAAGCCCGCAATAGCTCCAATCTCTCTCCCGAGCTTGTGAAGCTAGGGTGTGGTCTCTCTCTCTGTCAACTCCATGAATGAACCGCTCGGCAATATTTCGTGTTTGTCACCCCCCAAAAACTATTCCCACTTGTTTTATTGTTGTCACATGTTACTATCTTCATATTAAGCATAAAATAGGCGCATATGGAAAAGTACTAATTATATTTATGGTAAATTAACAATTTTAGTGAGGAATGAATCAAAATACCTACGCACAGGGTATGGTGTATACTACAGGGGCTGTGCAGCCGAAAGGTTAAGCAAGAGGGCTCCGAACTCATCGCCGCCAACTCAGACACCCTGTCACCCATGGCCAGGGCCATAAGAAGAATAGCCTTCTTTAGTTTCAACTCATAGGGAGGATTGTGACAATACCTCAGTGAATAAAGCATTTCAAGGGTTAAGAGATGGTTCGGCCATATGGAACGTAAGGGAAGCGAGAGAATGACTAAGAGGGTGTACGAGAGCGAGGTGGAAGGACAGAGAGGGAGAGGTAGACCGAAGGAGAGGTGGAAGGATGGAGTGAGGAAGTATATGAATGAAGGCGGTGCTGGTTGGGAGGAGGGGCGTCAACTGACTGGGGGCGGTTCGTTCGTGGCCACCCCTTCGGGGATCATGGCGTCAGGCAATAGATAGATAGAAGGGTTAAATCAAGAGACCAGGTTGGTGTGAGTTGGCGTGGTGGAGGGCGAAGCCTAAAGCAAGACCGCATGAACCCCTTCTCCTCCGCCTCCGGTACGGAAAGGCCAGTTAAATCGAAAAATGGTGTCCGAATAGCCGTGAGGTGATTCCTTAATGTGACAACTGACAATTTACGCATGTCAAAGAGATAATTCAAGTATTTAAATATCAAAGCCACTGAGGACTGTTGCTGGTCAGTTTCTACGATCCAGGTAGTGAAGGTCTTCCAATGTGATTGGTACTGTCTTTGGGTTATTGATAAGGTATACTGATTAATCAACTTGTGAGTCACGCTTTCCCCAAACGGAGCTAGCCACTTAGCCTTCTGAATGTCCACAAGGCAAAAGTCAGCGAGGTCTTGAGGTTTCCAATTGTGTCAAGTGGAAGCACGACACCGGGTTCTCGCACCACGTCTTCAACTGGATGTACCATACTTGGGCCGGCCTCATTGGTGCGATCATCGAGACCATGCCCCGATAATCCCATAGTTTGTGAACTACTTTGCACAATAAGGATGCATCTGGTGGTGGAAATAGATAAATGGAGGTCCATTTGTTCCAATCTACCAGAAATGCGTCTGGTCCTCCCGCCGGGGTTTGAGTCCGGCGTGTGAGGAACTGCAAGGCAACTTGTGATTTGTCTCTGACGCAAACAAGTCCACTTGTGGATGGTATGGCTCGGCAATCATCTGTTGGAAGACGGTTTGCTTGAGACACCATTCTACTAGAGTGCTCTGTCTCCGAGACAGAGCGTCTGCCCACACGTTGGCTACACCTGGCAGATATGTTGCATGAATATAAATCTCTAGCCTTGCAGCTAGACGAAAGATCTTTTCCGAAAACCCTTGTAACACTCAAGATCTCACTGACCCTTGCTTCTGAATGCATGTGACTGCAGTCAGATTGTCCATCCTGAAGGCCAAAGACTTTCCCGCCAGGTATACGCTGTGCTCCTTTATGAAAAACAGGGAGACTAACAACTCTTTGGCATTGATATGGAGATGATTGTACCTGGACCATAGACCCTGACCCTGATGGCCCAGATTTGACTGATACCCCTAACTCAGGGTACCTGACGCGTCCGTATCTACCCTGACCGTCGGAGGAGCTGTCCATGTCAAAGAAGAGTGAATTACTTCTGGCTTTGCCCAGGCCGCCAGGTTGTGGAATCATTTCGGGATTCGCCATAGTGGTTCGGCTGGCAACAGCGGAAAGCACTTGTTTCCCTCCAAAATAAGTCGTTTTACCTTGAGACGGCCTAACGGAACCGTCAACCTTATCCAGTTGAGTGAACCCAGTAGAGACTCCCAGATTCTCCTCGTGGTGGTCAGAGAGTGGAGAAACCGAAAGTTTCCTCCGAAACCTCTGGCGATTGTCCTCGCTCTGACTCAGAGTGAGTAACTCGGTGTCCCAAAGTAGGCCCATCCACTGGATGGCCCTCGTGGGGTTCAAGTTGGATTTCGCCAAATTCACCTTGAATCCCAGGGCTGTGACATGAGTTAATACTTGATTGACATGTTGAAGGCAAGTTATTTTGGATGGAGCTACAATTAACCAATCGTCGAGATACCATAGCACCATGATTCCCTGTTTGAGCAATGGTAGCAAAGCCTGTCGGACTAACTTTGTGAAAATACGGGGTGCTAGATTTAGACCAAAGGGCATTCTTTGAAAAACAAACGTTTGATCCCTTTGGCGCAAGGCTAGGTACTTTTGAAATAGTTTGTTGATAGGGACATGCCAGTAGGCATCTGTTAGATCTATGGAACACATCCAGCCTCACGGCGGCAGTGTCAGCCTGATCTGATTCAAAGTCAGCATCCTGAACGACTGATTGTGAATATGAAGGTTCAGATAAGACAAGTCGATGACCGGCCTCATCTGAGCACTGTCCCTCTTTGGCACCAGGAATATCCGGGACATGAACACGGGTTGATTGGATGGAATGGGGACAAGGATCTGTTTGAGGACCATCTCTTTGATGACTGATCCCACCTCTAAAGAAACTCGACTTAATTCTGTGGGGATACGTAAACGAGGTTGCCGGGACCAGCGTCATGAGAGGCCTTTCCGGACCACTGTCCTTGCCCATGTGTCTCGGGGCCATGCCCGGTAACAATCCCAGAAACTGCCAGTCACAAGACTGGTATTGTCCGGCAGAGCTACTCTTGGATCTGACTCGCCTTGGCGTGGCACTGAGAGTGAGAGAGCTGCGTGGTGTCTCAATTTTTTTGAAGATTGGGAGGGTTGTGACTCTGACTTAATGTTAGTGGGATGAGAGGCTTTGCTATCATTGCCACTAAATTTGCCCCTTGACTGACCCCTGAACCACCTCCCTCTACCGCTGAGCTGACCGCAGCCTCTCGATGTGCCACTGCTTCCAGGGGTTGGGTGAGCCTTTGCTGACTGATTTGACTGGGACTGGCCACGTTAGGAACTCTTACTGTATTTGTGTTTAAATGCAGGCTCAATCTTAGGCTTGGAAGCAGTGGCATTGTGAGAATCTAATAAGTAATTAACCGTGTACCAAGCATCTGGGGAGGCAAGGGTTTTAGTGAAAACATCAGATAAAACTCACCTTTTTCCTATCTCCGCCGGGAGTCGCTTTACCAGATACTCTCAGATCTTGACGCACCTACACCGCCTCAAAGAGAGCCGTGTGGATATCGCCGAGAGACTGAATAGAATTTTGGAGCAAGAGACGCCTAGTAAGAGATAGTGTCTTATGGGTGTTATAGCCCGTGACCGACTCAGTCGTCCTGGCTAAAGAAGCCGCAAGCTGGTGGCTGAGCAAGTATTGGGACGCTAACCTCCAGGCTTTCTGCCACATTTTAAAATCTTTATCAATTTGCACTTGTGTAGGGGAACAAAACGGCTCTACTAACTGACATAATGATAATTTAGGAGCACCCAAAAAGTCTAAAATGTTTTGTGGTATTCCTTCCGCCTTGCCAACGGGCATGGAAAACCAGTGATTGTCTTCCGGCGGGAGCTGATGACTGCTCTTACTTGTTATGGTGCTGGCAAACAGCTGGGCTCCTGTTCCCACGGAATCCACGGCCATGACTCCCCACCCTCAATACGGATAACTGACGTACCCCCAGATTGGCCGTGGTGATTGCACCTAAACACCTACAAAAGTTAAAGCTACAAAAGTTATACCTTGCAAGATTTTAATATCGTTTAACCCGTCAGACTTGTTCCAATCTGAATATAATTTTCCAGTTGGAGCTGGGGGTAGTGCCGGGGACTGTGCATAGACAAAATATTCAGGAGTATAAAGACTAGGGATAGCTTTGATTATAACATCTAATGCCTGATTGATTCTTAGCCCGTAACTTCTTACCTTCACTCATCTCCACAACCCAATGATCTGGTACCGGGCTTTCACCTGCTAACGTCGGCTGCGCGACCTCGGGGCGAGTGGGCGTAACAACTGACCAGGACTTATCAGGTCCATATAACAGGGGCATAGGGCCCCTTTTAGACGGAATTGATCTATCAAAGGGAGACGGAATTAATTCAGATAATAATTTAATATTGGATGGCAAAATAGCTATGGAACCCGAAGTGGGGACCACCGGAGTGACTGGTAGGCTACTGGAGGATTTTGAAAATTAACTTGCGGTTGAATCTGAATTTGCCCTAGAGGTCGCACCGCCGGGGCTACAGGTGCCGCTACTTTAACCTGTAGCTCGTCCGTCACACTTCTCATAAATAAAAGCCACTCCTGAAATTCTTTGTGGGTCACTGTAACTCCGCCTTCCTGGTCAGATGAGGACGCCGGCTGAGACACATCTGAGCCCTGCGTTCCTGAGATGCGAGAATATGTCCGTTGGCCAGACGGGATCTCCTCGCGGTCTGCATCATGGTGTTGCAATGTGACACCCGGTGGCCGGGCTGGGGGGGCTGGTGAAGCCTCCAACCGAGACTCGCAAGCCCGGACAGCAGTGTCACGTGTTTGTGTCTGTGTGACAGGAACGCTAGGCTGAGCTATGTCCTCCAAGTTGAGATCTGGGATGTTGTTGGTGTCCATGGGCTCAATGAACGAGTCTTGTTCTGAAGAACCAGTTTCTTCTTTGTGACGGCTAGAACGTGTACTGCTGCCGCGATCCGACCCTAATACCGGAATAGGTTGGGGTTCCTGTCATACTCTGTGGGGGATCGTAAACCGGTGTTGTAGGCCGATGGCACTGGTGACAGCGCCCTTGGAAGAGTCTCGCCATGACGAAGATGGTTCCGGTTTAGGAGGCTGCAGCTCAGCTGGCTTCTTCGAATGACTTTTTAGAGTGCCTCTTCTTGTCCTTCAACTTGTTATCTACTTTAGCTAGAGCAGCGGCGAAATCTGGAGGGTGCTTTTTGGACTCGTGTTGTATAAGAGGCGAAGTAGACCTGGGGGTGTCAATCGGAGAACGGGACCTATCACGCCGGGAAGATGGAGCAGACATCCCCGGCGAAGTCCTGTCAGAGGTCCTGGGTCGTTTGGATTGGCGGGAGGGAGCATCGCGAGTACTGGGTGTATCGGAATTAGGAGTAACTTTCTTTCTCGCACTCGAGCTACTGGCAACATAAGCGGTAGGCACTGGCTTAAGTTAGGCATCTAACAACAGATCATCTAATTGCAAAGATTTATGCGCCACTGTTTTGCAGTAAGATACGAACACAGTTTGGATATGGAGCAAAATTGTCTTACACTGCTCATCCGAGTGAGTGATGAAACCGTTTCTAAGCACTGAACACCGAGGACATGATTTGGCCAGCCAACGACCACGTGATCTGTCTAGGCAGGGAATGCACTTTACACAAAATTTATGTCCAACTACAGCTAAATTTGCACAATGAGACACAGAGCAAAACGTAACCCCACTCGGATCCATGGCTCCCTCCCGCCGGGGGGGGGGGGGGGGGGGAATGCTTATCCTCCTTAGACGTCCAGGGTGTCGACCTGAGGGAGAAAAATTTCAAGAATCAATGCTCATAGGGACATGCTAGGCTGGAAAAGTTAAAATAATGTCCAACGTTAACGAGAAAAAAAAATTGAATAGCACTACTGTATACAATCTTGGTTCCCCTTATGTTAAGTATCATTCTAAATGTTACTTCTGAGTATTGTGTAGCATATCAGATGTTACATGAGTATGAACTTCTTACCTAAGTGACCAACATTGACCTAATCCTATCTTAGAGAAGCATAAGATCCCAGCGGCCAACGCTTAATTGAATCAAACGTCCTCTCAAACCCGGCGGACAACGCCATGATATAAGCTACACAGATTACTGAGATGCTCAAGATAGGAAGGGGTGAGTTTGTATTCGGCTCAGCCGTCTTTTCCCAGCGGACGTGGCTCCCCACTGTACTCGACCAGGATAATGTTCCGATTAGTCCCAAGCTACGAACGTATTCTGTTAGGCCTTGAGGCGGGAATGTTTTGAGGGCATCGGCAAGCCGGGGGACCCCCATAGACATAAAAAGTAAAATTTCAGCCTCCCGAAAATTTACCTCCGCCGGCAATACTAAACAGAAAATATTTCAACCTATCCTGTGCCAAACAAAGGACAACATGAAATCAACATTACTCTACCACAGTTTACTTCCCTAGATAAGATGTTACATATGTTCACTAATTCCAAGTTCCTAGTTACTATTAAAGTGTATTCAAGCTACAGGTATATGATGATACAAATATGGGATTTAGGCTATCTAAGCAGAGGTGATCATGTGTTCATTGTTGTGTGTATGGTGAAATGTCTGTTCTGTTTTGAAGCATAATTATTCATGTATTGTGTCATATACAGTAAATTACAAGTACATTTATTAGCATACATAAACTATATTGGACACTCTTTCATCAATAATAAATGCACTGAACTATCCAACTCTAGCTCTTCCCAAACTTTCTGGCATCTAGCCAAAAACCTCTCCAATAATTTCTCTTCCTCGTCTTTCCCTCCCCTTTTCCACTCTGATGGCACAACCATCACTTCTTCCTCTGACAAAGCTAAACTCTTCGCTCAAAATTTTGCTAGAAACTCCACCTTGGATGATTCCGGTCTATTCCTCCCTCTCCACCCTCCTCTCTCTTACTTATGCCTAATATCCTAATCTCTACCAAAGATGTACTTTCTACCCTCTCTTGGCTTAATACTAATAAGGCGTACGGTCTGGACGGTGTTCCTCCTGTTGTTCTCAAAAACTGTGCTTCCGTGCTGACTCCCTGCCTAGGCAAACTCTTTTGTCTCTGTCTATCCTCTAACATCTTCCCTTCATGCTGGAAATTTGCTCACATTCAACCTGTCCCAAAGAAGGGTGACCCCTCTCAACCCTCCAACTATCGTCCAATTGCTCTTATCTCTTGTCTTTCTAAAGTTTTTGAAACTATTCTTGCTTCCAAATGTCTTAAGCATTTCTCTTCTCATAATCTGCTCTCAGATCGCCAGTATGGCTTCCTTAAGGGTCGCTCTACTGGTGATCTTCTTTCATATCTTACTAACTCTTGGTCATCCTCCTTTCGGGACTTCGGTGAGACTTTTTCTATTGCACTAGACCAGTGGTTCTTAACCTTTTTAGTACCGCGCCCCCCTTAGGTTAGGACTGTATTCATGATGCCCCCCCAACCCCCCTGCCTCTGGTGCCTAGATTTTTTTTTTTTTTTTTTTTATCCACTCCATATGGATGCTTAAGATGCAAGATACTGTAAAAAGGGCGTACAAATAACCAATCTGCATGCAAGGATTAAAACTGATTAAGGGTTTTATGTCAACACTACATGTGGTTGCTCAGAATGACGGTTGTGAATTTTTCCTATCAAAGTTTCTTATTTATATACTGTATATATAGATCTTTGCGATTACCCTGTATGCATTTGAATGGCCTAGCCCTATTTCGAACTTTGATTACCCCATGCCCCCCCTAGCATTGTCAAACACCCCCCACGTTAAGAACCACTGCACTAGACATATCGAAAGCCTTCGATAGAGTCTGGCACAAATCTTTAATTTCTAAACTACCCTCCTTCGGTTTCTATCCCTCCATCTGTGCCTTTGTCTCTAATTTCCTTTCTGGCCATTCCATAGCCGTGGTTGTGGACGGCCATTGTTCACTTCCTCACCCTATAAACTCCGGTGTTCCTCAGGGCTCTGTCCTATCTCCTATTCTCTTTCTAATTTTTATAAATGATCTCAACTGTACCTCAATTCCCATCCATTCATATGCAGACGACTCAACCTTACACTACTAGTAGGGTCATTTGCTTGGAATCCATGACCATTTTGTTCCTACCTTTTTCTCTCGATGGATTTGACAACCTGAACCATTTTAAAGGAAAATTAGCTCCTATGCCCCGCTGAAAAATAACGGCTAACTCTGCTAGAGCCCAATATTCAAAATGGCTGCCAACGCCATCTTGAAAAACATGAAATGTAATATCTCTGGCATCAGATGAGGTACAAGGACGAATGAGGTGTCCTTTTTCACTAATTCTGGCATTACAAATCCACTGGAATGGTTATTGTATTGTATTGTTATTCTATCTATCTATCTATATATTGACTGACGCCGTGATCCCCGAAGGGGTGGCCACGAACGAACCGCCCCCATGCACCTCTGTCCCCAGTCAGTCGACGCCCCTCCCCCCAACCAGCACCGCCTTCGTTCATGTACTTCCTCACTCCATCCTTCCACCTCTCATTCGGTCTACCTATCCCTCTCTGTCCCTCCACCTCGCTCTCGTACACCCTCTTAGTCATTCTCTCGCTTTCCATACGTTCCATATGGCCGAACCATCTCAAGTTGTTCCTTTTCACACTTTCCAGCACATCTACCTCCACACCACACCTCCTTCTTACTTCCTCATTAGTCTGTCTATCCCTCCATGTAACTCCGCATGCACTCCTTAACCTAAGAAGTGCGCATGGGGGTAATTAGAAACGTCTGCCTGTGCTGACGTATTTGAGCTGTTTCCATCACTAAAATATTCATTTTACCATAAATAGCATTAATACTTATCCATACGCGCCTATTATGGGTTGATTATAAAGGTATTAACCTGAAACAACAATAAAACGAGTGAAAACAACGTTTGGATGTTCAAAATCGGAGATACAGGCCGCGAGTTATATAATGTATGGGTGAGGCAACCTGCTTTCCTGCCAATTTCCCCCAAGGCCACTGAGACACAGTCGATCGATACTCTCTCTCTCTCTCTTGCACTCGCTTGCTATCAGTGATGACAATGCCCTGCTTGCAACTCGCTAATGTTAGCACGAAAATATACCTCAGAATAAGGGAATAACAGGGAAAATAGGTGATAACTGAAGGAGGGGAGGAAAGTGGGGAAGGAGGGGAGGTAGAGGACTGATATTTTGCATGGCCCAGGGGCAAAAAAAAAAAAAAAAAAAAAAAAAAAAAAAAAACGATGTTTAAAGTTGTTGTTTTTTTTTCTCTGACTCTTAAGAGTCTTCCCGCAGTCCGCCGGGGGAACTCTTAAGAGTCTCCCCGCAGTTCCCGGGTTAAGTAATACATTTCCACTGCTCTCACTCTTGGTCTGAGTCTCTCAACCAACGTCCATGCTTCGCTTCCGTAAGTCAGTGTCGGGATTACCACACTGTCATGCAAGGACTTCTTCACTTCCATACTGACCACCCTATTTCTTGTTACTGCTTTTAGCGTTCCTACAACCCTCTTCCCCTGTTGTACCCTCTCCCGCACTTCTTCATCCATAGTCCCATCTTTACTCAACACACTACCCAGATACTTAAAAGAGTTGACGATCTCCATAGCCTGACCGTTCAGCTTCACCTCACACTCTGTGACTTCACCCCTTTCGAAGACCATAACCTTGCTCTTCCCCGCATTTACCTTCAAATTCCGTTTTTCGCACACTGTTTCAAACTCATTTACCAGACCCTGCAACTCCCATTCATTATCACTCATCAGAACTGTATCATCCGCAAACAGCAGTATAGGTAGCTTCCACTCAATTCCCTACCTTTTCAGCGATACACCAACATCCACTGCTCTTGATAGTATTTCTTTCATGACTCCATCCATATATACAGTAAACAACCACGGGGACATCACACACCCCTGTTTCAAACCAACATTCAGGTCAAAGAACTCGCTCTGCTCACTCTCCACACGTACTGCCGCCTTTGCACCCTCATACATGCTCTTCACTGCTTTCAGCAACTTGCCCTCTACTCTGTATATTCTAAGTACTTTCCACAAACCTTCTCTATCCACTCTGTCATAGGCCTTCTCCAAGTCCATAAAGGCAACATACACCTTTTGTTTCTTCTTCTCCAGATACTTCTCCACAACACAATTCAGGGTAAAAATCTGATCTACACATCCTCTTCCCTTCCTAAAAACCTCCCTGCTCGTCGCCTATCCATTTCTCCGTTCTCACTCTCACTCTCTCAATCACTACCCTACTGTATACCTTCCCTACTACGCTTAGAAGACAATTCCTCGGTGGTTACCACACACTCCTCTTTCCCCTTTGCCCTTATATAGGGGGACTATTATGCCAGTCTTCCAGTCATCGGGTGCACTCGCCTTCTCCCATGCTAGTTTGCACATTTTCCATACCCATTCTATCACTATCTCACCACCATACCTCAATATTTCCCCACACACTCCATCTGTTCCTGGTGCTTTCCCCAACTTCACTCTTTTCATGGCTTACCCCACTTCTGACCCTCTGATCCCCACCTCCTCCTCCACTACTTCTCTTCTTCTCCCTCCCATACCATATCCAGCTATGTTTACTGGCTCTTCATTCCTTACATTTAGCAACTCACTGAAGTACTCCCTCCATCTTTCGACTCTCTCTTGCTCTTCTCGGCAGCATTCTCCATTCTTATCTTTCACACCCTTACTGTTTCCCTTGCTACCTTCCCTAACTTTCTTGACTTCTTTCCAGAACAGTTTCTTACTCTCCCTCCATTTTACACTCAGATTCCTTCCAAATTCATCTACTCTTCTCTTACTTCTTTCACATACTACTCTTCACCACCCTCTTACTCTCCACGTACCTCGCTCGTTTCTGTCTCTCGAAATCTTCATTCCCTCTACTACTCAACCACTCTCTATATGATTTCTTCTTTTCTTCCATAGCTATTCTTACCTCTTCTGTCCACCATGCTGTACCTTTCACTCACCTCCCTCTTCTCCTCACTCCACACACCTCCTCACATGCTGCACAGATCTCATCCTTAAACACCTTGCTCATCTCCTCCACTTCCTCCATAACTTCCAGGTCGAACCCACCTAGTCGTCTTTCCACTGCTATCCTGTACTCCTCCCTGACTTCCTCCTCCTGCAACCTCTCCACCCTCCTCACCATTCCACCCTCCTCTCGCCTCCCTCCAGCTCTCCTCACCCACTTCATTTGTATCCTAACCTTAGCTACCACTACATAATGATCAGACAGATCCCCTCCAATACCCCTATACACCCTAGCATCCATCACAGATTTCTTTATTCATTCATCCACACATACATAATCAATCAATGACTTTCGTTCCACCACTGTCTTATCCTTCATCGTCAACATCCGTTTCCACGTGTACCTGTGGATCATTCTGTGTCGGAAGAAGGTTATTGTAATGTATTATACTAATTGTACATACTAATCTGCCACTTCACTGTCACTACATGATTCACTGTATGAGCCCCTATCAGAATCACTGTCCTCACTTTCGCTGCTATCATCACTGTTGTTCTCTGCCTGCGGTGTATATCTAATATTACTTTTTTACTGTTTCAGATGGATCGCATGCCCATCTGATGAAAATCGCCGACTTGTGAAGTGACCGAAATAATGGATAATAGAAGAGAGAGTGAAGAGTTAGTTACCAGACAAGACATTAAATGAATACGAGTGCATTTTACTCTGTGGTAAGCGATATACCGCAGATGATCGTTTGGAAAACATTACACCTGAGAAGTGGGAATCCATCCGGGAAAAGTCTTTACAATGGAAAGAACTTGATAAGTTTCAACATATACTGCACATGAAAATGTGGATTGGGAGAAGGGACCAAAGGGTCACCACATGCATAGCACTTGTTACGCATCATTATCCAGCAAGCGCAAGCTCTCTCAAGCCGAAAAACGCAAACACAAATCCGAGGAACGTCTTGAAAGAGATGAAGCATCAGATCAACAAGACCCTTCCCCAGAGGCCAGTGCACCTAAAAGGCTCCGCTCCAGTATGGGTGTCCTTCACGATAAGACTCTATGTGTGTGGTGCATGAAAGGGGCATACAAGAGTAGTGATCGTGACAAGCAGATTTTACTCCTATCAACAGTAGATGCCTGGACTAAATTTAAGTTACATACTGTCCGTCTGGAAGATGAGGTCATGAGATTGAGACTTGACACTCTGATTGCATCCATCCCAGATAGTCAAACAGCATTTGGGTTGGAAATCCGCAACCATCGTGCGTGCTGGCGCAAATATGTAAGCGACCACAAGCCCCTTTCAGATGAAAGCACTCAACATCTGCAGTGTGTAAACCTCCGAGAGGCCCAAGCTCTCATCTTTCATCATATTCGTCAAGTCATCTTCAAAGACCATGAAATTCGCACACTGCAAGGTCTGCTGCAGGACTATAAGCGCATTATCTCAAATCACAGACATAACTCAGTAGTAAAATCCAGCTACTTAAAGGAAATTCTCGTCAATGAATTTGGGGAAGACATCGGATTTCATGACCGCATTCAAAAGAATGTGAGTGAACTGGTATATGATACAACAGCAGCAGGTACATACATCGAGGCGGAAATATCTTCATTGGGTGTCAGCAATGATCAGTTGGTGATGAATGTTGCGGCACGACTCAAAGAGCAAGTCTTCAGGACAAATACTATTCCCTGGCTCCCATATATACACGAGTTGGAGAGAGAAGACCTCAGTGAGCTCCTGCTGAAGCTGCTCACATGGCTGAAACACCCAAATAAGTCTGCAATTGATGACAGTCCATCCGTCCGATCTATTGCATCTATCCTCACAAGCTACATCACTGGAAAACGCACTGCATTTGAGATAAATCTCTCTGTCTTGCTACATGGACTGACCAAGAGTAGGGAGATAGTCGACATAATGCACAAAGATGGACTGGGCATCAGTTACAATGACGTACTTATGCTGCGAGATTTTTGGGTGGTCAATGACCTCAAGTGCTCATCTGATTGCCCCTTCGAACTAGCTGAGGGTAAACCTGCTATCGCTATTAGTTGACAACGATGACTTCAAGAGCGACACACTGACCGGTGCTGGCCAGTCACACCGCACTAATGTCATGTTTGTGCAGCCAGAATCATTTGATACAGAACTTCCTTCCGAGAATCACGAGGATAGACCAGTTCCCGGTGCCAACTTTGCATCAAACCTCTCGACAACTGTCAAAGAGCTCGGAAGTGAAATGCAAAAAGTCAACCCATACAAGACAGCGAAGCGTGGGGAACCACCTCTCAGGAAGCCACCAGCTGATCAAAGTACTCCTCCTCCTGACACATCGGTGCAAAGAATTCGTGGTGTGATCCATGCATTGGCCAGGGCCCAAGATGACCGAACGAGACCTAAGCCAGAAGAACAGACTGTGCCTGGGTTTTCAGGGTTGCACGCCAGCATGTCAAATGCAGATGAGAAGAGTCGAGCAATATACCACATGACCTATCCCAACCCACCCAGTAAGACAATTCTCAATGATGTGATGTGTAAGCTTGCTAAATCAATCGAAGAAAAAAAGATGCCTTTTGCAATAATTGTTGGTGATCATCCTGTCTACGTGCTCATGCTAGAGTTGAAAAGTGAGAATGCTGAGCTGTTCAGCAAAATCTTACCATTCATGGCACCCTTCCACATGCAAATGTCGTTCATCTACACTATATACAAGAGGTTTAAGGGATCTGGCATCTCAGATGTGTTGGTGGCAGCTGGTGTTATAGCAGACGGGTCTGTTGATCAGGCCCTTCGTGGAAAACATGTTAAGCGTGGGGTTCGCTGCTTGCGACTATTCTACGAGACTCTGGTCCACCATGTCATAGACAAACGTTTGGAAGATTCCCCTCTATCTGAAGAAGTAAAGGCATCCCTTACCAAGCTTCGACATCCGATTGATGCACAGGAACTTGCAGATGAACATGCAGAGCTAGAGAGAAATGCTGAGCTGAAGGACCTTGTTGATGCTCACTTCAAGGACTTTGAGGGTGCCCCACAAGCAGAATACTGGATGTCATTCATGGAAATGGTTGAGGTTCTAACTCAAAATATCCATGCAATCAGAACAAGCAACTGGACTGAGTTCAAGTCCTCACTCAAGCTCATGCTTCCTTTGATGCAAATCTATGATAATGACAAGTATGGTCGGCATCTCCCCGATTTCACCGCAGTGCTTGATACCCTTCCTGTCGATCAGGCTGCATTCATGGAGAGTGGTATGTTTGCACAGTCAATGACAGGAAAACCATATTCGTGTGTGGCCCTCGACATATGGATAGTCAACAATGAATAAGGGCTCTAAGCTGAAGTCTGGTTAAGTGGCAGATTAGTATGTACAATTAGTATAATACAATACAATAACAATACAATATACAATACAATACAATACAATAACCATTCCAGTGGATTCGTCCTTGTAGCTCATCTGATGCCAGAGATATTACATTTCATGTTTTTCAAGATGGCGTTGGCGGCCATTTTGAATATTGGGCTCTAGCAGAGTTAGCCGTCATTTTTCAGAGGGGCATAGGAGCTAATTTTCCTTTAAAATGGTTCAGGTTGTCAAATCCATCGAGAGAAAAAGGTAGGAACAAAATGGTCATGGATTCCAAGCAAATGACCCTACTATACTCCATTAGTTTTTCAGAACGCCCCAGCCAGCAATCCCTCAACGACAAACGTAATGAATCCATAGAACTCTTAAATTCTGATCTAAATACTATCTCCAATTGGGGCAGAGAAAACCTTGTTACCTTTAACCCTTCTTTGGCGGCGCGCAACTTATGTCGTGTGAAATAAATATGGACTAAGTGGCGGTTCACAACTTATGTCGTGTGCCATTTTCACCACGTAATCTTGCTGAGAGAGAGAGATCAGTGGTGGGAGGAGCGTAGCAAGCGTATGACTGCTCCAGACCACCGCGGCGGTGGTACTGACATGAATCCCACCCTCACCCTCCCTCTCTCACTCGCTACACAGGGAATTATGAAGGGAAACTACCTAATTACATGGTTTTTGCACTCGTGTTGCGCGATAATTGCAAGAGAACCAGCGGTCGTACAGGGATGGTTAGGGTGTCATTGGAAAGCTCTGTTTATGCCCTTTCAGGGATAGATACTTGTTTTACGCTCTGGGTCTTATTTAGGCATGAAAATGATCACGTAAACAACCCTATTTAGGGTAAAAATACCCCGCTGGGCGGTACATATAAATTACCGCCTAGGCCGCTCGTAAGGTGTTAATGCTTCCAAAACCCAATTTCTCCATCTATCTACCCGTAAGGAACTCCCAGCGGACTATCCCTTATTCTTCAACAATACAAAAATCAATCCTTCATCTTCTCTCAATATTCTTGGTGTCTCTTTTTCTTCTGCTCTCAGTTGGAAGGACCATATTACCAGTCTTGCTAAGGCAGCCTCCCAGAAGCTGGGTGTGCTCAACCGCCTTAGGGGGTTCTTTTCCCCTGTACAGCTTCTTGCTCTGTACAGAGGCATAGTGCGTCCTTGTATTGAGTATTGTTCACATGTGTGGGGAGGTTTCTCTCACACCGCTCTCCTAGATAAAGTTGAAAGGAAGGCCTTTCGTATCATTAACTCCCGTCCACTCACCAACTCTCTGCAATCTCTCTCTCTCCACTGCAATGTTGCATCTCTCTCGCTATTCTATCGCTACTATAATAATCAGTGTTCCTCGGAGCTTTCCCAGTGTATGGTGGTACCACCTCCTTTACGTAGGGCACGTGGTACCCGTCTTGCAACTCAATCCCACCCCTACTCTGTGCAACTCTCCAACCCAAGAGTGAAATGTTACTCTCAAACATTCTTCTACTCAACAGCTGAGTTCTGGAACTCTCTCCCAGAATCAGTCTTTCCCTCTTCCTGAGGGACTATGACTTAAATTGCTTCAAACTCCGTGTGTCCAGGCATTTTGGCTCGAACGTCCCTTGATTTTGGCCCTGTCACTCTTTCAACTATGGGGAAGGCACTCGCTATAGGCCGTTCTGCCTTTTGCCTCCCTCAATCACATAGAAATTTAAAAAAAACATAAAAATCGGATGCCATAGTATCATGCCCACTCATAAATATTAGTGGACCTCACCTATTTCTAACTATGGAAGTATATATCTGGAAACCAATTTATGAATATAATTTTCTAGAAATCAACTACAAAACTACACATACTATTTATTGAAAACAAGTCTTATCCTAAAATCAACCCAAATAGATAGAGACTATAGGGGTTCCAGGAATACTTATCAGTGAGCTAGAGACTATGGCCTCCGAGTGTACGCTTAATTAGTCACCTTATACTCAAGTTGCTAACCCATTCAGTACCGGCGATGTCTTTTTATTTTTATTCTAGCTACTATTAGACGATTTCATTCAGCTTAAGGACTTCTGGCACTTAAAAGGTTGCAGACTATCTCAATTACTCCTTTTAGCTACCATATGTCCTTCGTAAGCTTAATAAAAACCGTCTAAATGTAGCTGAAATCAAATAAAAACTATTTCTCAGGTACAGAAGGGGTTAACTAAGTGTACCAAGTTCCCCTGTGTCTCCCTCTCTCTCTATAGTAGCCGTGTTCAAGTTCAAGTTCAAGTGGAGTGGAGTGGAGTGGAGTGGAGTGGAGTGGGAGTGGGAGTGGAGTTACGAGTTACATAGATACGCAAACTATACAGACCGCGGTCCCTACTAGGCAGTCCGGGCTTATTGCTAACATAGAATTTGTTACAAAGTGGCAGGTAAGGATTAAAGCAGTATGCTCTCTCCCCACCAACCACTCCCTTCGTTCTTGGGTCGGAATGCAATTTAGTTGGTGAGGCAAGGTCCCCAGGAAAATGAGAATATTTATACTGGAACATTCATAGTAAAGAAGGAAGTTGAGAAATATTATATAGCCTACTACTAAAGAGAGAAAGTGAGAGTGGGTGTGGAGGGCGTGTGTAAGTGTATATTTCATTTTAATATATAATATTTGATACCACGTATCATTTATACAAAACATAAGAACAATGGAAATCTGCAGAAAGCCTATTGATCCGTAGGAGGCAGACCCCTTCTTCCCTACACCCATATTAGTTATTTCCATACTCTGAAAAATATTTCCCAATACCAGCTATATCGCATACACTTCATCTATATTATAGCTACCTAAGAACATCTTCCACTACAAACAACATACTCTACACTTATCGATCTCATAGCTACCTAAAAACACCTATGTTTGTCGCATTGCCATCTGCCGTCTGTACGTATTCATAATAATTATTCTTAGTGCTTGATATATAGCAAGCATTTTCGTGCAGTAACTTTGTGAACAGAAGTAATGCCTATCCAGAGTGAGGTTTGACATCCTCTACCCAACCTTTGCCGTTTCTGTCTTTCACTTTTCCTGTACTACGTTTCTTTCTAGGGTGCTGGCGAGATAGCCCGATTAGGTGGCACTGTAAGGGGGGCTGTGGACGGTGGGGGCATTGGCCCGGGGGTGCAAGTCCATGGGCTTATGATCCCCTCACCCGCTGCCCTCTCAGAGACAGATCTCATTTCACCTTTTTTTTTTTTTTTTTTTTTTTTTTATTAAGGTGACAGTTACAAAGTGGTGTACAATCTATCTTATTCTAGTTACATTGTAGTTTATCTTATTGTACCAGTACCTCCCTACAATCAACCTAGTTGTTCCCCAATTCGTCCCTCTGCCACGACCATTTCAAAGTCCAAGTTTCTCACTCTTGTCCTCTGTAGTGGGGAGGACCTTGTACCCCTGAGACATAGGAGTGCAGACCTGAGAAGAGAGAAAGAGAGCCGGCATCTCATCCAAGTTATGACTTGGCTTCTATGCTGGCGCTTTTTCTCCGATATTTGTTCAGCTAATCTGGCATAGAAGACACTTGCAGAAGGTCCCATTCCTCCCGACGATGAGAAGACCAGAGGAGTAAAGCTTCCTTGATCCCTGTTCAAAATTCTTTCTTCATAAGCGCGTTTTTTCTTACTTTCGTTTCTCAAGTATGCCGCCTTGTGTCCTCGCTCACGATATGTTTGTGCTCTTGGGTTGAAGATTCTAATGTCGAAAAAAGCCCGTTGTCCCCTCGTCCAAAAACCTCGAGCATTTACGTCCACTCTTGCTTCATTTGAAGTATTTGCAGTATTGTGGGCCAAGCGCTGTCCGTCCATAGGCAGAAGTTCCGGTTCGATTCTGACATCATGGCACACCTCGTCCAGCATTTGTGCAGTGATGTCTCGTACTTCATCATGCCGGATACAGATGAATCCTCCTTTCTTACAGGTCATACAGTGGTCTGGGTTGTTTATTTCACCGCATGCACATTTCAGCGGCAGGTTCTAAACTGGCCACCCATACCTCAAGGCTACGGCATCATTGAATTCTTGTTTATTTAAGCTGAAGCCTTTCTCCTTTATTGGTAATGATGTGAGCCAATTTGAAGTGTCTTGTGCCATCTCAACTCTCATTTTCAGTTCTTCCCTACATCTGGTCTTAATTTGTTCTAGGCTATGTTTCTGTCTCTCTTCTCTGCTCTTTCTAATTTCCTGTCTTGCATTTCGTTGTTCCTCTTCGTCCACCTCATCATTTTCATTTTGCTCCCGTATTTTTTCTGTCAGAGACGTAGTAAGTTTAAGGGAATTTTGGTACTCATGTGGTGCCGCCTCCACTGGGTTTATGATCCCCATACCTCCGAACCTTGGCGGAAAAGATCTCATCTCACCCTGGCACCTTCGGGGGCCCGAGCATCTGGCGCGATTTCGGTCACCCGGACTTGGGACTGCTCGGCCAGACAGTCTGGGGGTACTACAACAACGACAACAACAACATGAGAGAAGGTGTCTCCAGAGGAGGCCTCTGATGGCCTCACTACACATAAGTTAAGAGGTAAAAAGGTTGAGGTATGGACGGATGCGTTGTGTGTGTGTGTATGTGTGATATAATGTTTATGCGCAAGGGAAGGGAACAAATGAAACACTGGGAAATGCGGATACAAGGCTTAATCTCACAACGTTTCTTTAAAGGGAATGGCTTATATATAATCAATGTTCCTCAGATCTTTCCCAGTGTATACCACCTCCTCTACGTAGGGTTCGTAGTACCCGTCTTGCAACATAATCCCACCCCTACTCTGTGCAACTCTCCAACCCAGGAGTGAAACGTTATTCTCAGTCTTTCTTCTATTCAACTGCTGAACACTGGAACTCTCTCCCAGAATCAGTCTTTCCCTCTTCCTATGATTTAAATTACTTCGAACTCTGTGTGTCCAGGCAACTATGGGGGAGGCATTCGCTACAGGGAATTCTGCCTTTTGTCTCCCTCACTCACATAGAAAAGAAAAAAAATCTTGGGATTTTATCAAACATACACACATGCATAACATACAAATAGAGACCCATGTTCTTGCAGCACTAAAGTGCTGTCTTCATTCTCGTTGTGCGTGTTATGTCTTGCTCTTTGTCTTCCCCAGCAGGCTGACACTAACCAAGTCTTCCTCTCCTTCCCTTCTCATATTTCTCCCACCTCCTTCTTCCTCTTGCACTCTTCTGTCTCTCTCTCTCTCTCTCTCCCTCGCTCTCTCTCTCTCTCTCTCTCTCTCTCTCTCTTTCTCTCTCTCTCTCTCTCTCTCTCCTGTAGAAATCTACCTACTCGAAAACAAAATGTAACTCTTATTTGGGAACGCCTTTGCATACATAGACTATAATGGGTCAGAGCATATTAGGAGAGAAGTTGGAGTTTGGATAAAAGGAATGAGACTGAAAGATTGTCACACGCTCAAAGAGAACAACTTTCTCTTTTACCTTTTCTTTCCTTGCAAGAAGTTTCTGCAAGGTAAGCACTCTCCTGAGTAATGACTAATTTCCTCACTTTAAAAGTCAGAATCGTATGTAGAGTTAATTTAAAAGGCTTACTTATAAGAATGTCAAACCGGCATGACATTAATGATTCCATTAATGGCATTATGCCATTTCATGTTTATTGTATGTGAAGGTCCACGTATATAGCAATTGTTCCTTTCATTTTGATCAGGCATTAGTTGTCTGTGTTTCTATTGGCTTGTGTTAAACATTTTGAAATAATTTAATGATTTGAGTGGCAATGTAAATAATTCGAGTTACAGTGCGAGGCTCTATCATTAATTAGAAAAAAACGACATAGTTGAGTTACAGTGCGAGGCTCTATCATTAATTAGAAAAAAACGACATAATTGAGTTACAGTGCGAGGCTCTATCATTAATTAGAAAAAAACGACATAGTTGAGTTACAGTGCGAGGCTCTATCATTAATTAGAAAAAAACGACATAGTTGAGTTACAGTGCGGGGCTCTATCATTAATTAGAAAAGAACGACATAGTTTTAAACCATAGATGAATAGTTTACTTTTGGTGTTGTTAGTCACTATAAACTATGATGAATAATGTATTACACATAATTCGCCCAAAAGTATTGATAATATCGGCTAAAGCACATACACTTCAATATTGTTTTAGCATGTAGAATTCAAGTAGGTTAATTAAATTAGGCTATAATGTGGATAATAGAGTAGTGTTTGTGAGGCTGAGGCTACTGGTAATCCCCTTCCTACTCGTGTCGGCCGCCCTCTCGGCAACGACTAAGGGTGGAACCTCGGAAGCAGGCACCGCAAAGTCGTTACCGAGAAGGAGGTCGACCCCCTCAACTGGCAATTTCTCCACAACACCCACATCCAACTCCCGTGTCACACCATCTACCTCAAGCTCCACTCTGACCAGCGGGTAAGACCGCGTAGCATTGATGCCTTGAACCACCACAACCCGAGCCGCGTTAATAGGCTTGACAGTGAAGTTCTTAATAAGTGTCTGGGAAGCGCCCGTATCACGCAGCAACTCAAGCCTATGCTCCACACCAGCCCACCTCACAGTGCCGTGCCCCCTATGACCGCAAAAAGCATCTCGGACGGGTGACGAGCCCTCCTGCTGCTTCTGCACAGACTGTGACTTCGCAACCGACATATTACCCCGGGCAAACGCGGAAGACCTCAAAGACACACCGATGTTGCTCACTAGTGACACTACTGCTGTAGGCGGTGTGCTCGGACATGAGTGCGCAATATGCCCCTTCTCATGACACTTGAAACACTCCACTTCGCTCTTGGACTTCCTCTGAGGTGAGGAAGGGCCCTGGCCTTTCTTTAACGGGAAGGGTTTCGACTTGGGATCAAAATTGGCACCAGTACTCTTAAATGTGTAATTAGTTGTGTCCTTAATTCGGGGGGGTGGAGTGATACGCCCCTGGTTACCTGCCTCAGCTCTCTGTGCAGACCCGCACCCACGAATCAATGACAACCTGAGGTCAGCCAGCTCAGCCGCCTCCTGCAGAGTTTTAGGTTGCTTTTCTATCAGGTTAAGAGTCAAATCACTGCCAGTACATTTGAAAAATTGTTCTAACAGCACTAATTGCTTCACTAAATCAAAAGTAGTTGCCTTCTCCGACCTTAACCAATTCTCAAACGCATCTGACAACTCTCTAGCGTGTTCCTGGAAAGTACTTTCCTTTCTCTTAGGAACAGCCCTAAACTTCAGCCTATAGGTCTCTGGCTGCAACTCATACGCCCTCAGGATAGCCTCTTTCAACGCCTCATAATTCACGCAGGAATCTAGGGGCAAAGCATCGTACGCCTTGAGTGCTTTCCCCGTCAATCGTGACGAAACAAGGGCTGCCCACTTCTCCTCGGGCCATTGGTGCTCCCGGCACTTTTTCTCAAAACGGAGAAAGAATTCTGTAACTCCTAACTCATCAAACACTGGAACCAACTTTAGTAGATGCGATAGGGACTGGTCATGGGGTCGACCCCCCTGGACGACCCGGTTCCTTGTCACCTCTACACGAGTTTTCTCTAGGTCAATATCGGCACAATACCTTGCAGACTCAGCCTGATACCTATACTTGAGCTCAGCCTCCTGCTGCTCCTGCTGCTGCCTGAGCTCAGCCTCTCGCTGCCGCTGCTCGAGCTCAGCCTCATGCTTCCGCTGCTCGAGCTCAGCCTCATGCTTCCGCTGCTCGAGCTCAGCCTGTTGCTTAAGTTTGGCGAGCTCGAGCTGAAGCAACATCTCGGGAGACAAACTTTGAAGAGGGGGTGCTACTATTGGGGACCCACCCCGTGAGTCACCTAGAGGCATACCCAACCTCCAGCGGACATCGGCCTGCGGGAACGTACTCGGCTCCGGAACCCGAGGGGGGGCCAAGATAGGAGTTGAGTGGAATGGGGGCTGGGACGAAGGTGCCCCAGCTCCCGCTCAACCCAAACCCCCCTGCACCCCACCCAGGACACAGGTAACCAGCTCACCTCTTGACAAACCGCTAGTACCAAAAAACCCTAAGACCGTGGCTACACACTGCAGTCCGTACCGGTCCAGTCCCGACACCCGGTCCGCCATCACAGGCTCCTCCAAAAACCTCCGAGCATCCTCCTCATTGTTCACCACCCGAACGCCGTCAACCAACTCCACCTTCTCCACCTCCTCGCCTGTCTCTCGCACTGTGCCCTCACTATACTCAGACCCGTCCAGTGACATGATGGAGTCAACAAAAAAATTCTCCAGTAAAGACAAAAGTAGCCAAACTCTCGCGTAGCTTTATTCACAAAAATATTCGAAGATGTTCTTAAGTGCAATACTAGGTCACCAATAAACTCCAACAAGTTCCATATATCCTCAAAACAATGTCCACTGCCAACACTGCGAGAAATAAATTCAACCCCAAATGGCAATAAGATTTCTCCAAAAAAAACTGCAATATTCAGTTCACTATATACTGGACTAAGGTCGCCATTTGTTACGACCGGCACTACAAAATAAACAAGGGCACTTAATATTGGAATAGAAGATAGGCTATATCTGCAACAACGGTACGCTAATTCCAAACCCTCGAACTATTACGCCGGTGAACAAAACACTTAAACCCTCCAGAGTTAATCTACTGGATAACGGGGTATCAATTAACTGGGTTTTAGCGCACTTCTACAAAGGCTTTCCGGTGACGGCAAAGCCTACTCACAACAGGAGTACTTTACGTTAATAAAATGCTCTCGAGTAATAACAATGCTTAAATAAACTATAACAAGATTTAATAAAGGAGTATATGTTTACGTTAACTTTAGTGTGAGTCTGAACTCAACACTAAACTCTTCAATGCTCTATGATAACACTGGAAGTCTAGTCCTACAGCAAACAGATATGGAATCTTCTGAAAACATCTGATGCTCTAAGATGCTCGTCGAATATAGAACAGAAATAATGCAGGGGCAGGATACCAAAGCGTGTATCTTAAAATGAGCGTCCTGGGTTCGAATCCGCGGACTGCCACATGTGTTGTAGATTTCATTAATCGATTTTAGGAGTATGGTTGGTTGTTGGAAGTAGCATAATAATACACCAACAAGTAGGATACATATATATAAAACAAAGGAGTGCAACAACTCTATGACAGCACTAATAATAGCCACTCAAAACAGTACTTCCTTAGCCAAAGTAACAGCCATACTGGGTTGTGCAGTATGCATCAACCTAGGCTAAAATAATACGTGAATAATTCCTAAAGCATACGCAGTTAAAGTTAACAAACACAATGCTGTCTTTCCTACTAATAAAGTCTAGCAGCGGCATAAAAGGTACAAGGAGCCTAGGCAGAGCGCAAGCATGCTCGTAGCCTACTGTCTCCCCTTGAACAGATTTCCCTTATGTTACGTTAAGTGACTAGGAGGCTCTCTTGGGAAGTCCAGATCTCAAGTATCTGGTCTTGCCCTGGCGCTCCACAAAGGTCAACAAAATGAGGTAGCAAGCATGCAACCAAGAGTAGGCAAAAGCCCTTCGCTTGTATACTGCTACGCTCGCAAAGGAAAAATATGCACGAGGGTTACAGGCTACCTAGCTCCGTCGAAGTCGTACAGTCTCTGACTTGCCATATACTTAATTCAGACAACGACCAATGATACCCTCCACTATCTAGCATTAAATAGTAACAAAGAACAACTCAATAATTAGAAGCACCCAATAATATGACTCCATGTGACTATGACTCTAATAATCCCTAAAGCTAGTGCAAAACATATATGTGAGAACTGGTGCTGGTAATACGACTGGCCGACTATGGAAGTCGTATGCAGAACCAGAAGGGATGAGTAATTGAATAAAGATAAGAAGTATTGGAAAAGAAGAAGTTCAGAGAGAGAAACAGTAGTAAAGAGGGTTAGATTGGGGACAGATTGCAAGGGACGTCTAGGACCAAGCACAACATACCAAGCTCTAAGGAGACACAAGGGTAGGAGCCCCCCAGCACCGAGCCAAGGCAGCGGCCCCCAATCACAGACCACTACGTCATGAAGAGCAGGCGTCATATTACACGCCAGGCCAGCCGACCAATCACGAGCGTGGGAACCCCAGCCCAAGCAAGGAATGCGCACGTACATACACACGCACATACTACCACCTCGCTGCCTCCCTTATCTCTTTCTCCTTGCAACTTCACACTACATATCTTATAACTCTATCAATGATGTAAAATACTTCCAAGTGTCACATACAAGAATAAAGACAAACACTGATCTGTCTGTAACAACATGAATACTAAGAAAGAAAGAACATCGTTCTACGATTATTATAGCCCATTTCACTGCCCTGGCTAGCGCTAGCGAGTACGAGTACATTCTGGCAAGCTGGCCAGTGTAACAAGGGACATGCCAGTAGGCATCTGTTAGATCTATGGAACACATCCAGCCTCACGGCGGCAGTGTCAGCCTGATCTGATTCAAAGTCAGCATCCTGAACGACTGATTGTGAATATGAAGGTTCAGATAAGACAAGTCGATGACCGGCCTCATCTGAGCACTGTCCCTCTTTGGCACCAGGAATATCCGGGACATGAACACGGGTTGATTGGATGGAATGGGGACAAGGATCTGTTTGAGGACCATCTCTTTGATGACTGATCCCACCTCTAAAGAAACTCGACTTAATTCTGTGGGGATACGTAAATGAGGTCGCCGGGACCAGCGTCAAGAGAGGCCTTTCCGGACCACTGTCCTTGCCCATGTGTCTCGGGGCCATGCCCGGTAACAATCCCGGAAACTGCCAGTCACAAGACTGGTATTGTCCGGCAGAGCTACTCTTGGATCTGACTCGCCTTGGCGTGGCACTGAGAGTGAGAGAGCTGCGTGGTGTCTCAATTTTTTTGAAGATTGGGAGGGTTGTGACTCTGACTTAATGTTAGTGGGATGAGAGGCTTTGCTATCATTGCCGCTAAATTTGCCCCTTGACTGACCCCTGAACCACCTCCCTCTACCGCTGAGCTGACCGCGGCCTCTCGATGTGCCACTGCTTCCAGGGGTTGGGTGAGCCTTTGCTGACTGATTTGACTGGGACTGGCCACGTAAGGAACTCTTACTGTATTTGTGTTTAAATGCAGGCTCAATCTTAGGCTTGGAAGCAGTGGCATTGTGAGAATCTAATAAGTAATTAACTGTGCGCCAAGCATCTGGGGAGGCAAGGGTTTTAGTGAAAACATCAGATAAAATTCACCTTTTCCCTATCTCCGCCGGGAGTCGCTTTACCAGATACTCTCAGATCTTGACGCACCTGCACCGCCTCAAAGAGAGCCGTGTGGATATCGCCGAGAGACTGAATAGAATTTTGGAGCAAGAGACGCCTTATGGGTGTTATAGCCTGTGACCGACTCAGTCGTCCTGGCTAAAGAAGCCGCAAGCTGGTGGCTGAGCAAGTATTGGGACGCTAACCTCCAGGCTTTCTGCCACATTTTAAAATCTTTATCAATTTGCACTTGTGTAGGGGACCAAACGGCTCTACTAACTGACATAATGATAATTTAGGAGCACCCAAAAAATCTAAAATGTTTTGTGGTATTCCTTCCGCCTTGCCAACGGGCATGGAAAACCAGTGATTGTCTTCCGGCGGGAGCTGATGACTGCTCTTACTTGTTATGGTGCTGGCAAACAGCTGGGCTTCCTGTACCCACGCAATCCACGGCCATGACTCCACACCCTCAATATGGATAACTGACGTACCCCCAGATTGGCCGTGGTGAATGCACCTAAACACCTACAAAAGTTAAAGCTACAATAGTTATACCTTGCAAGATTTTAATATCGTTTAACCCGTCAGACTTGTTCCAATCTGAATATAATTTTCCAGTTGGAGCTGGGGGTAGCACCGGGGACTGTGCATAGACAAAATATTCAGGAGTATAAAGACTAGGGATAGCTTTGATTATAACATCTAACGCCTGATTGATTCTTAGCCCCTAACTTCTTACCTTCACTCATCTCCACAACCCAATGATCTGGTACCGGGCTTTCACCTGCTAACGTCGGCTGTGCGACCTCGGGGCGAATGGGCGTAACAACTGACCAGGACTTATCAGGTCCATATAACAGGGGCATAGGGCCCCTTTTAGACGGAATTGATCTATCAAAGGGAGACGGAATTAATTCAGATAATAATTTAATATTGGACGGCAAAATAGCTATGGAACCCGAAGTGGGGACTACCGGAGTGACTGGTAGGCTACTGGAGGATTTTGAAAATTAACTTGCGGTTGAATCTGAATTTGCCCTAGAGGTCGCACCGCCGGGGCTACAGGTGCCGCTACTTTAACCTGTCGCTCGTCCGTCACACTTCTCATAAATAAAAGCCACTCCTGAAATTCTTTGTGGGTCACTGTAACTCCGCCTTCCTGGTCAGATGAGGACGCCGGCTGAGACACATCTGAGCCCTGCGTTCCTGAGATGCGAGAATATGTCTGTTGGCCAGACGGGATCTCCTCGCGGTCTGCATTATGGTGTTGCAATGCGACACCCGGTGGCCAGGCTGGGGGGGCTGGTGAAGCCTCCAACCGAGACTCGCCAGCCCGGACAGCAGTGTCACGTGTTTGTGTCTGTGTGACAGGAACGCTAGGCTGAGCTATGTCCTCCAAGTTGAGATCTGGGATGTTGTTGGTGTCCATGGGCTCAATGAACGAGTCTTGTTCTGAAGAACCAGTTTCTTCTTCGTGACGGCTGGAACGTGTACTGCTGCCGCGATCCGACCCTAATACCGGAATAGGTTGGGGTTCCTGTCGTACTCTGTGGGGGATCGTAAACCGGTGTTGTAGGCCGATGGCACTGGTGACAGCGCTCTTGGAAGAGTCTCGCCATGACGAAGATGGTTCCGGTTTAGGAGGCGGCAGCTCAGCTGGCTTCTTCGATGACTTTTTAGAGTGCCTCTTCTTGTCCTTTAACTTGTTATCTACTTTAGCAGCACGCCGGGAAGATGGAGCAGACATCCCCGGCGAAGTCCTGTCAGAGGTCCTGGGTCGTTTGGATTGGCGGGAGGGAGCATCGCGAGTACTGGGTGTATCGGAATTAGGAGTAACTTTCTTTCTCGCACTCGAGCTACTGGCAACATAAGCGGTAGGCACTGGCTTAAGTTAGGCATCTAACAACAGATCATCTAATTGCAAAGATTTATGCGCCACTGTTTTGCAGTAAGATACGAACACAGTTTGGATATGGAGCAAAATTGTCTTACACTGCTCATCCGAGTGAGTGATGAAACCGTTTCTAAGCACTGAACACCGAGGACATGATTTGGCCGGCCAACGGCCACGTGATCTGTCTAGGCAGGGAATGCACTTTTCACAAAATTTATGTCCAACTACAGCTAAATTTACACAATGAGACCCAGAGCAAAACGTAAACCCACTCGGATCCCTGGCTCCCTCCCGCCGGGGGGGGGGGAGGGGGGAATGCTTATCCTCCTTAGACGTCCAGGGTGTCGACCTGAGGGAGAAAAATTTCAAGAATCAATGCTCATAGGGACATGCTAGGCTGGAAAAGTTAAAAATAATGTCCAACGTTAACGAGAAAAAAAAATGAATAGCACTACTGTATACAATCTTGGTTCCCCTTACGTTAAGTATCATTCTAAATGTTACTTCTGAGTATTGTGTAGCATATCAGATGTTACGTGAGTATTAACTTCTTACCTAAGTGACCAACACTGACCTAATCCTATCTTAGAGAAGCATAAGATCCCAGCGGCCAAGCTTAATTGAATCAAACGTCCTCTCAAACCCGGCGGACAACGCCATGATATAAGCTACACAGATTACTGAGATGCTCAAGATAGGAAGGGGTGAGTTCGTATTCGGCTCAGCCGTCTTTTCCCAGCGGACGTGGCTCCCCACTGCACTCGACCAGGATAATGTTCCGATTAGTCCCAAGCTACGAACGTATTCTGTTAGGCCTTGAGGCGGGAATGTTTTGAGGGCGTCGGCAAGCCGGGGGAACCCCCATAGACATAAAATGTAAAATTTCAGCCTCCCGAAAATTTACCTCCGCCGGCAATACTAAACAGAAAATATTTCAACCTATCCTGTGCCAAACAAAGGATAACATGAAATCAACTTTACTCTACCACAGTTTACTTCCCTAGATAAGATGTTACATATATTCACTAATTCCAAGTTCCTAGTTACTATTAAAGTGTATTCAAGCTACAGGTATATGATGATACAAATATGGGATTTAGGCTATCTAAGCAGAGGTGATCATGTGTTCATTGTTGTGTGTATGGTGAAATGTCTGTTCTGTTTTGAAGCATAATTATTCATGTATTGTGTCATATATAGTAAATTACAAGTACATTTATTAGCATACATAAACTATATTGTACACTCTTTCATCAATAATAAATGCACTGAACTATCCAACTCTAGCTCTTCCCAAGCTTTCTGGCATCTAGCCAAAAACCTCTCCAACAATTTCTCTTCCTCGTCTTTCCCTCCCCTTTTCCACTCTGATGGCACAACCATCACTTCTTCCTCTGACAAAGCTAAACTCTTCACTCAAACTTTTGCTAGAAACTCCACCTTGGATGATTCCGGTGCTATTCCTCCCTCTCCACCCTCCTCTCTCTTACTTATGCCTAATATCCTAATCTCTACCAAAGATGTACTTTCTACCCTCTCTTGGCTTAATACTAATAAGGCGTACAGTCCGGACGGTGTTCCTCCTGTTGTTCTCAAAAACTGTGCTTACGTGCTGACTCCCTGCCTAGGCAAACTCTTTTGTCTCTGTCTATCCTCTAACATCTTCCCTTCATGCTGGAAATTTGCTCACATTCAACCTGTCCCAAAGAAGGGTGGCCGCTCTCAACCCTCCAACTATCGTCCAATTGCTCTTATCTCTTGTCCTTCTAAAGTTTTTGAAACTATTCATGCTTCCAAATGTCTTAAGCATTTCTCTTCTCATAATCTGCTCTCAGATCGCCAGTATGGCTTCCTTAAGGGTCGCTCTACTGGTGATCTTCTTTCATATCTTACTAACTTTGGTCATCCTACTTTCGGGAATTCGGTGAGACTTTTTCTATTGCACTAGACCAGTGGTTCTTAACCTTTTTAGAACCGCGCCCCCCTTAGGTCAGGACTGTATTCATGATGCCCCCCCCCCCCCCAACCCCCCTGCCTCTGGTGCCTAGATTTTTTTTTTTTTTTTTTATCCACTCCATATGGATGCTTAAGACGCAAGATACTGTAAAAAGGGCGAACAAATAACCAATCTGCATGCAAGGATTAAAACTGATTAAGGGTTTTATGTCAACACTACATGTGGTTGCTCAGAATGACGGTTGTGAATTTTTCCTATCAAAGTTTCTTATTTATATACTGTATATATATATATATCTTTGCGATTACCCTGTATTCATTTGAATGGCCTAGCCCTATTTCGAACTTTGATTACCCCACGCCCCCCCTATCATTGTCAAACGCCCCCACAGGTTAAGAACCACTGCACTAGACATATCGAAAGCCTTCGATAGAGTCTGGCACAAATCTTTAATTTCTAAACTATCCTCCTTCGGTTCCTATCCCTCCATCTGTGCCTTTGTCTCTAATTTCCTTTCTGGCCATTCCATAGCCGCGGTTGTGGATGGCCATTGTTCACTTCCTCACCCTATAAACTCCGGTGTTCCTCAGAGCTCTGTCCTATCTCCTATTCTCTTTCTAATTTTTATAAAATTCTGATCTAAATACTATCTCCAATTGGGGCAGAGAAAACCTTGTTACCTTTAATGCTTCCAAAACCCAATTTCTCCATCTATCTACCCGTAAGGAACTCCCAGCGGACTATCCCTTATTCTTCAACAATACAAAAATCAATCCTTCATCTTCTCTCAATATTCTTGGTGTCTCTTTTTCTTCTGCTCTCATTTGGAAGGACCATATTACCAGTCTTGCTAAGGCAGCCTCCCTGAAGCTGGGTGTGCTCACCCGCCTTAGGGGGTTCTTTTCCCCTGCACAGCTTCTTGCTCTGTACAGGGGCATAGTGCGTCCTTGTATTGAGTATTGTTCACATGTGTGGGGAGGTTTCTCTCACACCGCTCTCCTAGACAAAGTTGAAAGGAAGGCCTTTCGCATCATTAACTCCCGTCCACTCACCAACTCTCTGCAATCTCTCTCTCTCCGCTGCAATGTTGCATCTCTCTCGCTATTCTATCGCTACTATAATAATCAGTGTTCCTCTGAGCTTTCCCAGTGTATACCACCTCCTTTACGTAGGGCACGTGGTACCCGTCTTGCAACTCAATCCCACCCCTACTCTGTGCAACTCTCCAACCCAAGAGTGAAACGTTACTCTCAAACTTTCTTCTACTCAACAGCTGAGTTCTGGAACTCTCTCCCAGAATCAGTCTTTCCCTCTTCCTATGACTTAAATTGCTTCAAACTCCGTGTGTCCAGGCATTTTGGCTCGAACGTCCCTTGATTTTGGCCCTGTCACTCTTTCAACTATGGGGGAGGCACTCGCTATAGGCAGTTCTGCCTTTTGCCTCCCTCAATCACATAGAAATTTTAAAAAAAACATAAAAATCGGATGCCATAGTATCATGCCCACTCATAAATATTAGTGGACCTCACCTATTTCTAACTATGGAAGTATATATCTGGAAACCAGTTTATGAATATAATTTTCTAGAAATCAACTACAAAACTACACATACTATTTATTGAAAAACAAGTCTTATACAAAAATCAACCCAAATAGATATAGGCCTAGCCTAATTGCATAGAGACTATAGGGGTTCCAGGAATACTTATCAGTGAGGTAGAGACTATGGCCTCCGAGTGTACGCTTAATTAGTCACCTTATACTCGAGTTGCTAACCCATTCAGTACCGGCGATGTCTTTTTATTTTTATTCTAGCTACTATTAGACGATTTCATTCAGCTTAAGGACTTCTGGCACTTAAAAGGTTGCAGACTATCTCAATTACCCCTTTTAGCTACCATATGTCCTTCCTAAGCCTAATAAAAACCGTCTAAATGTAGCTGAAATCAAATACAAATTATTTCTCAGGTACAGAAGGGGTTAACTAAGTGTACCAAGTTCCCCTGTGTGTCTCCCTCTCTCTCTATAGTAGCCGTGTTCAAGTTCAAGTTCAAGTGGAGTGGAGTGGAGTGGAGTGGGAGTGGGAGTGGAGTTACGAGTTACATAGATACGCAAACTATACAGACCGCGGTCCCTACTAGGCAGTCCGGGCTTATTGCTAACATAGAATTTGTTACAAAGTGGCAGGTAAGGATTAAAGCAGTATGCTCTCTCCCCACCAACCACTCCCTTCGTTCTTGGGTCGGAATGCAATTTAGTTGGTGAGGCAAGGTCCCCAGGAAAATGAGAATATTTATACTGGAACATTCATAGTAAAGAAGGAAGTTGAGAAATATTATATAGCCTACTACTAAAGAGAGAAAGTGAGAGTGGGTGTGGAGGGCGTGTGTAAGTGTATATTTCATTTTAATATATAATATTTGATACCACGTATCATTTATACAAAAACATAAGAACAATGGAAATCTGCAGAAAGCCTATTGATCCGTAGGAGGCAGACCCCTTCTTCCCTACACCCATATTAGTTATTTCCATACTCTGAAAAATATTTCCCAATACCAGCTATATCGCATACACTTCATCTATATTATAGCTACCTAAGAACATCTTCCACTACAAACAACATACTCTACACTTATCGATCTCATAGCTACCTAAAAACACCTATGTTTGTCGCATTGCCATCTGCCGTCTGTACGTATTCATAATAATTATTCTTAGTGCTTGATATATAGCAAGCATTTTCGTGCGGTAACTTTGTGAACAGAAGTAATGCCTATCCAGAGTGAGGTTTGACATCCTCTACCCAACCTTTGCCGTTTCTGTCTGTCTTTCACTTTTCCTGTACTACGTTTCTTTCTAGGGTGCTGGCGAGATAGCCCGATTAGGTGGCACTGTAAGGGGGGCTGTGGACGGTGGGGGCATTGGCCCGGGGGTGCAACTCCATGGGCTTATGATCCCCTCACCCGCTGCCCTCTCAGAGACAGATCTCATTTCACCCTTTTTTTTTTTTTTTTTTTTTTTTTATTAAGGTGACAGTTACAAAGTGGTGTACAATCTATCTTATTCTAGTTACATTGTAGTTTATCTTATTGTACCAGTACCTCCCTACAATCAACCTAGTTGTTCCCCAATTCGTCCCTCTGCCACGACCATTTCAAAGTCCAAGTCTCTCACTCTTGTCCTTTGTAGCGGGGAGGACCTTGTACCCCTGAGACATAGGAGTGCAGACCTGAGAAGAGAGAAAGAGAGCCAGCATCTCATCCAAGTTATGACTTGGCTTCTATGCTGGCGCTTTTTCTCCGATATTTGTTCAGCTAATCTGGCATAGAAGACACTTGCAGAAGGTCCCATTCCTCCCGACGATGAGAAGACCAGAGGAGTAAAGCTTCCTTGATCCCTGTTCAAAATTCTTTCTTCATAAGCGCGTTTTTTCTCACTTTCGTTTCTCAAGTATGCCGCCTTGTGTCCTCGCTCACGATATGTTTGTGCTCTTGGGTTGAAGATTCTGATGTCGAAAAAAGCCCGTTGTCCCCTCGTCCAAAAACCTCGAGCACTTACGTCCACTCTTGCTTCATTTGAAGTATTTGCAGTATTGTGGGCCAAGCGCTGTCCGTCCATAGGCAGAAGTTCCGGTTCGATTCTGACATCATGGCACTCCTCGTCCAGCATTTGTGCAGTGATGTCTCATACTTCATCATGCCAGATACAGATGAATCCTCCTTTCTTACAGGTCATACAGTGGTCTGGGTTGTTTATTTCACCGCATGCACATTTCAGCGGCAGGTTCGAAACTGGCCACCCATACCTCAAGGCTACGGCATCATTGAATTCTTGTTTATTTAAGCTGAAGCCTTTCTCCTTTATTGGTAATGATGTGAGCCAATTTGAAGCCCCCGTGTCTTGTGCCATCTCAACTCTCATTTTCAGTTCTTCCCTACATCTGGTCTTAATTTGTTCTAGGCTATGTTTCTGTCTCTCTTCTCTGCTCTTTGTAATTTCCTGTCTTGCATTTCGTTGTTCCTCTTCGTCCACCTCATCATTTTCATTTTGCTCCCGTATTTTTTCTGTCAGAGACGTAGTAAGTTTAAGGGAATTTTGGTACTCATGTGGTGCCGCCTCCACTGGGTTTATGATCCCCATACCTCCGAACCTTGGCGGAAAAGATCTCATCTCACCCTGGCACCTTCGGGGGCCCGAACATCTGGTGCGATTTCGGTCACCCGGACTTGGGACTGCTCGGCCAGACAGTCTGGGGGTACTACAACAACGACAACAACAACATGAGAGAAGGTGTCTCCAGAGGAGGCCTCTGATGGCCTCACTACACATAAGTTAAGAGGGTGTAAAAAGGTTGAGGTATGGACGGATGCATTGTGTGTGTGTGTATGTGTGATATAATGTTTATGCGCAAGGGAAGGGAACAAATGAAACACTGGGAAATGCGGATACAAGGCTTAATCTCACAACGTTTCTTTAAAGGGAATGGCTTATATATAATCAATGTTCCTCAGATCTTTCCCAGTGTATACCACCTCCTCTACGTAGGGTTCGTAGTACCCGTCTTGCAACATAATCCCACCCCTACTCTGTGCAACTCTCCAACCCAGGAGTGAAACGTTATTCTCAGTCTTTCTTCTATTCAACTGCTGAACACTGGAACTCTCTCCCAGAATCAGTCTTTCCCTCTTCCTATGATTTAAATTACTTCAAACTCCGTGTGTCCAGGCAACTATGGGGGAGGCACTCGCTACAGGGAATTCTGCCTTTTGTCTCCCTCACTCACATAGAAAAGAAAAAAAATCTTGGGATTTTATCAAACATACACACATGCATAACATACAAATAGAGACCCATGTTCTTGCCTCGTTGTGCGTGTTATGTCTTGCTCTTTGTCTTCCCCAGCAAGCTGACACTAACCAAGTCTTCCTCTCCTTCCCTTCTCATATTTCTCCCACCTCCTTCTTCCTCTTGCACTCTTCTGTCTCTCTCTCTCTCTCTCTCTCTCTCTCTCTCTCTCTCTCTCTCTCTCTCTCTCTCTCTCTCTCTCTCCTGTAGAAATCTACCTACTCGAAAACAAAATGTAACTCTTATTTGGGAACGCCTTTGCATACATAGACTATAATGGGTCAGAGCATATTAGGAGAGAAGTTGGAGTATGGATAAAAGGAATGAGACTGAAAGATTGTCACACGCTCAAAGAGAACAACTTTCTCTTTTACCTTTTCTTTCCTTGCAAGAAGTTTCTGCAAGGTAAGCACTCTCCTGATTAATGACTAATTTCCTCACTTTAAAAGTCAGAATCGTATGTAGAGTTAATTTAAAAGGCTTACTTATAAGAATGTCAAACCGGCATGACATTAATTATTCCATTAATGGCATTGCCATTTCATGTTTATTGTATGTGAAGGTCCACGTATATAGCAATTGTTCCTTTCATTTTGATCAGGCATTAGTTGTCTGTGTTTCTATTGGCTTGTGTTAAACATTTTGAAATAATTTAATGATTTGAGTGGCAATGTAAATAATTCGAGTTACAGTGCGAGGCTCTATCATTAATTAGAAAAAAACGACATAGTTGAGTTACAGTGCGAGGCTCTATCATTAATTAGAAAAGAACGACATAGTTTTAAACCATAGATGAATAGTTTACTTTTGGTGTTGTTAGTCACTATAAACTATGATGAATAATGTATTTCACATAATTCGCGCAAAAGTATTGATAATATCGGCTAAAGCACATACACTTCAATATTGTTTTAGCATGTAGAATTCAAGTAGGTTAATTAAATTAGGCTATAATGTGGATAATAGAGTAGTGTTTGTGAGGCTGAGACTACTGGTAATATAGTGAGGTGTTACGTGCCGCAATATTAACTCGGGATTAATTAACATAATCCAGAAGCTTTGTGGGCGTTTTGGTGTGATAATGATAATGTAAGCCCGTTCTAAATCAAGAACCTAAATGTTTTTGCTAGCGTGGATAATTATAACTTTATATATATTTATTATAGTGTGTATACACATTTTAGCACGAAATGTTGTCCTACATAAAATATGAAGATAATACCATTAATATGAAGATTAATACCATACATTAAAAACAAGGTTAGAGTAACCTAAGAACAAAAGAAGAGTTTCAGAGGAGTGAGGGAAAGAAGTAATAAGAGTAGTGAAAAGTTTGATGATATAATTATCTTCACTGAGGCTCGGTGTCCTTACCTGGGGAAAGAGGGAGGAGAGGGAAAGGGGATCAAATGATATCCAACGCTTGCATCTGTTTAAACAATCGGCATTTATATATTTGATAATTATATACACACTTTGTCTCTCTAACACATAAACACATTCTCACTCTCACACACACACACACACTCTCTCTCTCTCTCGGTCACACACACGTCAGTGACGAGGAAGGTGCCTCAGAGGTTTTGCTGGCTGAGGGAATGCAGGATAAATAGATCAGCACAATAATTTATATGCATGTCTGTCTGCGTACATTAATGCGTGTGTATGTAGGAGCCGAGCATACTAACCAATGACCCACCAAACTACCTGAAGTATGTGTACAGTAAACAATGAATTAACTTGCATTACTTTAAAAAAAAAAAAAAAAAAAAAAAAACGCACTTAATACAGATAATTTTGAAAGTAGAGTAGCACAATTATTCACAACATGCTCTTTATTGGTTCTTACCCTGTGACTGCAACCTGTTCTCTTTGTATTGCATCCCTCCCTATATTAGCTCACTAGAGCCTCGGTGTGACAGTATATTGGCATCTCCATAACACCGTCCTATAACTCCCCTAACTACTTCACCTCAGTTCAGCCCTATTTGGTCGTCTCCATGTCACTCTAAATTGCACAAACTACACCTCCTACTTGCTCAATTCTGTAGGCTTTTATCAACATTGGTCGAACATAGGAACAAAGTTGTAATAAGCTTGTGAAGTAAGAGGTGTGACGGGAAGAAAATACACACACACTTACAGAGCATGATACACATTCCTTAAGTGGTTCACTATAAATAAAACAATAGACATAACAATATATTAATAAATATATAAATCAAGTAGGTGAGGTCCTTAAGGGAAGAATACTGTAATTATACAAAAATATATATCAATAAAAGTAAATAAATAATTAAACTAGGTGACGTCCTTAAGGGAGGAATAATTTCAGTGGACTGACAAAAGAGTAATGTTTTTTAATTGTGTGTTGATGTATTTTAAACACATAACTTTTCCTCCACCTTGATTATATTAATCCCAAATAAAATTAACCTAGTCTAACTTAACCCATTTGTGTGAGATGGTGAAGGTTAAGTAATTCATATTGCATTAATACACATGTAAAGCACATGTGTAAATGTTTTGATCATTGAAAGGCCACTTATAAATAAATACCGATAAGAAAATAATTAATTGTTATATTTAATCAACGAACGTGCAATACCTAATGCAACCAGAGGGGTAATAAGTAGAATGGACGAAGATGAAAACTAATGTAATCAATTACATGGCAAAAAGTGAGACTGTTGCACTAAAGGGCCTGAGGGGAAAACATAAAGGCCACCCAGAACAAAACATAAAGGCCACCCAGAACAAAACATAAAGGCCACCCAGAACAAAACATAAAGGCCACCCAGAACAAAACATAAAGGCCACCCAGAACAAAACATAAAGGCCACCCAGAACAAAACTATAATGAAAGGAGAGTGGGTTGGAAAGACACGAGAAAGGTTGTAATATTCCATTACAGGGGTGGCCGAACAAAAGACAGAGAAACAGTGTGTATGTGTGTGTGGGTCAGTAGGTTGGTGGGTTGGCGTAAACAATTTTTTTTTTTTCTATGTGAATGAGGAAGACAAAAGACATAACTGTCTGCAGCGAGTGCTTCTCCCAGATTTGAAAGAGTGACAGGGCCAAAATAAAGGGACGTTCGAGCTAAAATGCCTGGACACACGGAGTTTGAAGCAATTTAAGTCATAGGAAGAGGGAAAGACTGATTCTGGGAGAGAGTTCAAAAGCTCAGCAGTTGAATAGAAGAAAGTCTGAGAATAGCGTTTCACTCTTGGGTTGGAGAGTTGCACAGAGTAGGGGTGGAATTATGTAGCAAGGCGGGTACTACGTACTCTACGTAGAGGAGGTGGTATACACTGGGAAAGCTCCGAGGAACACCGATTATTGTAGTAGCGATAGAATAGCGAGAGAGATGCAAAATTGCGGCGAAGAGAGAGATTGCAGAGAGTTAGTGAGTGGACGGGAGTTAATGATACGAAAGGCTTTCCTTTCTACTTTGTCTAGGAGTGCGGTGTGAGAGGATCCTCCCCACACATGTGAACAATACTCAATACAAGGACGCACTGTGCCCCTGTACAGAGCAAGAAGCTGCGCAGGGGTAAAGAACCCCTTGAGGTGGTTGAGCACACCCAGCTTCTGGGAGGCTGCCTTAGCGAGACTGGTAATATGGTCTTTCCAAGTGAGAGCAGAAGAAAAAGAGACACCGAGGACATTTAGGGAAGATGAAGGGTTGATTTTTGTATTGTTGAAGAAAAAGGGATAGTCCTCTGGAGGTTCCTGATGGGTAGTAAGATGGATAAATTGAGTTTTGGAAGCATTAAATGTAACAAGATTTTCTCTACCCCAATTGGAAATAGTAGCTGGATCAGAAGATAAGTATGGCTTCATTACGTTTGCTTTTGAGGGACTGCTAGCTGGGGTGTTCTGGAAAACTAATTGAGTGGTGTAAGATAGAGTTGTCTGCATATGAATGGATGGGATTGAATGTACAGTTGAGAAGATAATTTATGAAAATTTGAAAGAGAATAGGAGATAGGACAGAACCCTGAGGAAAACCGGAGTTGATAGAATGAGGAAATGAGCGATTGCCGTCCACAACCGCAGCTATGGAACGGCCGAAAAGGAAATTAGAGATAAAGGAACAGATGGAGGGACAGAAACCGAAGGAGGGCAGTTTGGAAATTAAAGATTTCTGCCAGACTCTATCGAAGGCCTTCGATATGTCTAGTGCAACAGAAAAAGTCTCACCGAAGTCCCATGACCAAGAGTTAGTAAGATATGAAAGAAGATCATCAGTAGAGCGACCCTTAACCCATACTGTACCGTAGGATACAGTAATAAAAGTCCCCAGCAGTCCCAAGCAATGTCGCCAAAATGGCAGGAGAGACCACCTTTCCACCTCCAGAGATGAGGCAATGCTGGCCCTCCCACCCTTCAGTGGGTCTCATATAAGCTGAGAAGTGTTGCCATAACGGGAGCAGTGCTCAAGCGGTCGTGGTAACTGGTACAGCCTTGTACAGGCAGTTACAAGGAAAGTACATTACTGACGACTATATTCGTCGCTGGGACTGGGGAGTTACTTATCTACTGACGACTATAGTCGTCTCTGGGATTGGAGGGGTTAAGGAAGCCATACTGGCGATCTGAGAGCAGATTATGAGAAGAAAAATGCTCAAGAAATTTGGAAACAAGAATAGTTTAAAAAACTTTAGAGATAAAAGAGATGAGAGCAATTGGACGATAGTTGGAGGGTTGAGAGCGGTCACCCTTCTTTTGGACAGGTTGAATGAGAGCAAACTTCCAGCAAGAAGGAAAGACGTTAGAGGAGAGACAGAGATGAAAGAGTTTGCCTAGGCAGAGGGTCAGCATGGAAGCACAGTTTTTAAGTACAACAGGAGGAACACCGTCCGGATCGTACGCCTTCTTAGTATTAAGCCCAGAGAGGGTAGAAAGTACATCTTTAGAAGAGATTAGGATATTAGGCATAAGTAGGAGAGAGGGGGGTGGAGAGGGAGGAATAGCACCGGAATCATCCAAGGTGGAGTTTCTAGCAAAAGTTTGAGCAAAGAGTTCAGCTTTGTCAGAGGAAGAAGTGATGGTTGTGCCATCAGAGTGGAAAATGGGAGGGAAAGACGAGGAAGAAAAGGTGTTGGAGAGGTTTTGGGCTAGATGCCAGAAAGCTTGGGAAGAGCTAGAGTTTAAAGTTGGATAGTTCAGTGCATTTATTATTTATAAAAGAGTGATTGGCAAGTCGAAGAACAGATTTAGCTTGATTCTGGGCAGAAACATAGGAAGAATGAGATTCTTGAGTTTTAAGGTGTCGGTACAGTTTGAATGCTTCCTCCTTTTTGTGGACAGCAGTAGAGCAAGCGTGAGTAAACCAAGATTTTTTTGCATTAGACTGTGAGAAAGAAAATGGAATGTACGCTTCCATGCCCGAGAGGATTACCTCAGTAATGCGTTCAGCACTCTCCGAGGGTCCTCGGCCACGGAAGCAGAAGTCATTCCTCCATGGAAAATCAAAGAAGTACTGCCAGAGAGCCTCCCAGTCGGCAGAGCCAAAGTACCACAAGCGCCGACGGCTGGGAGGATCGGATGGCCGTACTGAAGAGATAGGACAGGTGATGGAGATAAGTTTATGGTCGGAGGAGCCGAAAGGAGAGAAAAGATTGACAGTATAAGAAGAGAGGTTAGAAGTCAGAAATAAGAATGTTGGGCCGATCTCCGAAGCGATCCGGGATACGGGTGGGTTGCTGGACCAGCTGCTCTACAGTAGGCCACAAAACATCTATATACTCAGGCCCAATCCCCACTTTTTTTTTTTTTTTTTTTCTGTTTTTTTATGTAGTATATCTATTCTAATTATTAGTATATTTATATTAATAGATTTAGAATATAGCGGCGGGATATTTTATATTAGGTTTCCTTTCTATTTTAGTTATCTATTACCAGTACTCTGTTGTGTGTGTGTTAGCGGTCAGCATTAATGTATAAAGCTCGGTTCACACATACACGAATTAACGTCCCGTCCGGCCCCGACCTCTTAATTCGCCTGCAAACTGGCAAGAACGCCAGCAAAATCGCCTATTATCGGTACAGGGACGTGTAGTGTCACCAGCACACGGGACACGGGGCGGGAGATGGCGAACATTTTGTGCATGCATAAAATGGTCGGCGTGGGTCGGGGCAACTGCCACAAAACGTGTCAGGCCGGGACACCCACGGGAGCAGTCGACGTCTAGACGCCGACAGACTGCGTGTAGACGTCGACTGGCGGCGTCTAGACGCCAACGAATGGGATGAGTATGGCAGCAAAAAACCGTTGGAAGGAGAGTCGGCGATGTGTCACCGTCGCATCACGTGAGCTGGCGACACCGCATGTCCGTGTACCGACCATAGGCGATTATGCCGGCGTCCTTGCTCGTTTGCATGCAAATTAAGGGGTCAGGGCCGGACGGGACATTAATTCGTGCATGTGTGAACCGAGCTTAACATAAATTATATTTAACTCCTCATACTCATCTTCGACGCCTTGTTAGTATGCGCACAACTTGCAGTGGTGCGGGTTTCGCGTATATGATTTAAGCTCTTATTTGGCACAGGACTTTCTGTGGATAATATCTAACAGCACACAAAATTACAGCTCAATATTTGAATAATACGAGGACAAATAAAAAGTGTCGTATTCACCTACCACTTCTGATCGCCAATGAGAGAGAGAGAGGGATAATCAGGCAACAAAGAAGAAGATGAGTGAAATCGTACAGGGTAGCTAAAAACGTGATAGTATGAGGTGAAATATTATCATCTAAATAGGGAGAAGGAAGGAACGAAGACGGCAGAAGAAGAGAGAGAGAGAGAGAGAGATAATCAGGCAACAAAGAAGAAGAGTGAAATAGTACAGGGCAGCTAAAAACGCGATAGTATGAGGTGAAATATCATCTTGTTAATAGGGAGAAGGAAGGAACGAAAACGGCAGAAGAGAGAATTAATCCCTTCTGTACCGGTGACGTCCTTTTCGTTATAATTTGACAACTATTAGACGACTTTAATCGGCTTAGGAAGGAGGTCTACCCATGAAAAGGCTACAGACTTTCTCTATTAATCCTTTTAGCTACCACATATATGAATAACAATATTTATTAAAATGTACCAGGCGTGTTTTCCCTCTCCAGATTGCCTAGGTTATTAATATCATAAAAACAGGGTCTGGACAAGCAATTAGGTGCTCCAGAATTTGAATGAGGAAGGTTAAACACATTTAAGGCATGGAGGTCGTGTGTGTGTGTGTGTGTGTGTGTGTGTAAGAGAGAGAGATGGGTGAGTTTTTTGTCTTCATGTATTCAAATATATCCGCCAACGATACAAATACAAAGCCTATCAAGCAACACAATAGCTCGACCCAGATAGTTGGACAATAGCCAGTGTTATCAATAGTTTGTCATTATATATACAACGGTAGGCATTATTTGTTTTGCAACCTTGTTCACCAGGGGACACCACTCTTACAGTCTGTTATGCCCTGTTTTTCTACAGGATTAACTTGGGTAATGTGAGTTCTAACTGACTGGGTATAGAAGGCTGCATGCACAAAACAAGGTATGAGGAATAGAGAACACAAAATAAACACACGGTAACAAGACACACGATCACGTTTATTGATGTACACACTTCTGTAGTTTTCTTGATGATGATTAATATGAAGCATAAGAAGATGTGAATACTTGTACAAGACAAATGATAGAATTGAACAACACTAGCATTAAGTGGATCTGGATGGAGCCTAGTCTCCCACTTCCAACGTTCAGGTATTAATCTTCTGATCACTGGCTTTATTCACAAGTTTATATACTGGAGACCATAAATGTTACTTATAGATTCATATTCACTATTAGATTCATCACTTGTAGCTCTGGTGCACAAGTAGTAGTTCACAGACTAGATTAGACACGCGTATTTTAGAGCACAGGAATTCTAGTAACCTCAGGGGGGTACTGATCTAAGTTTTATATTCTTGTATCAGAAACACATAGAACGCAAATCAGTGGGCGAACATCAGATATCACTAGGGTTTCACTGCTATGTAATAATATCTGAATATATGAGTAATTACGAGAGTTAATATCGCCTGTTAATTAATAAACACTGATACACTTAGCACTTCCTAATGGAATGGTTATATATGAATTATACTGGGGCAAAGATATAGCCACTTCATAGAAATATTAATAAGTGAGTCTCTAAATAGCACTGTAACACTGTACCACTGATAGAGTGAATCTTGGGTAGTATTTGATTGGTCTGGTCCTGGTTATCTTGCGTCCGTGATGTTGGGGGCTAACGACTGGTTCCGCGGCCGTCCAGATGGTCCATATGTAGAAAGTTCTCAAGACGGATCTCTTGGCGATCGTTGCTGGTTACACTCTTATATACCCTCTGGTTTCTAGACCTGAATCACAGATATTAGGATCTTCCTGTCGATCTGGATCGGAATTAACGCCAAGCGCATCTCACGGCGATCGCTCAGCTTCCCGGTCTGTATGAAGGTTATAAGGTGCACATAGATTTCTTTTACGTGGACAGGTCCTTCTATCTAAATCTGCCACAGAGTCTGCCGGCTCTGGAACTCAATTCTCAGGAACAAACAATGATAGAGCTAGAGGTCAACTCAAGGGACCAACCACTGGTTGGTGTCTATCTTTCAACTGATTTTACTGGGGGCTGGAGCTTGGTTTATAGGTTCGGTTTTGGACCCTGTAGGCAATAGAGATCTCGAGTTTTGATAGACTTATTTGAGCTCTCAATTGATACGGGAACTAGCTAAGGTGGTGATTACTGTTGTGGCACATGGCTGTATGAAGCCTTCATAATGTGATATAACTGAGCCTTAGTAAGAGGTACTATTTTGGCTATACTGGAAGTATTTAGGGGAGAGAGACTGGATCTACTTTGCGAGGAGGTTTGGGACATCTTTGATAGGAGCGTCTCTCTTAGATAGCTCAGTCTTCATTCTATGGTACAGCTGAGGTGCTAATTTGGTTATCAGAGTATGCAAGAAAGGTTAATGGGTTATTGTGGGTTAATAGAGGTTAGTAAGGGTGTTAGTCATACATGGTTAGTTCATTGATAGGAAGAATTCCTGTGCTACCTGGCAATGACCCGGAAGTCAAAACAGGGGTCAGGTATACCTCCGCAGGGGTAGGGGTCTCCCTCCTCGGGTGGGTGAAAGGGGTAGGTGGGCGTCCTCTCTCTGTGATGGTCGTCCGGGCGGCTGTGGCTGGGGGCTTGCCATATTACAAGTGTTTTGTAATAACCCTCTGTTTATGAGACAGATGTGGGTGTTCGTAATACCAAAACCGAAGGTGCCTTGATCAGCTGGTTTAATTGGTTGGGTTGTTAATTGCATGGTTTGTTGGATGTGGTGGAGACTGGGTTGCTAACTCTGCCACATTTATCTGGAAGTATGGCAATAGAAGTTAGTCACTGGCAAGGCGGCTAGCTTCGCACTGACGATCATTTGGTACAGGGTTATGAAGGGGTTGTGAGGGAATAGATGGCATGCAAAGGGTTAGTAAAGTTCTAATGGTGTTCCTTCCTAGTGGGGGAAGGTAGGCTGGATAGGAGTATATATACAAAAGGTTTGAGAATGTTAGTAACGGAAAAGTTAAGGATATTCAGGGGGTATGGTGGAGAGGCTAGGTTAGGAGGGAGTTGAGGAACGTGGGGGGTTAACGAGAGGGAGAGGGTTAAGGGGGGCTACGTGGAAGTTTGACCCTAAGGTCTCTGGGCGTAGGGGTGGCATTAGGCTACAGTTGGTATCTTAGACTGGGGGTTACTGACAGGGAAGGTAGGGTAATCAAACGCTACCGGGGGATGAGCAATAGGTGGTGGTATATGAGTCTGGAAATTATAGAATCATGTGGACTGTGGGGAAGATGAGGTTAGCTGTAGGTGTGTGCTTGACTGTGGATAAAAGTAGAGAAAAACATAGTGTACTATTACTCGTCAATACGAGGGGTTATGGACACTATTAGTTGACACGATTTCTTGCTGATCTAGTTGTCCCTGGGAACTGCGTTTTCTATGAAATATATACCAAAGAAAGCGGCAGTTCGTAGGGGTAGCTTCATTATTGTTTCGTGGTAGATATGCGTCGAGACAATGGTAAAAGAGGGTTATCTATACAATCTCTGGCTGGGGTAAGAATTAGAGTTACTGCATGGTTGCTAACATCTTCAGTCATTATCTCTGTCTAGGTCTTACAGGAATAATGGTTATATATACAATGGTGTACCCATGAGTATCATAGTTTCTTATCAATTATGACAACATGGGGGTTAACATATTACTTCTCGGATGGAAGAACATACATAGATTTATGGGGGGCGGTTGGTCTTCAGAAACTTAGTCTGGCAAGACAAGGTATTTTAGGGGGTTAACATATTACTTCTCGGATGGAAGAACATACATAGATTTATGGGGGCGGTTGGTCTTCAGAAACTTAGTCTGGCAAGACAGGGGGTAACATATTACTTCTCGGATGGAAGAACATACATAGATTTATGGGGGCGGTTGGTCTTCAGAAACTTAGTCTGGCAAGACAAGGTATTTTAGGGTATGTTGATATTGATATCTTAACTTAGGGACAGGGCATGGGTGTATTAAATTAAGGTGTATTCATGTTCATCATCATGTAGGTAGAGTCTGGCGGATAAGAGGTGTAGGACACGAGGGGTAGTGGATACGCGAGGTGGGGGAAGGGTCAGTGGTTAGAAGCGATAGGCAGGTGTGGTTTGGAGCTGCTTAGCCTTGCGGGCTTCGGCCTGTCTGAACTGGTTGGTTTGGTCACCTGGTCCTTTCGTCCTGTGGGCCTTTCCTTCGGGTGTTTCTGTTCCCGTTTCTTTGTTGTTCTCGCTCGTGGCTTCCGTGGTGGGCTTCTCGTTCTAGGGCATTTTACTTCCCTCTCCTTCGATGTAGGCTCGTCCTTGAGCCTCAAGGGTGAAGTAAAGAGAAGTATAGTCATGGTGGGTCATTTGGAGGGTGTGGAGAAGGTCCCACCAGGCAAGAGAGCGAGGGTCAGGTTTCTTGTGCAGGTCTATGTAGACCTGTAGGAATGTGTCTTCGGTGTTGTGGAGGGCGGCTGCCCGGGCTTGATGTGGCCGTTGTAGACGGGCTAAGCGTCCTGTGGACGTTTTGAATTTAATATGTCTTATGAACGGTGTGTATTCATCCTCAGTGGGGGTACGAATGGTGTGGATGTATTCATGGTGGAGGTCAGGTATTGAGTGAGGTGTGTGGGACTGACAGGAGGCCTCTTCAGTGTGGTGAAGGGGAGGGAATAACGCGTGAAGGCGGAGCTGGGGGTGAAGGGGGGATATGAGTCTGGGGTTTTTGGGGTTGTCTTGGGTGGTGTTGCAGGCTGGGAAAATATATGGAGGCAATGTGCAATATTGGTTTAGGTAAGGTGCGTGATGGAGGTGTGTGAGAAAGAGGGGGTCTGTGTGTTGTGTGGCTTGGGCTTATAGTGGAAGAAAGGGGTTTTGTTTTTACATAACTGTCTTCAAATCTGATGGGTCTGTTGATGATTCTACCTTTGGAGGTTCTGGTGGGAAGGCAGATTTTTGTAGTGGGACTTGAGTCGGTCGACGATGTATTGAGGGGAAGAACGCTTTACAGGTGGAGGGCATTTAGTGGGGGTGATGTAGGGGGTTATTTGAGAGGTAGATGCGTGTGGAGGTTTTTGTCGAGTGAGGGGGGTAGGAGGAATGGGAGAGGATTGGGTGGGGGTATTGATGGGGGTTCTCAGAGAGGCGAGTTTGTGGGGGATTTGAGTGGGGGTGTGGAGGTCGGGTACGTAATTTTGGGAGGGGCTTTGGTTGGGAGTTACTTGTGTGGTAGACGTGGTGGGTGAGGAGGGGTTGGTCGTTGGCATAGGGTAGTCTTTAGGGGGAGGTTGGTTGGGGGTTTTATGAGATGCTGAGGTTGGTTGAGGCGTGGGTGGGGTCGCAGGGATAGTGGAGGGGAAAGGGGTGGATGCGGGGGGGGGGCTAGACGAGTGGGTAGTGAGGGGAGGTTTTAATTTGGAGGGTTGGGGGTAGGAAAGTGTGTTTGGGTGCGTTCTTTGGTGGGGTTGGTGATTTGATGGTGGTGGAAATAGGTGGTTTTGTGGGAGTTTGGTGGGGGGCAGATCTAGAAGGTCATTCAGGGTGATGAGGTGGGGGTTGAGAGGGGATGAGGTTGAAGGGGAAGGTATTTGCTCTCGTGGGAGGGTGGGGGTGGTTATTTTTGGAATATAGTTAGAGGGGTGATGGTGTTTGCTTGTGATTATTCGTCTTCTTTCCCTTTGTGGAGGAGAATTCGACGAAGAAGAAGAGGAGGAGGATAGTGGTCTGGCAGCTCTACGGAACTTTGTTATCAGGGTGTGTTTTCTGGAGGGTTTAAAGGATTTCAGTCGTGGGCGTAAGTTGTAGCGTGAGGTGACTGGGGTAGATTGTGTGGTGCGGTTGGGTGTGTACTTGGTTTTAGGTGGGGGTGGTGGTTTTCTTACTGTGGTGCCTGGTGGAGGTACTTCAGGGCTAGACGGGAGGGTTTCTGTTGTGGGCGGGGTTTGGGTGGAGGTTTTCGTACTTTGATATTTTGGGGCGGTACTTGACTATCAGAAGTGAAGGAATTGGTCATGGTGGAGGAAGGTGTGATAGTGGGGGCTTGGGGTTTGTGGAGGTTAGTTTGGGGGGTATGTTGAGGAATGATCGGCAGGTTCTGTGCTGGAGGGTTTAGGCCTTTAGGGGTTTGTAGGGGAACATTCATAGCCTGAGTGGGAGGGGTAGTAGGGGTGTTCAATTCAGGGTCGGACGTGTGGGGTGGGGTAATGTCTTGTGGTTTTAGAGGTTTAAATGCTCGGACGAATCTATTTCTGAACGTGCGAGTCACGCCGTGATAATCAATGATGACTTGATAGGCATTTGGGACTTTGATGATGGTGTAGGGTCCGACATAGCGAGGGCCTAATTTGTTGGTGACAGGGAGGTTGGCTACCATTACGGTGTCATGGATGGCGAAAGGGTTTTTATCATCGGGGTTATCATTTTTGGTGTCTTGACAGGTTTGGGCGGTATGGAGGGTGTTTTGCAGATGTTGCAATGGGTCAATTGTGGAGGTGTTGGAGGGGAGGTGAGCGTGATGGTGGAACGGCAGTAACAGGGGGGGGTAAACCCGTTCATGAGGTGAAATACCGTCTTCTCGGGGACAGGTGTTCATGCCCCATTGTATCATTTTTATCTGTGATGGCCAGTCTGAGGTGTTAAGAGCAATCATTTTTGTACGTAACTGGTTGTTGATGGTGCGATGGCTGCGTTCGCATATAGCATTTCCTTGAGGCCAGTACGGGGATGAGTGTTTGATCTTAATACCGCATTGTTGGGTGAACTGGTGCCAAACGTGTCCACTAAATTCGGGGGCATTGTCGGATAGAAGAGCAAGGGGAAGGCCGAATATAGGGAACACTTCTGTGGCAAGCAGTGCGGCGACGGTGGTGGCTGTGTGGTCTTTAACTGGGCAGGCTATTAAAAATGTTGAATATACGTCAACAAATGTGACGATATAGCGGTTGCCAGCGTAAGAAGGAAACGGGCCCATGATGTCGAGGGATAGGACTTGGAACGGTTTGTTGGCAGAAATGGTACCAGCTGGGCCTGGGGTGCGTGATCTATCCTTCCCCAATAAACAAGGTTTGCAGGATTCTGTCACGCGTTGTGCAATCTTGGAGGGGTTGGGGGTCCAGTACTGATCCGCGAAGATTTTTAACATCTTCTTTTGTCCAAGGTGTATGCTGTTTCCCTCGTAGATGGCAATCATGTAGTCGTGGGCAATGGTGGGTCTAGGACTATGTGACCGGAGTCTGTGGCAAGTTGATCTCCCCAGCGAATCAGTTTCTTGAAGATATTTAACGGTATCCAGGGTGGTCTGATCCTTGTTTCCCAAGATTGAATTAGTGAGGGGGTTGGCGGGGAATTATGCTGGTTGATGGGGGTATGTAAGAGCTCAGTGTTTTGTAAGGCGGCTAGGTTGGTGGGGGGGTCTTTCGGTACTGGCAAACGCGACAGGGCGTCTGCATTGGTGTGAAGTTTACCTGGACGATACTGTATTGTAAAATCGTAGTCCTCTAGTGTCTCTCTCCAGCGTACCAAGATGGCTGAGTTGGTTTCGCACCTACGCAACCATTGCAAAGATTGATGGTCGGTTATTATATCTAGTTTCGCGCCCAACACAAATGACCTGAAGTGGTTGAGTGCCCAAATGATCCCTAGGCACTCTCTCTTGGTGGCTGCATATTATGTTGGGCTTGGTTGAGTGTGGAGCTGGCATACGCTATCACATGTTCCTCTCCGTCTCTTACTTGAGCTAAAACTGCACCAATGGCGTACAGAGATACGTCGGTATAAAGACGGAAAGGTGTATGGTAATCAGGGAAAGCGACAATAGGGGATTGGATCAGCTTTTGTTTCAAAGTGTTAAAAGCGAGGTCTCTTTCAGGTGTCCAGGTGAATGTGGTGTCCTTGTGGGTGAGTTGGTGGAGGGGTCTGGCTATTGCGGCAAAGTGTGGGACGAAACGTCTGTAGTATGTGGCTAAACCTAGAAAAGAACGTACTCCTTTAACGGTGGTGGGTGGGGGGTTGGTTTTGTATGGCTTGAAGTTTCTTGGGGTCTGGTGCAATGCAATGTTCAGATATTACGTGGCCGAGGAAATCTACCTTATTTCGTGCAATCTCGCATTTTGAGGGTTTCAATTTCAGCCCGGCGGCTCGGATTCTTTGAAGAACTTGTTTTAACCTGAGGAGGTGTTCTTCCCTGGTTTGTGAGTACACAATGATATCGTCTAGATACGCTAGGCAGGTTTCCCAGGTAAGGCCATGTAATACCGCTTCCATCAAACGGGAGAAAGTCGCGGGTCCGTTGCAGAGGCCAAAAGGTAGGACGTTAAATTCGTAGTGGTGGCCACCATTAGTGGAGAATGCTGTTTTTTCTTGGTCCTCTGCCTTGATGGGCACTTGCCAATACCCTGCTTGCAAGTCGAGGGTAGTGAACCATCTGGATCCGTATAGGGAGTCAAGGGAATCGTCTATCCTGGGTAATGGCGTAGCGTCCTTAATGGTTACGTCATTCAATCTCCTGTAATCTACGCAAAAACGGGTTGACCCATCTTTCTTTTTTACTAGGACAACAGGGGAAGACCAGGAGCTGATGGACGGGGTAGCAATTCCGGCCTCTAACATCTCTTGGACTTGGCGTTCCTCTTCCTGGCGTTGTATGGGATTTTTTCTACGGGATGGTTGTCTTATGGGGGGGCCTGTGGTGTTAATGATGTGTTGTTCAACATCGGTCTGTCCTATTTCAGTGGGTTGTTGGGCAAATACGTCACTGAACTCTAGAAATAGTTCGTACATGCTGTGTTTTTGGTGGTCGGATAATGTGTCAGGGAGAGGGGGTAATTTGAGACTGGTAGGGGTTTCATTGGAATCTATGGGGAGATCATCAAATCTTTCGAGGTCTCCTATGATGAGGCCTTTTGGTAATGTCAGGGATTCTTCAGATATATTGGCCACTAGAATGTGGTTTATGCGAGCGGAAATGATGGCGGGTTGTAGGAGGCAACGATTGAGGTTGGTGGACGTGGTAGTGGGGGAAAATATCATGTGAGTTTGGGGTATGGGTCGAAGGTTAACCCATTTTTGATGGCGGGGGGGAATTTGACATTTATCTTGAACTACAGCTGGGCTAATGATGGTGGGGGACCGACTGGTGAGCAGGTGCTCGGTACGCATGAGGGGGGGGAATCACTTTGGTGGGGGTCACGCGTGAGGGGGGGATTAACGGCGCGTGTGGGAGGATCAGAGTGGTGAGGTGCGAGTGATTTAGAAAACGGAATCTGTTGGTGGGACTGTGGAGGGTTGGTGGGGGAAGAGTTAGGCATAGAACATGGGTTATTGGTGGAGGACTGATGTACTGATTTGTGGTTGTTAAAAGGACGAATTTGGGGAGTTTTGTCGGTGGCAGTGACGGTTTGTTTAGAGGTTATATGGGATTGGTGGGTTTGTCTGTCACGAGGGGGTGAGTCAAGTGTGGGGTTTTGAAGTTTTTTAGGGGTGTGACTTGTGTGGGGGTGGAAGGGAGCTACTGACGGAAAACTGTCACAAGGGAAATTTTGTTGGTTGTGGAATAGCTGAGCATTTTTGGGGGCATGGGGAAAACATTGTTGGGTACATAGGTCGGCATTTTCCCTGGAAACATGTGTACATATATATTTGGTAGAATGGTTTTTACATACATAAGAGTCTGTCCTGGAAACATGGGAGGATTGATCCTGGACAGAGTTAGGAGAAATGGGGGGGTTTACATCATTGAGTTGCTTGGACTTGTCTTCTTTCGTTTGCTGAGGCATTTTTTCAACGGAATGAGTGATATTTTGAGAGAACCCGGGGCAAGGGGGGGGTTTAGGAGTTTACCTTAGTGCTAGCTGCAACTTGGTAATCTGACTCAGAGTTTGTTGAGGGTAGAGGTGTTTTTTTTTTTTGTGAACTGGTTTCTGCGTGATGGGTTTGTCAGAGGCTTTGGGTTGGATTTTTTTTTTTGAATGAGATCAGCCTCTGGCCGCAGTCAACCTGGGCCTGGAGTTTTTGAAGGAGGTCAAGTCCAGGAAACCATCGTAATGTTTACAGTGGGAGGAAAATACTGTGAACGGGTGATAACAACGGGCATGGGGGGCAGGAGTAGTTACTGACAGGGGCAAAGTGTCTCCTAGGAGATTTAAGTAGGTATCAGCAGCTGAGATTAGTTCTGCTTTGGTAGGTAACAAGGGGCCAAATAGTCGGTGGTGTTGATCATAATAAGACTTGAACAAACATGACTTAGCAGCTCCCATGTCGATTAACAAGCGGACAGGAATGTCCTTGATTTTGGCCATGTAGTAATGGGGGCAGTGCGATCAGTTATGGCGTACCCCGCCGAGGCCATCGCGGGCGGGGGATACTTTAAAAATCCTGGGGTCGGTATCTACCTCCTCCAGGGTTTCCTCGGTATCGTCAGAGGTCATGATATGGGCTATGTCTTCGGTGTGCATTTCCTCCATTTCTTCCTCTTGTCCCCACTCCTCGTCATTTACAGAAATGCGAGGAGTAAAGGGGCGAGGTTTGGCAGAGTCACGAATTTGATGGAGGGCACACTTAGCACTACAGGCAGGGAAATCATAGGGGTTGATAATCACTAATGTAGGGTTCTTACTTTGGTAGGTGTTGTAGGTTTTGTTCCGGTTGAAGATTCTGCGTGGGGGTAGGATGGAACCGGGGCCTACTGGGTTGGGCTTGCCGGAAGGGTAGGTAGGTTTGTTGTGGAAGGATGAGGATGGGTAGGCATTCTTGGAGTTGAAGGTTTGAGCCTTGGGGTTTTGGTTGTCGAGTGCTGCGGGTGTGTGGGGAACCTCTTGATTACAGCGATTTGGGTGGGTGTTTCTGTGTGCACGGCCAAAATACGTCGGATCATGATGAGATCTTTTTGATATCCGACGAAATCGTGCACACGGAAATGATCCTTTACTGCTGAGGGCAATATTGATACAAGGTTGACCAGAATCTGCTGTTCTTGCTGGATTCTGGTCAATGTGGGGAAAGACACTTTGATATGTTGGGCGATATTATTCACTGTGGCATCTAGATCGCCTTCGAATTTAGTGTCTTGGAAACGGGTGTGGGCCACGAAAACGCCCAACGAAGGCTTAACCCGGGAACTGCAGGGAGACTCTTAAGAGTTCCCCCGGCGGACTGCGGGGAGACTCTTATGAGTGAGTGAAAAATAAAAATCAACTTTTGACATAAAAAAAAAAAAAAAAAAAAAAAAAATTTGGCCCCTGGGCCATGCAAAATCTCAGTCCTCTACCTCCCCTCCTTCCCCACTTTCCTCCTCTCCTTCAGTTATCACATATTTTCCCTGTTATTCCCTTATTCTGAGGTATATTTTCGTGCTACATTAGCGAGTTGCAAGCAGGGTGTTGTCATCACTGATGGCAAGCGAATGCAAGAGAGAGAGAGAGAGTATCGATCGACTGTGTCTCAGTGGCCTTGGGGAGATGGCGGCGGGAAAGTAGCTTGCCTCACCCATACATTATTACAACTCGCGGGCTATATCTCCGATTTTGACCATCCAAACGCTGTTTTCACTCGTTTATTGTTGTTTCAGGTTAATACCTTTAATCAACCCATAATAGGCACGTATGGATAAGTATTAATTATTGAATGGCACAATGATATATTTAGTGACGGAAACACCTCCAATACGTCAGCACAGGGGCACGTTTCCAATTACCCGCACTTCCAGAGGTTAATGGCCTCTATCACTATTGGGCCATTCGTCCCATGTGAGAACAGGGTGCACTTGGTAGGCAACCAGGGAAACGGCTTTTCCCAGGTGCGTTAATGTCACGGCTATCTTTTCTGCGTCCGTGGTATAAACTAGGTCAAGTACGGTTTTCACTATGTTAATGAACGTTTCGATCTCGTAAGTCTCCCCATCATAATGTGGGATGGGGATGTGAGAACGGTGCGCCATGATGTTATCGTGTTCTGGCTGTTCCAAACTTGCAATGTAATGCAACCTTTTATCCGAATCAAGAACCACCGCTGCCACCAATGTTATGCCCTGTTTTTCTACAGGATTAACTTGGGTAATGTGAGTTTAACTGACTGGGTATAGAAGGCTGCATGCACAAAACAAGGTATGAGGAATAGAGAACACAAAATAAACACACGGTAACTAGACACACAAACACGTTTATTGATGTACACACTTCTGTAGTTTTCTTGATGATGATTAATATGAAGCATAAGAAGATATGAATACTCATACAAGACAAATGATAGAATTGAACAACACTAGCATTAAGTGGATCTGGATGGAGCCTAGTCTCCCACTTCCAACGTTCAGGTATTAATCTTCTGATCACTGGGTTTATTCACAAGTTTATATACTGGAGACCATAAATGTTACTTATAGATTCATATTCACTATTAGATTTATCACTGGTAGCTCTGGTGCACAAGTAGTAGTTCACAGACTAGATTAGACACGCGTATTTTAGAGCACGGGAATGCTAGTAACCTCAGGGGGGTACTGATCTAAGTTTTATATTCTTGTATCAGAAACACATAGAACGCAAATCAGTGGGCGAACATCAGATATCACTAGGGTTTCACTGCTATGTAATAATATCTGGATATATGAGTAATTACGAGAGTTAATATCGCCTGTTAATTAGGACACTGATACGCTTAGCACTTCCTAATGGAATGGTTATATATGAATTATTCTGGGGCAAAGATATAGCCACTTCATAGAAATATTAATAAGTGAGTCTCTAAATAGCACTGTAACACTGTAGCACTGATAGAGTGAATCTTGGGTAGTATATGATTGGTCTGGTCCTGGTTATCTTGCATCCGTGATGTTGGGGGCTAACGACTGGTTCCGCGGCCGTCCAGATGGTCCATATGTAGAAAGTTCTCAAGACGGATCTCTTGGCGATCGTTGCTGGTTACACTCTTATATACCCTCTGGTTTCTAGACCTGAATCACAGATATTAGGATCTTCCTGTCGATCTGGATTGGAATTAACGCCAAGCGCATCTCACGGCGATCGCTCAGCTTCCCGGTCTGTATGAAGGTTATAAGGTGCACGTAGATTTCTTTTACGTGGACAGATCCTTCTATCTACATCTGCCACGGAGTCTGCCAGCTCTGGAACTCAATTCTCAGGAACAAACAATGATAGAGCTAGAGGTCAACTCAAGGGACCAACAATTGGTTGGTGTCTATCTTTCAACTGATTTTACTGGGGGCTGGAGCTTGGTTTATAGGTTCGGTTTTGGACCCTGTAGGCAATAGGGATCTCGAGTTTTGATGGACTTATGTGAGCTCTCAATGATACGGGAACGAGGTAAGGTGGTGATTACTGTTGTGGCACATGGCTGTATGGAGCCTTCATAATGTGATATAACTGAGCCTTAGTAAGAGGTACTATTTTGGCTATACTGGAAGTATTTATGGGAGAGAGACTGGATCTACTTTGCGAGGAGGTTTGGGACATCTTTGATAGGAGCGTCTCTCTTAGATTGCTCAGTCTTCATTCTATGGTATAGCTGAGGTGCTAATTTGGTTATCGGAGTAGGCAAGAAAGGTTAATGGGTTATTGTGGGTTAATAGAGGTTAGTAAGGGTGTTAGTCATACATGGTTAGTTCATTGATAGGAAGAATTCCTGTGCTACCTGGCAATGACCCGGAAGTCAAAACAGGGGTCAGGTATACCTCCGCAGGGGTAGGGGTCTCCCTCCTCGGGTGGGTGAAAGGGGTAGGTGCGCGTCCTCTCTCGGGATGGTCGTCTGGGAGGCTGTGGCTGGGGGCTTGCCATATTACAAGTGTTTGTAATAACCCTCTGTTTATGAGAAAGATGTGGGTGTTCGTAATACCAAAACCGAAGGTGCCTTGATCAGCTGGTTTAATTGGTTGGGTTGTTAATTGCATGGTTTGTTGGATGTGGTGGAGACTGGGTTGCTAACTCTGCCACATTTATCTGGAAGTATGGCAATAGAAGTTAGTCACTGGCGAGGCGGCTAGCCTCGCACTGACGATCATTTGGTACAGGGTTGTGAGGGAATAGATGGCATGCAAAGGGTTAGTAAAGTTCTAATGGTGTTCCTTCCTACTGGGGGAAGGTAGGCTGGATAGGAGTATATACTGTATACAAAAGGTTTGAGAATGTTAGTAACAGAAAAGTTAAGGATATTCAGGGGGTATGGTGGAGAGGCTAGGTTAGGAGGGAGTTGAGGAGCATGGGGGGTTAACGAGAGGGAGAGGATTAACCCTTGCTTAGCGGGTGCTCTGTGGCCGTTTTGGGCCTTTCCGGGCCGGTTGATGCTATATAACCATCAGTATGACAGGAACTGTCATTGCGCCGAAAACTAGGTGAAATCGTACACAAGGGACGCCACATACACGTAGCACTGGACACTGACAGTGGTTACCGGAGATGGAATTTAGTTGATGCAAACCGTTAGTTTTGTTCTATTGGTGTTCACTTCATCCTGGGGGAAGTTAGTTGGGAGCCACAGAGGTAGGGATATTACACCCATGTTTCGAGAATGTTACTCACGAAAAGTTTTTTCAGGGGGTATGTTTGCGACGCTAGATTATGATTGCGCCGCGTGGCCGCTTTAACGAGGTAAGGGGGGCTACGTGGAAGTTTGACCCTAAGGTCTCTGGGCGTAGGGGTGGCATTAGGCTACAGTTGGTATCTTAGACTGGGGTTACCGACAGGGAAGGTAGGGTAATCAAACGCTACCGGGGGATGAGCAATAGGGTGGTGGTATATGAGTCTGGAAATTATAGAATCATGTGGACTGTGGGGAAGATGAGGTTAGCTGTAGGTGTGTGCTTGACTGTGGATAAAAGTAGAGAAAAACATAGTGTACTATTACTCGTCAATACGAGGGGTTATGGACACTATTAGTTGACACGATTTCTTGCTGATCTAGTTGTCCCTGAGAACTGCGTTTTCTATGAAATATATACCAAAGAAAGCGGCAGTTCGTAGGGGTAGCTTCGTTATTGTTTCGTGGTAGATATGCGTCGAGACAATGGTAAAAGAGAGTTATCTATACAATCTCTGGTTGGGGTAAGAATTAGAGTTACTGCATGGTTGCTAACATCTTCAGTCATTATCTCTGTCTAGGTCTTACAGGAATATTGGTTATATATACAATGGTGTACCCGTGGGTATCATAGTTTCTTAGTTATGACATGAGGGTTAACATATTACTTCTCGGATGGAAGAACATACATAGATTTAGGGGGGCGGTTGTCTTCAGAAACTTAGTCTGGCAAGACAGGGGGTTAACATATTACTTCTCGGATGGAAGAAACATACATAGATTTATGGGGGCGGTTGGTCTTCAGAAACTTAGGCGGGGAAGACAAGGTATTGTAGGGTATGTACATATTGATATCTTAACTTAGGGACAGGGCATGGGTGTATTAAATTAAGGTGTATTCATGTTCATCATCATGTAGGTAGAGTCTGGCGGATAAGAGGTGTAGGACACGAGGGGTAGTGGATACGCGAGGTGGGGAAGGGTCAGTGGTTAGAAGCGATAGGCAGGTGTGGTTTGGAGCTGCTTAGCCCTGG
>CM064509.1:20001982-20215740 GCA_032716605.1 Paralithodes platypus | reverse complement strand
GTTTCGTACAGTTTCTTACAGTAGATCCTCTGGAAAAAGGCAAACTATGCCTGTGTATCCAGCTCAGTACCAGTGCTTGCACTGCTGCGGTCGGTCACGGTGTTGGCGGCGGCGGTAGCAGACGCAACATTTTTACTATTCTGTATTTTTGTTTTATAATCAACTTCAAATCTTGTCTTCCCCATGCTTTATCAAGATTACTTTCAAACTCCCTTATTGATTCGGAATCGACTACATACTGGGGCAGTGCGTTCCACTCATTTACCACTCTATCACAAAATGAGTTCTTCGCCTTCTCAAGCCTATTTCTTTCTTTGTAAATTTTCTTAGAGTGTCATCTCGTTCTTGTTCCCTCCCGCATCAAGAAGATACCTTCACAGACATCCTCATCGTACTTTCCTGACACTATCTTAAAAGTCTCTATCATATCCCCTCTCTTTCTCCTATATGCCAGTGTCGGAAGTCCCAGTGTCCTCAACCTCTGCTCATAGCCCGCGTTCTTCACCGTTGGTACCAGCTTGCTAGCTCTTCTCTGCACTTTCTCCACTGCTTCTATATCCTTTACCATCTATGGAGCCCACACCTGGTTTGCATATTCCAGGTGTGGCCTAACCAGCGCTGTATATAGATTCCTGAAGATTTCTTCGTCAAGTGACACAAATGTCCTCCTTATCAGCCCTACAATTCTATTGGCTTTGTTTATCTTTTCCGCTAAATGTTCTGAGAAATTAACTTATTATCTATCACTACTCCTATATCCTTTTCTGCACTCACTTCCTCCATCGCTTCATACATACTGTATCCTACCTTGTCTATCTTGCTGGTCCCAATCCGCATGTACTTGCATTTTTTTGGATGAAAAGGCATTAACCAATGCTCAGACCATCCCTTCATGCCCTCCACATCTCCTTGAAGCAAACCCATATCTGCCTTACTCCTCACTCTTCTATACAGTTTAGTGTCATCCGCATACAGGTATACCTCACTTCCATTAGTTATAACTTCAGGCAAGTCGTTGATAAATATAACGAACAGCAGTGGTCCCAACACAGATCCCTGAGGTACCCCACTTGTAATTTCCCTCCACCCCGAGCCTATTCCATTCACCAATACCCTCTGTCTCCGATCTTTCAGGAAGGCTTCTATCCATTTCACACATTTCTCCCCTATATTATAGCTTCTAACTTTCTCTATTAACCTTTTATGTGGGACCTTATCGAGGGCTTCATAAAATCGCAATATACCACGTCTATTACATCACCATCATCTAGAATTTGCATCCAATCATCTACCACCTTAATTAGCTGTAGTACCGTCGACCTCCCCGGCAAGAATCCGAACTGTCTCTCACTGAAAAGTTGGTTTGACTTCATATGATCCATTATTCCTTCTCTAATTACCGTTTCCATTAGTATACACACAACACTTGTCAAACTGACTGGTCTATAATTCCCTGGGTCATTTCTCTTTCCCTTCTTAAATATAGCTGTTATGTTCGCCTCTCTCCAGTCCATCGGGATTTGTCCTGTATTAAACGATACCTCAAATAACATTTTCAATGGCTTCTACTAACATCTCCCCTCCTTCCTTTATGATTCTTGGGTGTATCCCAGCCGGTCCCGGTGAGTACTTCTATTCATTTTTTCTTTAGCCCTTCTTATTCTAGCATGGGAAAACTCTACTAGTTCTAGTGCCGGTGCCTGTTGGATGGGAATAGTAGGCACTGCATCCTCCGACTCCACTGTTAGTACCCCCCAAAGTATTTCCCCAGCACCTCTGCTTTCTCCTTATCAGTCTCCGCTCTACTCCCATCATTCAACCCCCCCACCCACTCTGGGGTCCCTACTCTTCTTGTTAATTTTTCCTGGATGTACTATCAGAATATTTTTGGATTATCCATCACATTTCTAGCTATCTCTCTCTCCCTCCCTTCACCCCCCTCCTTGTTTCCCACCTTATTTTATTGTTTATTTGTCTGCGTTCCAGATCCACTTCCTTAGCCTCTATACTAGACCCCCTGTTCTTTTTTAACAATTTTATCTTTCCCACAATCGTTTCTTTCTTCTAATCAATATCCAAAGCTTTCTTTTCATTGGCAATTCTGGGTTAGTTCTTTGCATCAATTTTGTTTTATCCTTATATTCCCTTACTGGTACACTTTTGGATACAGCATTCTCCAGTTTGACTCTAATTTTCCTCCACATTCCTTCAGCGTCTTCACCGTTCAAATATTCCCCCCAGTCAATGTCCAAACACCGTCTCAGCAGCTCATAATCTGCTCTATCATACATGTATATTTTTTCTATTGCTTTTATTATCCCTCTCCGATTTAATGTTACAACTAAAGCTTATACAGGCATGGTCACTACGACCTATAGGGCTATCCACATAAACATGTTCCACTATATCCTCTTCATTGCTAAAAATCAAATCAAGTACACTCCCCTGCGTCCCATCTCTATATCTTGTCATCTCTACAATATGTTGCGTTAAAAAAACAATCTCTCACTTTCTCTATAAACTTATTTTCCAGGCTACCCTGTCCCGCTGGAGTAGTACAATTTGCCCAGTTGATCCTTGGCAAATTGAAATCTCCAATCAAAATTTTATATTTGTTCTCTCTATTATCTATCTCCTCCATTGTTTTCAGTAGGTTATCATCCTCTCCCCTGCTATTATTTGGGCTTCTATATATAGAGCGAATTAGAATTGATCCTCTTAACACATTTTACTTCAATACACAAATACTCACAATACTGCTGTCTCATATCCACCTCATTAACCTTGAGCTCTTTTCTTACATAAATAAACAGTCCTCTTCCAAACTCTGCTCTAATAGCATTTCTCTCATATAACTCAAAACCCTCCAAAACTATATTCCACCAGTTCCCTCTCAATTCTAACATTTTTTGGTCTTACTTCCTGTAGGGCTATGATATCACGGTTTTTCCTCTTCATCCTGCAACCTACATATCAGTTCTCTTTTCTTGTCCTGAGTAAAACACATCCACATTACTAAACATAATCCTTAATCCATCTACCATTCCTCCAGCAATTACACCATCCCGCTCGTCCAGTCCGAAACCTACTCTCCTCTTAGCAGTACTGGGTCTGACTCTTTGTCTCCTGTCTCTCCCTGTGACACCTCCACCCCGTTCTCCTCCTCCGTCACAACTCTCATCACATTCTCTCCCCTCCCAGATCTCCCCCTCCTTTCTACTCTTATAAACCACTTCCTCACTTTTCCGTCCCTCACTCTCCAGTAAAAATTTCTCTTTTCCTCCTCATCCAACTTTCCATTATTTTCATCAGCCTTTTCTTGTAATTCCTTAATTTTTTTCCTTTGTTCTATACTCAAATCCTTCTTTAGTCTTATGTGTTTCAGTTTATCATTTGTATTTAGCCTCCAACTAAAATTTGTCACAGTCTCCGCCACTACCCTAGTTTTAAACTGTACCCTATAGGTCTCATCTCTCCCCTTTTATATCTACCTATCCTACTGATCTCCTCCACCTGCCCTTCCCATCCATATTCGTCCTCATCCACACCTTTCAAGACCTCCTTCACTGTCTCCATATCCCTCACTTTTCTCACTCCATTATCATTCATATGAGTCTCTATATCTCCATACAAGATTACACATCTATCCCTGTCCATGGCCTCCCTCACGACACTCTCCTTGTTCTTCATGACCCCTACAACTGCACTCTCAAAACTTTGTTTGGTCATATTCATTTCTTCCTTTTGCTCTTTCATAATATCCTCCAAATCCTTGACTTTTTGTTTACCTACCACCGTCCATGCAGTCGACTCCTTTACTTCCGTGAAACGTCCTTCGTATTCCTTCAGCTGCTCCTTCAATGCCATATTCTCTGCTCCCAGTTCATCTACCCTTTTCAATAACATCTCTCATTAACTGCCAAAAAAGGCCTGCATTCACTTCCTTCGCTAGGCCTATTCCCTTCCCCACCTATCACACCACACATTACACACAGTGCCTTAACTTTCTCACCAATATCCCCCTTCCATTTCTCCGTATCACTCATCCACTTTTCCAAATCCTTCACAACAATACTAACCTCTTCTAACTTCTTATCTGTGCTCTTAAATCCCCGAAAACGTTGTAACCTTCCTTCCGACTCCGTCATACCCGAAATTCCCTCTGCCATGTTTGTTTACAAACTCAACAACTCACAACCCTACCGCTGTCCCGTCACTACACACTCTTATTACACTATATATCACCCCTCCACCACACCAATATATCCTCCCCCTTCACTAAATCTTTCCTCTTCTTGCTAGCCCCGTATGCACTCGATATTCCGTGAATTACTTGTCCATCCCATAACATATGCCGGAGCCTCAAAACTTGCGTCCGCCTTCCGCCATTGTGTGCCGCCAAGCACAAAATAATAATGGGGGGGGAGGGAGGGGGAGGGGGCATAACATAGATAAATACATAAACACGAATTATATTATATATATAGATTATAAATTATATATAATTATATATATAATAATTATATATATATATATATATATATATATATATATATATATATATATATATATATATATATATATATATATATATATATATATATATATATATAATTATATATTATATATAATAAGAGTTTGTGGTGGGGGACATTTATGTTGGGTATAATAATAAATAATAATAAATAATAATAATAATAATAATAATAATAATAATAATAATAAATTATAATATAATAAAGCAAAAATATAAATGAAATACAAATATATATACTTTTTTATGGGTGATCCCATACACAGGAATAACAGGTATAATAATAAATAATAATAATACAAATAATATAATAGGCCTAAACACAAAAATAATAAAAATAATAAAATGGTGGTGGTGGTGGTGGAGATGGTGGTGGTGTTGGTGGAGATGGTGGTGGTGTTGACACAAATAGGGTTGGGTTCATTTTCTGACCTGACCCACGGTCAGAAAAGGGACCCTACCCTATTGGTGTCAACACCACCACCATCTACACCAACACCACCACCACCACCATCTCCACCACCACCACCACCCCGACCATCACCACCCCGACCATCACCACCACCACCACCATCATCACCACCACCACCACCACCACCACCATCTCCACCACCACCACCACCACCACCACCAAAAATGTTGACTGTACTTACTCACACTGCTGAGATTCCCTCGTGGCCACCAAGCCGTATATGTAGAGTGCTTTTGCCCATAAAAAACTTACCTCCCAAGCACTTTCCACCAATAAATTATCGAGCAAAAATGCAAGCACTTTTCACCACTAAATTATCGAGCAAAAATGCACAGGGCTGAGGGAGCATGGCGACATATGCTCGACCAGTAATGAAAGTTTTTTCACTAAGAAACACTAATACAAGGTAAGATACACTACTTGAACAGATAAATAGCAATATAATTGACTGATATTTATATGAAAGTGTTCCACAAACAAGCAAAACGTTTGGCAAAAAGCATGGCCCCTCGTGGGATCCACCACCTTGGTCACGTAGCCTACACCAGAGAATGCTCGACCAGTAATAAAAGTGTTTTCACTATAAACACTTATAAAGTAAAATACACTACTTCAAGTGATAAATAGCAATATAATTGACTCAATATGGTATGAAAGTGATCCACAAACAAGCGAAACCATGGCCCCTCGTGGAGCCCACCTTGGTCACGTACACCAGACTAGCAAAACACTTCACTAACATGGTTTTTATACCCTAAATAAGAATAACACAATAATCCATCGATAACCCAACGATATAGCACTTCGTTTGGGTTATATTAGGGCGGTAATACCAGCCAGGCTGGGCAAAATGGAGGCCCCTTGGTTTAAAGGGCCGCACACACCCACCTACTAGGCTGGCTGATGGGAAGAAACTGACTCTCTCTACCACCGCGGGGCCCTCACAGGGACGCTAGGGGGTTGCTAGATTTTTCCACATGTACATCTAACTTATCGGACTTACCAGCCAAAAAACCGGCTCAATTGCGTCATAAACTTATTTTCTAGCAATATAATAAGTCCATATGACGCGATTGCGTCATATGTGTTTTTGGTTCACTCTGCCATATGACTCGATCGCGTCATATATGTCTGGGAGAGTTAAAAGATAAATTGTTAAAAATTGTGTGATGCGATGCGAGAGAACTAGAAGCATGGTCTAAATTATTAATTAAGTTAATTAGAAATACAATTTTCTCGCTTAAAAATGAATTTAATCTTTCAGATTTTATAGACTATAATTATAATAAGCTTAAAGCTGATTTAATAAATTTATATAAACATTTTGTAATCACTACAGTAGATAAAGCCAGCAATAATTATAGCTTCGCATGTAAGAAATTTTATCTTAAAAACATGAAAAAAGAATTAGGCATTAAAGGTAACATATTACGTAAAAATATTTGCGGTAATTCTGTTTATGAAATTCAAAATAATCTGAATATTGATAACTTAATCGATGAACATACCAAGAAAAATATAACATTTGATATTAAACTTTCTGATAAGAACAAGTGCATTGCAAAATTATACATGTTACCTAAATTTCATAAAAGACCTTATAAATATCGCTTTATTGCCGGAGCAAAATTTGCTACCACTAAAACTCTATCAGAACAAGTCGTAAATTGCTTAAAATACATTAAAAGTACTCATAAGATATTGTAATACCATCATGAGAAGAACTGGCATTAACTATTATTGGAGTCTTGACAATTCGTTAGAAGTTATTGATAAAATAAATACCATGCCGAAAGTTACCTCGGTACATAGCTTCGACTTTTCAACTTTGTATACCAATTTGCCTTTAGATTTAGTATATTCAGAGCTTTGCTTTATTATAGATTTGCACTTTGACAGGTTCGTTAGGAATGGTAATTATTTCATAAATGTTTATACATATTTTAATAATGCATCACTTAGCTCTACTCCCACTAGTTCTGTATATTTTGATAGAACTAAACTTAAAGATGCCCTTAAATTCCTCCTTTTCAATACTTATGTTAGATTCGGGCCGTACATTTTCAAACAAATATTAGGAATTCCTATGGGTGGAAATGCTATCCCTTTAATTGCAGACTTATTCTTGCTTGCTTTAGAATTTAAATATATAAAAGACTTAGTTGACAGTAACAAGAAAAATAAAATCCCAGAAAAATTAGCACTTGCTAAATTGTTAAGTAATAATAGTAGATATATTGATGATATTCTCGTTTGCAATTTGTTAAATTTTAATCAAGTTGCTAAACTTATTTACCCTAATTCTATTCCCCTCACACAATGTAACGTAAATTATAAAGTTGAAAATTTTCTTGATATAAATATAGAGATTGTTAATGAACAGTGCATACTTAAAGTATATCACAAAGTTGATGATTTTAATTTTAACGTAATAAACTTTACTTTCCCTCGTAGTAATATCGATAGTAAAATAACTTATAATTGTTTTTATTCCCAGTTAATAAGATTTTGTAAAATCTGCACTAAAGTAGATGACTTTTGGGCTAGAGCTAGGTTACTATACAGACTCTTAGTGGACAGAGGTTTTGAGGCAAGTAAATTGTTCCATAAATTTAATCTTTTTAGGGTCAATTATTGTGACTGTATTCTAAAATATGATATCAATAATTGTAATCAAGCATTTTTAACTTGAAGTTTCTTGTATAACCTCTGCTTACTTTTTGTCTGTATTTATTGTTTTTGTCTGTATTTATTGTTTATCTTTTTCTTTTTCTTTTTCTATTATTAATATTAATATTGATGATTTTTTTAAATTTATTGTTCTTGTTAAAAGAGTACTCTTTGTTTAAATCTGTTGTTACTTCATATTTTGCAATTATTTGTCTTTATATTATATGTTATGCCCTGTTTTTCTACAGGTTTAACTTGGGTAATGTGAGTTCTAATTGACTGGGTATATAAGGCTGCATGCACAATACAAGATATGAGGAATAGAGAACACAAAGAAACACATGGTAGCAAGTTACACGATCACGTTTATTTATATACCACTGCAGAATACTCGTGTAAGACAATATAATAGAATCGAACAACACTAGCATAAGTGGATCTGGATGGAGCCTAGACTCCCACTTCCAACGTTCAGGTATTAATCTTCTGATCACTGGCTTTAATTCAACAGGTTTATATACCGAAGACCATCAATGTTACTTATAGAATCATATTCACTGTTAGATTTATTACTGGTAGCTCTGGTGCACAAGTAGTAGTTCACAGACTAGATTAGACATGCGTATTTTAGAGCACGGGAATTCTAGTAACCTCAGGGGGTACTGATCTAAGTTTTATATTCTTGTCTCAGAAATACATAGAACGCAAATCAGTGGGCGAACATTCAGATATCACTAGGGTTTCCTTCTAGGTAATAATATCTGGATATATGGTTGATTACGAGAGTTAGTATCGCCTGTTAATTATTGAACACTGATACGCTTAGCACTTCCTAATTGAATGGTTATATGAATTATACTGGGGCAAAAAGATAGCCACTTCGTAAAAATATTAATTAGTGAATCTCTAAACAGCACAGTAATATGTAGTACTGCTAAATGGAATCTTGAGTAGTATCTGATGGGTCTGGTCCTGGTTATCTTGCGTCCATGATGTTGGGGGCTAACGACTGGTTCCGCAGCCGTCCAGGGGGTCCATATGTGTGAAGTTCTCAAATACGTGGGCAGGTCCTTCTATCCAAATCTGCCACGGAGTCTGCCGGCTCTGGAATCTCACTCCGGAACAACACAAGGGCAGAGCTAGAAGTTAACTGCAGGGTAGTGACCCCTGGTTGGTGTCTAGCTTTCAACTGATTTGACTGGGGGCGGGAGCTAGACAGTAGGGATCTTGAGTCTTATGGACTTATTTGAGCTCTCAATAGATATGGGGACTAGGTAAGATGGTATTTACTGTTGTGGCACATGGCTATAGGAAGCCTTTATATTTTCATATAACTGAGCCTTAGTAAGAGGTACTATTTTGGCTATACTGGAAGTATTTAGGGGAGAGAGACTGGATCTACTTTGCGAGGAGGATGGGGACAGCTGTGATATGAGCGTCTCTCTTAGATTGTTCAATCTTCATTCTATGGTATAGCTGAGGTGCTAATTTAGTGATCAGAGCATGCAAGAAAGGTAAATGGTTTATTGTGAGTTAATAGAGGTTAGTAAAGGTGTTAGTCATGCATGGTTAGTTCATTGATAGGAAGAATTCCTGTGCTACCTGGCAATGACTCGGAAGTCAAAACAGGAGCCAGGTATACCTCCGCGGGGGTGGGGGTCTCCCTCCTCGGGTGGGCAAAATGGGGGAGCTGGGCGCCCTCTCTCTGTGATAGTCGTCCGGCGGCTGTGGCTAGGGGCTTGCCATATCACCAGTGTTCGTAATAACCCTCTGTGTATGAGACAGATGTGGGTGTCCTTAATACCAAAACCGAAGGTGCCTTGGCTAGCTGGTTTTACTCGGCTGGTTGTTAATTGTAGGGTTTGCTGGATGTGGTGGAGACTGGGTTGCTAACTCTGCCACATTTATCTGGAAGTATGGCAATAGAAGTTAGTTACTGGCGAGGCGGCTAGCCTCGCACCGACGACCATTGGGTGCAGGGTTGTGAATGGGTTGTAAGAGAATAGATGGCATGCAAGGGGCTAGTAAAGTTATAATGTTGTTCTGGCCTACTAAGTGAAGGTAGGCTGGATAGGAGTATATATATACAAGGTTGGAGAGCGTTAGCAACGGACAATTCAAGGATCTTCAAGAGGTATGAGAGAGAGGCTAGGTCGGACAAGAGTAGAGAAGCGCAGAGTCTTATAATGAGAGGGGAGGAGTGCAGGGGGCTATAGGGGAATTTGACCCTAAGGTCTCTGGGTGTGGGGCTGGCATTAGGCTGCAGTTGATATGGGAGTTTGAAAAGGCAGTAGAATACGTTAGCCAAATGCTACCGGGGAATGCAACTATGGGGTGGTATATGAGTCTGGAAAAGATAGAGTTATGTGATCAGTCCGAGGGGTTATGGATACTATTAGTTGGCCCTGGGAACTGCGTTTTCTATGAAATATAAATATACCAACAACAGCGGCAGTTCGTAGGGGTACTTAGTTATTGTTTCGGGGTACTTATGACAGATACTGGTAACCAGGTTATCTTATACAATCTCTGGTTGGGGTAAGAGGTGTATGACACGAAGTAAATTGGCGTAGTGTGGACTGTGGATACGAAGGAGGCAATGGGAAGACGTATGACAATTGTGGAAAAGTAAATGGAAAAAGGTGAACACAATGGCGGATAAAAATACTTAACCTAAGGATTGAATACATAGATTTATGGGGCGATGGGTCTTCAGAAGCTTAGTCTGGCAAGACAAGATGTTAGGGAATGTTAATATTAATACTTAAACTAAGGATTGCATACATCGATGAACGACGACATTATAGTCGTCGTCCTAATAAGGTGATGAAACCTGGTTGATCTGTACTTGGCACAATACGACACAAGGACAGTGCCGCTATGTCGTATCAATACTGGTGGCAGTTAATATTAGAGACACTTAGTTACTAGAGGAACAATGCAAGGGGGCGACTGAGCACGGGTTACATATATCTATACTCGTCATGGGAAATGATATACAAGGTCTAGGGACAGGCGTGGGTGTTTTAACTTCTAAGATATATAACATCTACTTCTCGGATGTAAGAACATACATAGATATAATTATGGCTGTCTGATGTGTTGGCATTGGCTCAACGTCGGGACAGGGCATGGGTGTTTTTAATATGAATGTATATTCCTGTTCATCATCTTTGTAGTTAGGAGTGTAGGACACGAGGGGTAGTGTACATGAGGTGTGGAAAAATGGTCAGTTTAGAAGGGGTATCTAGGTGCGGCCTGGAGCTGCTTAGCCCTGCGGGCTTGGGCCTGTCTGAATTGGCTGGCTCGGTCAGCTGGTCCTTTCGTTCTGTGGACCTTTCCTTTGGGTGTTTCTGTGTGGTGTTCGTTCGTGGCTTCTGTGGTGGGCTTCTCGTTCTGGGGCATTTTACTTCCCTCTCCTTCATTATAGGCTCGTCCTCGAGCCTCAAGGGTGAAGTAAAAAGAAGCATAGTCAGAAAAGTGTAGGTTAACAAGAAAAGTAGTATGACTAAGGGAAAAAATATATAATATATAGTATATGGAAAACATGTAAATTTAAGAAAGAACAGATAATTAAGAACACAGGAAATTAAGAAGAGGTAAAGTGTTTAACAATGTATAAAGCAAATTTAAAAGATAGTCAGAAAAGTGTAGGTTAACAAGAAAAGTAGTGACTAAGGGAAAAATATATAATATATACAGTATATGGAAAACATGTAAATTTAAGAAAGAACAGATAATTAAGAACACAGGAAATTAAGAAGAGGTAAAGTGTTTAACAATGTATAAAGCAAATTTAAAAGATAGTCAGAAAAGTGTAGGTTAACAAGAAAAGTAGTATGACTAAGGGAAAAAAAATAATATATACAGTATATGGAAAACATGTAAATTTATAGAATCATGCCCAATCGCTTAGGAATTGAAAACAATCAAAACAAATTTAGTACAATAATATCCTCATCATCATCACCGGTCGCCGTTAGTCTGGGTGACGGTCTGGTGGTGGTTGTGGCTTTGACCTTGGGGTTTCACTTTCACTTTGGAAGGGCGGGGTGGATATACCGTTAGTTCTGTCGTTAGGAATGTGGGTCTGGGGGCGAGCTGGCCCGGGGCCAGTTTTGGAGGGGGTCTAAGTGGTTTCGGTCGGGGGTAGTGATAGGGGGGTTTTAAAGATGAAATGGGCAGGTCGAGTCGGGGTTGTTGTTGCGGAAGAGGTTGGTGCTGGGGAGGGGTTGAATTGTGTAGAGAGTTGTGGTCGTGAGTGGGGTTTGGGGAAGGGTGAGTAAGGCTGAAGGTTGAGAGTTTACTATGATCGGGTGGTTTGGAGGTTTGGGGTGTGGGGATTTGATAGGGAGATGGTGGGGGGGGTCTGGGCAGGCAGGGTTGTGGTTTGAGAGGGGTTGAATTTGGACTGATTTTATTTTCAGGAGAGACATGGATGGGATTTCGAGGAGTGGTTGAAGTTGAGAGGTTGATTATGTTGTTTGGGGCGAGAGAGAGAGTATTTTGGGGTTTAGCCAAGGTGGAAAATTTTTTGTGGTTGGATTGGGATGGGAGTGGTATTTTGTCGAGCGGGATCTTTGGGGGTGGAATTTGGGGCGGGTGGGGTAACAGTGAAGAGGGGGGTAAGATAGGGGGGAAAAAGGAGGTAGGGGTTATGTACGGGGGTGATTGTTCGTTCGGAATGTGGTCGTGAGAGGTTAGGCTGGCAGGGTGGGAATTGGTGGAGGTTGAAAGTTTAGCTGGGCTCATGATGGTGGGGGACCGACTGGTGAGCAGGTGTTCGATCGGTACGCATGAGGGGGGGGAAATCACTTTGGTGGGGGTCACGCGTGAGGGGGGGATTAACGGCGCGTGTGGGAGGATGAGAGTGGTGGGGTGTGTCGGTGGCAGTGACGGTGTGTTTAGAGGTTATCTGGGGTTGGTGGGTTTGTCTGTCATGAGGGGGTGAGTCAAGTGTGGGGTTTTGAAGTTTATTAGGGGTGTGAATTGTGGGGGGGTGGAAGGGAGCTACTGACGGAAAACTGTCACAAGGGAAATTTTGTTGGTGGGGAAATAGCTGAGCATTTCTGGGGGAAGGGGGGGAACATGGTTGGGTCCCTAGGTCGTCACGCGTGAGGGGAGGATTAACGGCGCGTGTGGGAGGGTCAGGGTGGTGAGAGGTGAGCGAGTTAGGAAACGGGATTTGTTGGGGGGACTGCGGCCGGTTGGTGGGGGAAGAGTTCGGTGTAGAACAGGGGTTATTGGTAGAGGACTGATGTATTGATTTGGGGTTGTTAACAGGACGAATTTTGGGAATCTTCTTGGTGGCAGTCACGGTCTGGTTAGAGGTTATCTGGGGTTGGTGGGTTTGTTTGACATGCATAGAAAAAGGATGGGGTTTATGGGGTAACACAATTGATGGAAGATGATCGTTGGTGGATGGCTGGGCAGGGGAAAATTTAGGGATGGTCAGAGAGGATAGAGGCAAGGAAGAGTGCACTGGGGTTGGACTTTCACCGGAAGTCATTTTGGAAGGGTGCGCAGAGTCTTGGATAGGGGCTGAAGGGTTGGATAGGGGATTCATCGAACTGAGTAGGCATTCTTCTCTGATGGAGAGCATATGTTCTTCGAATAAGCCATATGGGTCGAGATGGGCGGTAATGTGGGGTGGGAGGATGTTTAACAATGCGGTGAATAAGAGTTCATTTTGTTGGTCGTAATCTTCATAGCTATACGCGGGCCTCACGTATCTGCAGAGTTGTATGAGGGTCGCATATATATCCCCTTCATACTTGATCTCGTCGATGAGGATGTTTAACAATGCGGTGAATAAGAGTTCATTTCTTTGTTGGTCGTAATCTTCATAGCTATACGTGGTCCTCACGTATCTGTAGAGTTGTATGAGGGTCACATTTATATCCCCTTCATACTTGATCTCGTCGATTTGTATTATTTTGGGGGAGATGAGGGAACCCAAAAGTGGCCCTAAGGTCCGGATCACGAGGGATCGAAACTGGTTCCAGGTACTCTCTGGCGTTACCTGTTTAGCAATTTGGGAAACGGCTTTTCCCAACTGCCTAATGTGCAATAATGCAACGGCGATTTTTTCGCGGTCATTTTGAAGTGCCACATCTAACACTGGTTTTATTATGTCTAAGTAAGTGGCAATATCATACGTGTTTACATCATACTTGGGAATGTGTGTGAGTGGCTGCCAATTTCGCGATGTTGCCATGCTTCTACTGTTCCAAACTTGCAGTGTAATGCAACCTTTTATCCGAATCAAGAACCACCGCTGCCGCCAATGTTATGCCCTGTTTTTCTACAGGTTTAACTTGGGTAATGTGAGTTCTAATTGACTGGGTATATAAGGCTGCATGCACAATACAAGATATGAGGAATAGAGAACACAAAGAAACACATGGTAGCAAGTTACACGATCACGTTTATTTATATACCACTGCAGAATACTCGTGTAAGACAATATAATAGAATCGAACAACACTAGCATAAGTGGATCTGGATGGAGCCTAGTCTCCCACTTTCAACGTTCAGGTATTAATCTTCTGATCACTGGCTTTAATTCAACAGGTTTATATACCGAAGACCATCAATGTTACTTATAGAATCATATTCACTGTTAGATTTATTACTGGTAGCTCTGGTGCACAAGTAGTAGTTCACAGACTAGATTAGACACGCGTATTTTAGAGCACGGGAATTCTAGTAACCTCAGGGGGTACTGATCTAAGTTTTATATAAGTCTCAGAAATACATAGAACGCAAATCAGTGGGCGAACATTCAGATATCACTAGGGTTTCCTTCTAGGTAATAATATCTGGATATATGGTTGATTACGAGAGTTAGTATCGCCTGTTAATTATTGAACACTGATACGCTTAGCACTTCCTAATTGAATGGTTATATGAATTATACTGGGGCAAAGAGATAGCCACTTCGTAGAAATATTAATTAGTGAATCTCTAAACAGCACAGTAATATGTAGTACTGCTAAAGGGAATCTTGGGTAGTATCTGATGGGTCTGGTCCTGGTTATCTTGCGTCCATGATGTTGGGGGCTAACGGACTGGTTCCGCGGCCGTCCAGGGGGTCCATATGTGTGAAGTTCTCAAATACGTGGGCAGGTCCTTCTATCCAAATCTGCCACGGAGTCTGCCGGCTCTGGAATCTCACTCCGGAACAACACAAGGGCAGAGCTAGAAGTTAACTGCAGGGTAGTGACCCCTGGTTGGTGTCTAACTTTCAACTGATTTGACTGGGGGCGGGAGCTAGATTTATAGGCTCGGTTCTGGACCCTGTAGACAGTAGGGATCTCGAGTCTTATGGACTTATTTGAGCTCTCAATAGATATGGGGACTAGGTAAGATGGTATTTACTGTTGTGGCACATGGCTATAGGAAGCCTTTATATTTTCATATAACTGAGCCTTAGTAAGAGGTACTATTTTGGCTATACTGGAAGTATTTAGGGGAGAGAGACTGGATCTACTTTGCGAGGAGGATGGGGACAGCTGTGATATGAGCGTCTCTCTTAGATTGTTCAATCTTCATTCTATGGTATAGCTGAGGTGCTAATTTAGTGATCAGAGCATGCAAGAAAGGTAAATGGTTTATTGTGAGTTAATAGAGGTTAGTAAAGGTGTTAGTCATGCATGGTTAGTTCATTGATAGGAAGAATTCCTGTGCTACCTGGCAATGACTCGGAAGTCAAAACAGGGGCCAGGTATACCTCCGCGGGGGTGGGGGTCTCCCTCCTCGGGTGGGCAAAAAGGGGGAGCTGGGCGCCCTCTCTCTGTGATAGTCGTCCGGCGGCTGTGGCTAGGGGCTTGCCATATCACCAGTGTTCGTAATAACCCTCTGTGTATGAGACAGATGTGAGTGTCCTTAATACCAAAACCGAAGGTGCCTTGGCTAGCTGGTTTTACTCTGCTGGTTGTTAATTGTAGGGTTTGCTGGATGTGGTGGAGACTGGGTTGCTAACTCTGCCACATTTATCTGGAAGTATGGCAATAGAAGTTAGTTACTGGCGAGGCAGCTAGCCTCGCACCGACGACCATTGGGTGCAGGGTTGTGAAGGGGTTGTAAGAGAATAGATGGCATGCAAGGGGCTAGTAAAGTTATAATGTTGTTCTGGCCTACTAAGTGAAGGTAGGCTGGATAGGAGTATATATACAAGGTTGGAGAGCGTTAGCAACGGACAATTCAAGGATCTTCAAGAGGTATGAGAGAGAGGCTAGGTCGGACAAGAGTAGAGAAGCGCGGAGTCTTATAATGAGAGGGGAGGAGTGCAGGGGGCTATAGGGGAATTTGACCCTAAGGTCTCTGGGCGTGGGGCTGGCATTAGGCTGCAGTTGATATGGGAGTTTGAAAAGGCAGTAGAATACGTTAGCCAAATGCTACCAGGGAATGCAACTATGGGGTGGTATATGAGTCTGGAAAAGATAGAGTTATGTGATCAGTCCGAGGGGTTATGGATACTATTAGTTGGCCCTGGGAACTGCGTTTTCTATGAAATATAAATATACCAACAACAGCGGCAGTTCGTAGGGGTACTTAGTTATTGTTTCGGGGTACTTATGACAGATACTGGTAACCAGATTATCTTATACAATCTCTGGTTGGGGTAAGAGGTGTATGACACGAAGTAAATTGGCGTAGTGTGGACTGTGGATACGAAGGAGGCAAGGGGAAGACGTATGACAATTGTGGAAAAGTAAATGGAAAAAGGTGAACACAATGGCGGATAAAAATACTTAACCTAAGGATTGAATACATAGATTTATGGGGCGATGGGTCTTCAGAAGCTTAGTCTGGCAAGACAAGATGTTAGGGAATGTTAATATTAATACTTAAACTAAGGATTGCATACATCGATGAACGACGACATTATAGTAGTCGTCCTAATGTGATGAAACCTGGTTGATCTGTACTTGGCACAATACGACACAAGGACAGTGCCGCTATGTCGTATCAATACTGGTGGCAGTTAATATTAGAGACACTTAGTTACTAGAGGAACAATGCAAGGGGGCGACTGAGCACGGGTTACATATATCTATACTCGTCATGGGAAATGATATACAAGGTCTAGGGACAGGCGTGGGTGTTTTAACTTCTAAGATATATAACATCTACTTCTCGGATGTAAGAACATACATAGATATAATTATGGCTGTCTGATGTGTTGGCATTGGCTCAACGTCGGGACAGGGCATGGGTGTTTTTAACCTGACAAGCGCGATATAGACCTAGGTGCTAGGGTAGTTATTTGTGCATTTCTAGCCCTGGATTCTGACAGAATTCGTTATATTTACAATATAAAGCATTATTTGTTTTCGGTATGCTTTTATTTTACATATATGATGTATATATGAACCTTCAAGAGTGCTAAAATAAGTGGGAAATGCATTTGGGTGGTGAAAAACGAAGATATTGGCCACCCGGTCATAATCTCAGGCGAGAGAGAGCCACAGGCAGCCCTCCCCTCTCGCTGTCTGGGAGTCAACTGAGACGAGCGGGGCGGTGTGTGTGCCGGTGTCTGGGTGTTGCATAACGATCTTTTATGCAACCCACTTGTGCTACATTATCGCGGGAGAGAAAAATAACCGATAAATGATGATAATAAGAGGATAAATAGGTGATAATTGAGGAGGGGGGGGAGGGGGGAATAAGGTGGGGAAGGAGGGGAGGGGGAGGGGTGAGAAACACATGGATGAGTACTAGAGGAGAATTATCTCACCTAGAGACAAAATCCTTTGTTTTGATAGGCCCTTTTTTTTTTGGAAGGCTTTTTTTATGGTCTTGCTTCCGTGAGGCCTATCGCGTTCCCTATAGGAAGCCTTCCGTGAGGCCTATCGCGCTTGCCGGGTTAATATGAATGTATATTCCTGTTCATCATCTTTGTAGTTAGGAGTGTAGGACACGAGGGGGTAGTGTACATGAGGTGTGGAAAAATGGTCAGTTTAGAAGGGGTATCTAGGTGCGGCCTGGAGCTGCTTAGCCCTGCGGGCTTGGGCCTGTCTGAATTGGCTGGCTCGGTCAGCTGGTCCTTTCGTTCTGTGGACCTTTCCTTTGGGTGTTTCTGTGTGGTGTTCGTTCGTGGCTTCTGTGGTGGGCTTCTCGTTCTGGGGCATTTTATTATATGTATTCATTGTCGATAGTATCAATTGCTTACTTTTGCGATTTCCTTAGTTTATTTGTGCTATAAATGTAGGTTATTTGTAGGGTAGTTATTGATAGGGGTCACTTGAGGCATGCTATGCTTACAGGTACCTAACCGATAGCACTATCGTTAGTGAGTGCTGTACTGTATTTTATATATTATTTTGTAATAGTATAGATATCTTATCAATATTTGTATTTTGTACTATTGTTAATGTCTTGTCATGTTGCAAATTTGATTTTAAATAATATTTTGACATTTAACATGTAGTTTCTTGATTCATGCAGAGTTTAGTAAAATTTGCCAGAACGTCCCGGACTTGTCCCAAACTTGACTACTTCCTTTAACGTGACGATAGTGCGTTGTTATATGTGCGATTAGTTTGCTTGGGAAACAGATTAACTTGCTCATGTAGTAATGTACACCCTATGTGGTGGATTGTGTTCTTTTATTTAATAATTTTCATTTTAGTAAGCGTTGTTTCCACAGCTATTTTGATAATTTAATTTGACTTTATATTGTCCTTGTCCCAATTTTGGTTTGTTTAGTTTGCAAGTTTTACATTTTAATTAAGACAAGATAGATAGAAAGAGAGTTGCAGAAGGGGAAGTGAGCGATAAACACGAACTATTATGAGACGACTTAATTGGTTCTGAAAAGACAAAGGAGACTTTTATATTGACTCTTTTTCATGTTATTATTTGTGTGCTAGAAGGATAATATTGTTTTCAATTCCATTGCATAAGAAATGATTCAAAGATTACAAAAAGTCCAAATAAGACATAGTTATGTTAATGTATAAGGGAGTTACGTAGAGGCATTAGAGAGATAGATAGATAGAAAGAGAGAGTTACAGAGGGGGAGTGAGCGATAAATACGAACTATTATGAGACGGACTTAATTTTTTTTTTTTAAAAAGACCTCCGTCTACGTATTGTGAAAAACCTGTTATCCTCCGGCAAATTGTGGGGTTGAGTGAGTGAAGGGGGGGACAGTGAATGAAGGAGGATGCATGTTTTTCATAATACGTGTTGCTAGCCCCAAACGCGCGAGCAACTGTGGCTTTCAGCCATCCGACACATCCCCTTTTATTTATGTGCATCACACATGTTACATACAAATTAAGTTTATGTTTTGTTTTACCCTACTGTGGAAAGACTACGGATACACCACTTAATTGGTTCTGAAAAGACAAAGGAGACATTTTTATTGACTCCTTTTTATGTTATTATTTGTGTGCTAGAAGGATAATATTGTTTTCAATTCCATCGCATTAGAAATTATTTATAGATTACAAAAAGTCCAAATAAGACATAGTTATGTTAATGTATAAGGGAGTTAGTTAGATGCATTAGAGATAAATAGATAGAGAGAGAGTGGCTAGGGGCGAGCGAGCGATAAAATACTAACATATACGAGACCGGACTTATGGTTTCTGAAAGACAAAGGAGACATTTTTATTTACTCTCTTTTTCATTTTATTATTTGTGTATTAGAAGGGTAATATTGTTTTCAATTCCATCGTATTAGAATTGATTCATAGATTAAAAAAATACCAAATAAGACATAGTTATATATATGTATAAGGGAGATAGATGCATTATTTCAGACATTCGGACAAGTCCGAATGGCTGAAGTGTGATGTCGGACTCGGCCCTTTCGGACTTTTGACTCTTTCGGACAGGGGTCTCCCCCCAATTAGTCCGAAAGAGCGAGGGTTTACTGTACTGTACTTCCCATTGCTCCGAAAACCTTCCTTCCTTTACACACTCTGTTTTACCTCCATTTCCATACCTCCACTCCTGCTTATAGTTCCTCCTAGATATTTAACCCTCTCACGACCATAGGACGCAGAGGTTGCCAGATTAGCAATAAGAAATAGATTACTCTCACTGTTATAATTACCTCTCCAAAATTAGTTTTCTGCCCACAGCTAACTCAAAGACAACTGCAGAGGTTGAAGTAAACAAACTAAAGGTTTATAGATACCCCTGACCGTAACAAAGCATTTAAAGTATCCCTAATAGGCTCAACAATCGCGTCAGGATGTGAGAGGGTTAAAACACTCTAACACTTAAATGTAATGGGAGGAATAATTATATGCTCCAATAGGAAACTTTGGGATGAGCTTGTTAGGTGTGATCTTAGTGTAAAGAACTTAATAAGTTTGTTCCAAAGGAGCCATGCATAGTTGAAACTGGCCATTTAAAATATACTGACTTACTTGTGCATGGCCATTATGTGGATTATGTGGAAATGGCCATAAAATGTTGATAAATATATGCATCCAATAACATTAAACAGATATTTGTTTAGAAGCTAATGAACTCTTTAGACTCCTCTAACCATATATGAAACTGCTTGGCTCTCTTTTCTGTATGAATGCATGTATAAATGTATGCATCATCATTGTAGAATATATTAAAACAAATACTTATACTAATAGGGTAGGAATAATCCGACAGTTGATCAGAAACTTGTACTTTATTTTATGAACTCAAAAGGCAATAAATATTTTGTAGCCTATAGTTAATGGTTCTCGGTCCGGGTCGAAATAAGTTCAAACTAGAACAAGCTGAATACCATACATCTGTACAGTATAAACTTGTCCTTTGGAAGTGTTAATTCCTATTACAATCTATCTGTGTAGTCGCTATTCAAAGATTGACTTAACTCTACTTGGGTTTCAAGTCACAATAACTATGAACGACAACTTTGCATTGAATAATGTACGTTCTTATTCCTTCATCAACAGATATCACACGTAATCGATAGCATGCTTCGATGAGGTTATATCTATATTATAAAAATGTAATAATGCAATTTCCTTTGTTAACAGAATAGTTTGCAAATGGGCTGGTCTTTATACCTTTCCCCTGATTATTGCTTAAGCTTAATTAAACACAACCCTAGTTAGCAAACCCATATACTGTACAGTATATTGAGGGTATTCTTACTGTAACGATCTAGCCCTTTACTTGGGAGTCAGATTTACATCAGAGTTTATCTTCTTGATCTGCTCCTATGATATACCTAATCTCTTGTGGTAGCTTAGGATTGGACCCTTAACTCCCGATTATATAAGGCTCTCGAAAATCTCCGGAAATCATTATGTTCATTTAACCACCAGTGACCTCGCTGCTTGGAAGATACACTATGAAAGATTACTCAACGTGGAATTTGAGTGGAATAAAGAGCAGCTCAGTAACGAAAAGCCAATACTCCCCCCCCCCCCCCTTTGATAGCGCCAGCTGTTGTAAGCAGTGCAATAAGTAAAATGAATGATGGAAAAGCTGCAGGGTGCTCTGGCAATGTAGCCAAGATGATTAAAGCCTTAGGTGATATAGGAGTGAGTACTCAATCATTAGAGAGGAAGTAATTATTGATGAATGGCACAAAAGTGTAATAGTAAACATATTCCGGGTGGATGGAACTCGTTAGCCTTGGTCGGCAACCTATCTAGGGGAGACAACCTTATAAAAATCTGGGTGAAAGGGACTCGTCAGCCTTGGTCGGCAACCTGTCTAGGGGAGTAAGCCTGATACAAATCCGTACTGCTTATCTAAATGTAAGGCAGGTTAGTGGATGGACTAGCCGAACACCACTGTAGAAAAATAGTGCTAACAAGATACATAGAGGGCCTCGGAGTCGGACGGATCTTAAATTGAGTGGTCAATCCTGTAAGTCCTTCAGTAAACTGGCTCGGGTTGTCCCTCTTACAGAGAATAGGTCCGCTTGGGGGCCTTCTATGTATGGCCACCCTCATTAAGGGGAGTAAGGCGTCTGGCAATAGATAGATATAGGGGCAAGGGGGACTCATTGGATAGGGGAAATTGTAGGGGCCTGAAAATGCTTGACCAAGTCATGAAGGTCTGTGAGAGAGTCTTTGAAGGTAGGATAAGGGAAAGCATTTCTATCCACAATATGCAGTTCAGTTTCATGCCAGGATGTGGCACAATCGACGCTATCTTCATAGTCAGGCACTGCAGGAAAGATATCTGTTTAAAGATAGGGATCTGTATCTTGTGTTTGTAGACCTGGAGAAGGCTTTTGATAGGGTGCCCAGAGAAGTTGTGCAGTGGGCTATGAGAAAACTTGGCGTAGAGGAGTGGCTGGTGCGTGTGATAATGAAGATGTACGAAGACTCTCAAACAGCAGTGATGGTGAAAGGTGAACTGAATGAGGAGTTTACAATTTGCCTTGAAGTCCACCAGGGCTCTATGTTAAGCCCTCTCCTCTTTGTTATGGTTCTGGAGGAACTATCTGGTGATTTCAGAATTGGGCTCCCATGGGAACTGCTATACGCAGATGACCTAGTACTTATCGCAAATAGTGCGCGGGATGCCAAGGCCAAGTTCAGAAGATGGAGAGAGGGCATGGCAAGTAAAGGGTTAAGAGTTAACATAAATACCAAAGTTTTACACAGTAGTTTAGGGCTAGGAAGGTAGAAAATAGTGATGCATACCCATGAGCATAGTATGCAAAGGCAAGCTTGTATTCAATGACCGACTCGAAAGTGTTAACTTTGGCAATGAGGCACTGGAGATGGTGGACAAGTTTTGCTAATTGGGTGATATCATCTCTGCCGGTGGTGGGGCTGAGGCCGCCACTATCGCCAGAATAAGATGCGGCTGGGGAAAGTTTAGAGAACTTTTACCACTACTCACCATGAGAAGACTCCCTCTACCCTTGAAGGGAAAGGTATACGCTTCAAGCGTTAGAAGCGCAATGAGATATGCTTCAGAAACGTGGCCTGTCAGAGCGGATGATATTAACAGAATGGAATGCAATGAGATGAGAATGGTGAAATGGATGTGTGGTGCAAAATTGCAAGACAGGTGGGGAAGTGTGGTGGAGTGGTCTTGCCACTGGACTGGTAATCCAATGGACCCGGGTTCAAATCCTGATATGTCAATGGGAAGATATTATTGGGATGGAATTTGTGCTGTACCTAGTACCAGTGCATTACCACAAAGTCGACCGAATCGCCAAATAAATACCCTCTTTGTTCCCTGATTAAATAGTACTGTATGAATAGGGAGGGTGGAATGGTGAGGAGGGTGAAGAGGTTGCAGGAGGAGGAAGTCAGGGAGGAGTACAGGAGAGCAGTGGAAAGACGACTAGGTGGGATCGACCTGGAAGTTATGGAGGAAGTGGAGGAGATGAGCAAGGTGTTTAAGGATGAGATCTGTGCAGCATGTGAGGAGGTGTGTGGAGTGAGGAGAAGAGGGAGGGGAGTGAAAGGTACAGCATGGTGGACAGAAGAGGTAAGAATAGCTGTGGAAGAAAAGAAGAATGCATATAGAGAGTGGTTGGGTAGTAGAGGGAATGAAGATTTCGAGAGACAGAAACGAGCAAGGTACGTGGAGAGTAAGAGGGTGGTGAAGAGAGTAGTGAGGGAAAGTAAGAGAAGAGTAGATGAGGAATTTAGAAGGAATCTGAGTGTAAAATGGAGGGAGAGTAAGAAACTGTTCTGGAAAGAAGTCAAGAAAGTTAGGGAAGGTAGCAAGGGAAACAGTAAGGGTGTGAAAGATAAGAATGGGAGAATGCTAGCCGAGAAGCAAGAGAGAGTCGAAAGATGGAGGGAGTACTTCAATGAGTTGCTAAATGGAAGGAATGAAGAGCCAGCAAACATAGCTGGATATGGTATGGGAGGGAGAAGAAGAGAAGTAGTGGAGGAGGAGGTGGGGATCAGGTTAGAAGTGTGGGAAGCCATGAAAAGAGTGAAGTTGGGGAAAGCACCAGGAACAGATGGAGTGTGTGGGGAAATGTTGAGGTATGGTGGTGAGATAGTGATCGAATGGGTATGGAAAATGTGCAAACTAGCATGGGAGAAGGGGAGTGCACCCGATGACTGGAAGACTGGTATAATAGTCCCCCTATATAAGGGGAAAGAGGAGTGTGTGGTAACCACCGAGGAATATGTCTTCTAAGCGTAGTAGGGAAGGTATACAGTAGGGTAGTGATTGATAGAGTGAGAGTGAGAACGGAGAAATGGATAGGCGACGAGCACGGAGGTTTTAGGAAGGGAAGAGGATGTGTAGATCAGATTTTTACCCTGAATTGTGTTGTGGAGAATTATCTGGAGAAGCAACAAAAGGTGTATGTTGCCTTTATGGACTTGGAGAAGGCCTATGACAGAGTGGATAGAGAAGGTTTGTGGAAAGTACTTAGAATATACGGAGTAGATGGCAAGTTGCTGATAGCAGTGAAGAGCATGTATGAGGGTGCAAAGGCGGCAGTGCGTGTGGAGAGTGAGGAGAGCGAGTTCTTTGACCTGAATGTTGGTTTGAAGCAGGGGTGTGTGATGTCCCCGTGGTTGTTTACTGTATATATGCTTCACATGTCTCACTCCCCAGGCTGGAACAAGACCTCACGGGCTTCACCGTGTTGAGCGGTGGAATGTTCAGGCTCTCAGCCTATGCCCGAGAGGGAGTAGTTGGAATATAGAAAAAAAAAAAAAAAAAAAAAAAAAAATATGGATGGAGTCATGAAAGAAATACTATCAAGAGCAGTGGATGTTGGTGTATCGCTGAAAAGGGAGGGAATTGAGTGGAAGCTACCTATACTGCTGTTTGCGGATGATACAGTTCTGATGAGTGATAATGAATGGGAGTTGCAGGGTCTGGTAAATGAGTTTGGAACAGTGTGCGAAAAATGGAATTTGAAGGTAAATGCGGGGAAGAGCAAGGTTATGGTCTTCGAAAGGGGTGAAGTCACAGAGTGTGAGGTGAAGTTGAACGGTCAGGCTATGGAGACCGTCAACTCTTTTAAGTATCTGGGCAGTGTGTTGAGTAAAGATGGGACTATGGATTAAGAAGTGCGGGAGAGGGTACAATAGGGGAAGAGGGTTGTAGGAACGCTGAAAGCAGTAACAAGAAATAGGGTGGTCAGTATGGAAGTGAAGAAGTCCTTGCATGACAGTGTGGTAATCCCGACACTGACTTACGGAAGCGAAGCATGGACGTTGGTTGATAGACTCAGACCAAGAGTGAGAGCAGTGGAAATTAATTACCTAAGAAGTGCATGCGGAGTTACATGGAGGGATAGGCAGACTAATGAGGAAGTAAGAAGGAGATGTGGTGTGGGGGTAGATGTGCTGGAAAGTGTGAAAAGGAACAACTTGAGATGGTTCGGCCATATTGAACGTATGGAAAGTGAGAGAATGACTAAGAGGGTGTACGAGAGCGAGGTGGAGGGACAGAGAGGGAGAGGTAGACTGAATGAGAGGTGGAAGGATGGAGTGAGGAAGTATATGAACGAAGGCGGTGCTGGTTGGTGGGAGGGGCGTCGACTGACCGGGGACAGAGGTGCATGGGGGCGGTTCGTTCATGGCCACCCCTTCGGGGATCACGGCGTCGGGCAATAGATAGATGAATAGGCTACTCCAATATTCAAAATATGCTACAGGGGTGCAATGCCTAGTGAGTTCATTGCTCAATAGGTGGCGTTCTGAGAGTGAGGGTCCGAGTCTAGGAGGTGAGACAGTGAAGCACTGGAGCGAGGCAGCTTCAGAGATGGGGCTGCTTCAAGCCATGAGTGAGCAACTAAGCCCCATGCATCCTGCGAAGGCAAAATGGCAGGGGCTGGTTGCAGCTAAAATAAAAGTGCTTCACATGTTTCACCCCGTAGACTGGAACGAGACCTCACAGGCTTCTCTGTTCAATGTAAACGGTTGAATGTACGGGCTCTCAGCCTGTGCCCGAGAGGGAGTAGTTGGAATAAAAAAAAAAAAAAAAAAAAAAAAAAAAAAAAGAGGAGCTAAGGAGGTTAGGTATCGAGAGTATCAGTGATGAGTGATGAGATGTGTACTAGCAGGCTTGGATGGTTTGAACATGTGGAGAGGATGGATGAACAGAGCTGGGTGAAAAGATGCAAGTCCATGAATGTGGAGGGAGCTGCACCAAGGGGCGGACCAAGAAAGACGTGGGATCGGACTTTACGGTCTGACAAGTGAGGCAGCTCTTAACAGGGTTGCCTGGAACGCCGCCATTAGGACGTGAGACCGGAACTGCGTTTTGTGTGGAGCACTCTGTCATTAAATTTGTGTACAGGTATGTATATATGTAACCGAACCTGAGGCTAATACTGTTGTTGTTGTTGTTGTTGTTCCCTAAGCTGCCTGGCCGAACAGCCCCGAGTCCCTGAGAAAGGCCATGGCCACGATCGGGCTTTCCCACAGAGCTCTCATTGAGTGTAGATTGTGTTGTTGGCGTAAGTGGTTGTGTGAAATGCAGTCTTCTATGATGTGTTTAATGGTATGGGGTGCTGTGTTACATCCCGGGCAGGCGTCGACAACGGAGTCATCCAGTCTCTTCTGATAGCTCAGGAGAGCTGGATGGTGTCCGCATCTCAGCCTGGCCAGGTGGACTCTGTCCTCGCGAGGAAGGGAGGATTCGGAAGGATGGATTTCGGGAGGTCGTGCATGCAGCTGCGTGTTGTCTGTGAGTGAGTGGATGGATCGGTGAGAGATATGAGTACGGATGTGCTTCTGGAAGTTGGTTCGGGGTGGGCAGGGAGGGAGAGAGGACAATAATTGTGTGTGATACCGTGTGCTGGGTGTTGTTTTGATATTTCTTGGTGTCTGTGGGTGTGTTGCCATGTAGTTTAGTGGGTGGTCTTGGTTCGTGGAGGCTGCTGCCAGGAATTGAGTGCCTCTCATGTCCAGATGGTCTTTGACTTTGAGGATTTTGGTTTCTTGATGTAGGTGATCTGTGGGTGCAGTAGCTGTGCACCCTGTAATGATCTTCAGGGCTTTGTTTTGAATAGTCTGTAAGGTCTTATGATGTGTTTCAGCTAGGTTAGAAGCCCAGGCTGTGCTTGCGTATTCCATCACTGATCTTATGTATTGTTTATATACTGTGGTGGTAGTTTCTTTGTTTTGTCCAAATTTTGTGAGCAAGTGACCTGAGGGCGTTAAGTCTGGGTGTCAGTTTCTTTTTAATGTTTGTGGTGTGCTGTTTGAATGTCATATGAGTATCATATGTTACTCCTAGGATTTTGGGTGTGTGTGTATGTGTTAGGGGTGTGTTGTTTATGGTGAGTTGAGGGATGTATTCGTGTTATCCTGTCCAACTTGTGAGCAGGGTTGCGGTGGATTTGGCTGGGGCTAGATTAAGTCTGTTTGTAGTGCACCAGCCATGTAGTGTGTTGAGATAGGGTTGAAGGAGATCTGTTGCTCTTTTTGGGTCATGGTGTGTGCATGTGAGTGTTATGTCATCTGCATAGGAGGCTAAGTTTATTTGGGGCGTATTGGGTGTAGTTATATCGTGCATGTACAGATTGAAGAGTGCGGGCGATAGGACGGATCCTTGTGGGACTCCGTTTGGAAAGTTTCTGATTTTAGATGACTGACCGGCAAAAGATACGTGTGCACATCTGCCTGCTAGGAAGTTGGCCAGCCACCATTTTGTGTTGTTGTGCATGTTGGTGTTGTAGATTTTGTTTGTTAGGTTGTGGCGGGGGATGGCATCGAAGGCTTTACTAATGTCGAGTGTGGCTAATAGTGATCCGTGTGGTGGTCTAGCTGAGTTGATGCCGTCGAAAGCTCTTTGTGTAAGGTCTGTGAGAAGAGTGTTTGTGGAGTGCAGTGGCCTAAAGCCATGTTGTGTTGGACTATCTGATAGTACTGTACTATCTAATTGCTTATGCTTAGCTAACCAATTGAAAGTTAACAATCAACTCTGTATATATTTGATTACAAATATACAGTAATCATCATTTCAGATGTCATTATCGAAGCCCTTTTGTGTTTTTTTGTCAAAGAAGATACATCTATTTTTGGGGTGACCCAGTAAGGTAAGTCGGGGTAATTTCGCCGCGGCGATAATTTTTTTTTTTTTTTTTTTTTTTTTTTTTAAGAGATAATGAACGGAGGAAGGAAAAACACAGATAAAACAAAAAGGTCCATGTGCCTAAAGGCATCCTCCATTCATAAAATGTTTGTAACAACTGAATTTAAACATTTGTAGATTGTAAGTTTGTGGAAAGAAATTCGAGGGAAGTGAATTCCAAAGAGTATTAGCTCTGGGGATAAATGAATTCTGATAAGCAGAAGTTCTGCATTGTGGAGGAGAAAGTGTAAATTCATGGGCGCTCTCAGCTGCCCTAGTTCTACGGGGAAAGATGTGGAGAGGCGGCACAATTGAAGCAAGTTCCTCGGAACAATTGCTGTGAAAATATCTGTAGAATAATGCAAGGGATGCAACGTTTCTTCGTATGGATAATGTAGGAAGGTCCTGTGTGATTGCAGGGTTATTGATTAATCTAATAGCTTTATTTTGAATTTTGTCCAACTGCCTCAATGCAACCACTCCACTTCCACCCCCCAGAGGTGAACAGTAATCCATCTGAGAACGCACATGACTTTTATATATCACGGCCAACTGCTCGTCAGTGAAGAATTCTCGAACTCTGTACAGGAGTCCCAGTTTTTTAGAGGCATTCTTAGCAATGCTTCTAACATAATGTGTCCAGCTCAAGTTAGTAGTTAATGTTACACCGAGAATGTCAATACTAGGGGAAGTGGGAATATTTACATCATTAAAAAAATATATGGGAGTCAGTGAGATTCTGTCGGTTAGAAAATTGAATGTACTTGGTTTTCTGTGCATTAAAGGAAACTAGATTCTTTTGTCCCCATCCATTAATTCTAGAAAGGTCCAGGTTCAGAGAAATTGCAGTGTTTATTTTTGAATTTATAAGATCGGGTTGGGTGAAAGAATTGGTAAATGTGAAGGAACTGTGGAGTGTTGAGTTGAATTCAAACGCCGATATCTCCGAAACTATTGCATGGATTTGGCTGCAGTTTGGCTTAGGTTGTAGAGCAGTTTTGGTTTAGGTTGTGGAGCAAGTTTGGTTTAGGTTGCATATCTAGTTTGGCTTAGGTTGTAGATCAAGTTTGGCTTAGGTTTTGTTGCAGTTTCGCTGGGCCTGGAGCCGGGGCTAGCGGCGCGTCTGACGGTATGGTCGGGTGTGTGTGGGGGTGTTTGTGGGTGTGTTTGTTTGTTTGTATGTTTGCGTGTGACACAGTGTTGGCAGTAGCCGTCAGCTGCTGCCTGGTACTTTGCACTAGCAACCTACACGCCGCACCCACACGAGATACGTCCACACCCGCACTAAATACTTCCACACCCGTAGGCCTAATAAATATGTCCACAACCGCACTAGACACGTCCACACCCGCACTAGACACAGTGGCGCCTCGGCCTACACGTGTGACACACCTGCATCTCTGCCCGCCCTGTTCAGTTGTGTGTGTGTGCGTGCGTGCGACGTTTTTCTATTGGCATGTTTAGTGTCAGTTTGGGTTTGTGAATGTTTTCATTGCGTTTACCTGCGCGCTAGTGTTTTGTCTGGCCATTAATCATATAATGCTATCTAGTTTACTAGCTAGATGATGCGTAAAATAGGTCGCGGCGAAAATAGGTCGCGGCGAAATTATCCCGCCCGGCGGGGTAATTTCGCCGTGAGAGTAACTTTTTTCAAAAAATTGGCAGCATGACCAAAACATTATTTTTTTTTTTTTTTTTTTGGGCATCTATAGCAGAAAGGCTGAATGTATAGATAAAAAATTTAAAATTTAAAAATTCCATTTGTTGCAGTTTCTATTCGTCAAAATACGCGATTTTTGGCGAAATTACCCCGTCTTACCCTACTCTTAGTCAAACGTATTGTCTTTCTTATTAAAAGCTTGCGGGCCCTAGAGGGCAAATGGTGATCGGTGATTGGTCCTCACCATTTTTACTTCAATCATAATTATCACTTTTAAAACGTGCTGAAATAAGGCTGAAAAAATATGGTACCAGAATAAATAGTTAATAAGTGTGTGCTAAAGAAGAAAGTCTTGTATCTTTTCCTTCATGTTTCTGCGTCTTTCCCTCTCAGCTGCTGCCTGGCACACTCGCACTGGCAGATGATTTACCTCAACCTGTAAACATGAACATACAAACAATTATATAATTCATAAGAGAATATATACAGTATACTGTATTCAGAAAGATGCAGACAAATCAAGAATTCGATGACAACTTGCTAATAAAACTGCATAATTTTCAGTCTGCATTTCTAATAGTTCTTCTATCTATTGTCAAACACCTTAACCCTTTCAAGCATGTGTGGATGCAGGGGTTGCCCATTAGCAATCAGAAATAGTTATCTCAATCTTATAATTACCTCCCCAAAATCCCCTCCTTCCCCCTCCCTCTTCAATTATCACCTATTTTCCCTGTTATTCCCTAATTCGTTGGTATATTTTTGTGCTAACATTAGCAAAATGTGTGGAGGATGTGCTTACGTGCCTAGCGAGTGGGTTACATAAGCGAGTGTGTGTATGAGTAGGCTCAGTGTGGCTTGAGGCCTCGTGAAGGGAGGGGTTGCCTCAATTTTCTCCATAATTCATGAATGGGCTGCTCCATGTATATTCACGATTTTGACCAGAAAAATTATATTTTCACTTGTTTTATAGTTGTTACAGGTTACTATCTTCATAGTGAAGGTAAAATAGGCTCATATGAATAAGTAATAACGATATTTATCGTACAATGACGATTATAGGCCTGAATGGAGCCTATACGCTCGCCCATGGGCATCGAGTTCAATACCCCCCCCTCGCCGTTCCCGGGTTAAGGGCTGCTTCACTTGTCAAGTTCTTGGATTTGAGATCGGAACGAATAGTCCGATCCCAGGTCTTCCTCGGTCCGCCCCTTGGTGCAGCTCCCTCCACAATCACAGACTTGCATTTTTTCACCCAATTTTGTTCATCCATTCTCTCCACATGTCCATACCATCCCAGTCTACTTGTATGCATCACCTCGCAAATACTCTTTATACCTAAACGTCTCCTCAGCTCAACATTTGTTATTCTATCCTGTAGCCTGGCCCCACACATCCATCTCACCATTCTCATCTCATTACGTTCCATTCTGCTGACATCCTCTACTTTAACGGCCCATGTTTCTGAGGCATACGTCATTGCACTTCTAACACATGAGGCATACACCTTTCCCTTCAAGGGGAGAGGCATTCTTATCATGGTCAGGATTGGCAGCAGTTCTCTGAACTTCCCCCAGCCACATCTAATTCTAGCAACAGTGGCAGCCTCTGCCCCACCACTGGCAGAGATGGTATCTCCTAGGTAACAAAACTTGTCATTTACATACATACATACACAAATTTAAAGACCGAGTGCTCCACACAAAATGCGGTTCTGGTCTCACATCCCAGTGACTAACATCCTAGTTGTTGTTGTTGTTGTTCCCCAAGCTGCCTGGCCGAACAGCCCTGAGCAAGGCCAAGGCCATAACCGAGCACCCCCACAGAACCCTCCCTGCCGACCACAATAAAGCCTGGGTGACCGAAGCCACTCCATGGCGGGGAGCTGAGGAGGGTGCGGAAACGCCCGGGAAACCAAAGACCCACCCAGGGCCCTGTGCCCCTCAGCAATTATGAAGAGAAAGTTGAGGGGCAAAGGAAAAATGTGACGCTTAGGCTTCCAATCTTGGTAGATTGGGAGGTCAATCCACGGAAGAGACGCTGTCACTTGAGATCTAGAAAATATATAAGTAAAAGGAACAGTCAGAGTAAGCTATGGGTATGGCAGAGATCGCTCAGTTCTTACTCTGATAGACCAGCCCATCACCACATGACTAGAACCCAATCCTCTCAGCATCAGCTAGGAAAGGCCCTAGAAAGCCGCCTTTGGCACGGGGATAGCTCCCCTATTTCAACCCCTTTCGGGGTTGGGCACTCGCCCCTAACATCCTAGTTAATGGTTAGGAGCTGCCTCACTTGTCAGGTTCTTTGATTTAAGATCAGACCGCAAAGCCCGATCCCACGTCTTTCTTGGTCCGCCCCTAAGTGCAGCTCCCTCCACATTCATTGACTTGCATCTTTTCACCCAGCTTTGTTCTTCCATCCTCTCCACATATCCAAACCATCCAATCCTGCTAGTACGCATCATATCATTGATACTCTTGATACCTAACCTTCTTAGCTCCTAACTTGCAGTTTGGCAACACACATCCATCTCACCATTCTCTTCTCATCACGTTCCATTCTGTTGATATCATCCGCTTTGACAGACCAAGTTTCTGAAGCATATATCGTTGCGCTTCTACGCATGAAGCGTACCGGTATACCTTTCCCTTCAAGGGGAGAGGGAGTCCTCTCATGGTGAGTAGTGGCAAAAGTTCTCTAAACTTTCCCCAGCCGCATCTTATTCTGGCTATAGTGGCGGCTTCAGCCCCACCACCGGCAGAGATAGTATCACCCAAGTAGCAAATCTTGCCCACCATCTCCAGTGCCTCGTTGCCAAAGTTGACACTCTCGAGCCGGTCACTGAATACAAGCTCGCCTTTGCACACTATGCATACAAAATTCTCAATTTCGGACTTCTTCCTTGGTAGAAGTCCATTTATTCTAGTACAGCACTTCTTCCCGTGATGTACCCAGCTGCGGCAGAAGCTACACTGTATTGAGTTCACGCACACCCCTATTCTGCATACTGCGCATGGGTATGCACCACTTTTTTCTACCTTCCCTAGTCCTAATCCACTGTGTAAAACCTTGGTTTTATTTATGTTAACTCTTAACCCTTTACTTGCCATGCCCTCTCTCCATCTTCTGAACTTGGCCTCGGCATCCCGCGCACTATCTGCGATAAGTACTAGGTCATCTGTGTATAGCAGTTCCCAGGGGAGCCCAATTCTGAAATCACCAGATAGTGCCTCCAAAGAGGAGAGGGCTTAACACAGAGCCCTGGTGGACTCCGACGCGAACTGTAAACTCCTCACTCAGTACACCTTTCACCCTCACTGCCGTTCGTGAGTCATCGTACATCTTCGTTATCACACGCACCAGCCACTCCTCTACAACAAGTATTCTCATAGATCACTGCACAACTTCTCTCTATCACTGACCATATGTTCCACACGACCAAAGCACCTCAAGGTGTTTCTATTCTCACTCTCCAGCACATCCACATCCTCATCATAATGCTCGAATAGTTATTGACTAGTTATATTTGTTTCATGTCGTACAAATACAGAGTTAATGTTCCTGTATATATTTTACACAAATTATCATAAAGGTAAATTATTGATTTTAACTAAATAAAAATATTGCGTCAGTATCATTCTTGACAAAACTAATATACAGTACTGTACCTGTACGGTCAAAATCAAGTAACCAAAAATGTTACACTTTAACTGTTTATTATAACTTTTCCTTGACAGTCCTTACAGGTTACTGATGGCCTATGAGTAGTCCCATACTTTTTCTTTCACATTATTTATTTATTTATTTTGTTTTTTTCCTATGTGGATGTTGAATTAATGTCCCTTCTCTCGAAATTTCACACAAATTAATATCAAAGTATTATACAAACTTTTGATTCAGATTGTAAGGTATCTACTATAGTAACGAAAGAGCAACCGATGTCGTTCAATAAGCCCCAAATCGCGCTACGAATACTGTAGCGTTGGAAGTCCCGCTCTTGAACGCGCCCCGGTACCCTGTGCCAGCCATCATAACATTACTGTATAACATCAACTTGGCCTGTACAGGGATTACCAACTCCTTACATACACCACTTGTCACCACCATACCCTCATTCCACCCTGCAGACCATTACATTACTTCTTTATTCAAATTTACTCTGAACTCCCTGCACTTTATGCCTACTTTCAATTTAGTAAACATCTCTAAGGCCCTTTAAAACTCTCTGCAATAAACACTAAGTCATCAGCATATAACAACTTTGAAGGTGATCCTGTTCTAAATTCACCAGATAGTGCCTTGTTTACAGTAATGGGCTCAAGACAATAGTTTAATGCACACCAATATTTACCGGTACTATACTATATATGCATAACTCATCTTACCCAACACTCTCACAGAACTTCTGGAATCTCAGTGCATTGCCATAACTACTAACAATCCATTCATCAACTAATCAATTCCAAATTGCCGATGGTAACTGCTCTAGCAACTATAAAAACAAAATTCTTAAACAAAAAACCTAAAAAAAAGGTATAAGTGGAATCTCGCATCTAACGCATTTTGATCTAACGAATTTGCATCTAACGACCCATTTGGAGCCCTACCCAATCTCGTAACTAACGATCCAAAATTCCTATCTAACGGCAATTATTCTGGGTGCCCGGGATCAAATTTGCAAATTTCCCGCCGATCGCTGAATGTTTAACGCTTCCTGGCGTCCCTCCCTCCCTCCCTCCCCGCCACTATCGTCTAGTGTTACCAATTTAGCTATTGTACTTTCCTGCTAGATCTGGAGATATTTACTTTGATCTAGAGGCAAATTTGTAGGCTACATCTGGCAACATGAATTCTAGCGATATTCTTGAGATTTTCGGCATTTTGTTAGTAATATTTTGGAGATTGTGGCATTATTCTAGCGATTTTCAGCATTTATTTATTATCTAGCGGACTGTATTTGGTAACCCTGCTATCGTCAGTCCACGCCATACTCGATGCGTGTTCTAAATTGCTTGTCTAGCTCCAACCTTTTGAAGTTCCGTCCCATCTAACAATTGTCTGGCGGTGTATTACACCAAGCCTCAGGTACTGGAGGTGGGAGTGCAGAGAATGGAAACATGTATGAATGGAAGAGAAAAGTACCAGTGAAGAGGGCTAGGCCTACACGGTAGGTAGTTCTCTTGAAGCTGTATTAAGGGGACAGTGGCTATTTGTTTGGTCTATTAATTAATATATTTATTTATTTTTTAGATTCTTCGCTAGACCTCCATCAAGCTAAAAAATAAAATCACCCCCTAGACCCCTTTCAAATAAATTTGTACATTTTTTGGTAGAAAAATGTCCCGGCCAAAGGCCGATTCCTCTTAAAATTACAGGCTCGCTATCGCTTGCCAGGATAAAATCGACACCTAAATGGCACAAAAGGTCGTAAAATTGATACCAAAATGGGGTGAAAGGTGTGAAATTGTCAAACTAATGGGCTGAACGTCTTATATCAAAACTTATATGGCTAAACATGAGGAAGAAAGGGGTCCAGAAAAACGACCCATCTCCCGTTAACCACAAATATGGCATTAGTGGTACTGTACTCTGCCTGGCATTAAACCAAACTGCATGTTAGTGGATGGACTAGCCGAACACCACTGTAGAATAATAGTGCTAACAAGATACATAGAGGGCCTCGGAGTCGGACGGAGCCTAAGTTGAGTGGTCAATCCTGTAAGTCCTTCAGTAATCTGGCTCGGGTTGTCCCTCTTACAGGGAATAGGTCTGCTTGGGGGCCTTCTGTGTATGGCCACCCTCATTAACCCGGGAACGGCGAGAACACTCTTAAGAGGTTTTGGTGGGCAAAGGCGAGAACACTCTTAACCCTTTCGCTGCGGGTGACGTTCTGGAACGTCCTGGCAAGTTACAGCAATTTCCAGGCTTTAAAAGCCTGTAAAAACCGTAAAAATCGAGTGTCAGTGGGCGGGAGCGTGAGGGGCCCACCTCCGTCCCTCAGAGCAGCGAGTGGTTCACTGATGTAGACTGTGTCTCTCGCGGGTCTCTCTCTCTCTCTCACAACAGTGTAGCCAAGCGAGCGAGTGCTACCAAATAGCGGGTTTCCCGCGTTTCACTGGCACCGCTGCGGGTGAACCAGACCACGTACGGGGCCCTTTCTGGTCTCATTTTGAAGCTATTTTCGCCTAGTTTTTGGCAGAATACGGTTCATTTAATGCAGATGCTTGATTTATCATTCAGGAGTGCCTGAATATGCCCTAAATAGCCCAAACATAGCCTCAGCCAATGGGTTAAGAGGGAAGGCCTAAAAAAAAACATTTTAAAAGGCCCCAGTAGCACTTAAAACAAGTTAAATGGTGATTAAGTGAGATAATTCCCCTCCATACCTCCGATCACTCCTCCACATGTATCAAAATCCCCTCCTTCCCCCCTCCCCTTCAATTATCACCTATTTTTCCTCTTATTATTATTGCATGTCTGCCTGCCGAGATCGGAACCTCTCCGGGTGGTCGGGGACCGGGGGAGTGCTGGAGCGACCTTGGTGACCCTGGTCTCTGGGTCTTCTCCTGGGTGACCTGGATGTGTGTGAGTTGGTGCTTTTTATCTGTGTTTATTCGTTGTTTTATGTTGTTTTTGTGTTTTCCCTGTTCTTGCTCTGTCTTGAGTCGGCTACCCCCAAAATGGGGATTGGGCCTGAGCATTTAGATAGATAGATAGATAGATTACCATATTTATTGGTGTATTTATGGTGCCAATATCTGTGTGGTGTTGCGTGTGTCTATGCATGGGAAAGACAGAGAGAGAGAGAGAGAGACAACCCTCACACCCTCAGTGTCTCTCCAGGCACCGAGAGGGGAGGATATACGTCGTGGCTGCCTCACATTTCATGAATGACCGGTCGGCAATAATTTTCGTTTTTGACCATCCAAACACTATTCCCACTTGTTTTATTGTTGTTACATGTTACTATCTTCATATTCATAGGCGCATATGAATAAGTAATAACGATATTTATCGTAAAATGACGATTTTAGGTGGGAATGGGGCCTAATATCGTCGCCTGGCGGTAAGGTGTCCATAACACACAGCTCGCCTTTAAGGGGTTAAGGGGAGTAAGGCGTCCAGCAATAGATAGATAGACAGATAGATAGATGTCACTTATGTCCACTACTGTACTTTCTTATTGATCATGTACTCAGAGGTTATCTTCATCATTCTTACTGTCTGGCTTACCAAGTTAAAACCCTGTAGTTAATAATATTAAGGGAGGTGCCTCCCTTATATTTATGAAGGAATTACTGTACACACAAACATTCAATAACAAATTTAAATTGTTTGGTATCATACATTCAATAGAAATGCAACTCTGACTTACGATATCCTTTAGCAGAATGCGGCATCCATAGCACAAGTGGTGTTCTATAACTTCCTTGGAGAGTTGTTCACCTTTGGCTTTGTTTGAAACTGTCTGGCCACAACCTGAGGTACTGGTACTCCTACAAGCACAGAAGTCATCTGCACCAGTACTTGGGTAAATGGAGCAGTCATTGGTTTTATCACTCTCTGATGATTTACCGGCCACTTTATTTTCTCCCTCAGCAGTATCTGGACCCTTTATACTGTTCTTTATTTCTTGCTTAACAGTTTTCTGTGAAAGTGTTTGAGAGACAATGGTGGCATGGAGAGCTGAGGCGTCCCCACGATCTGTGTCCAACTGGTACCCACACAAAATGCAATCTTCAATTTCACTTAGTATTCTGTGGTCTGTATTAATGATGCCATTCCCCTTCAGGCCTGGGGTTGAATGCTGGCTACTACCAAGATCCTGTGGGTTGGACATAAGCTTGTCTCCAGTGCGGAAAATTGTGGGAATGGTAGATAGGAATTCTCTCTGAAGTCCCAGGACAAATCCCTCCGTACACTGTGTGATGCTGGTATCCTGAAAAATATAAATTTAATTACCATAAATTATACTAGCACCAGAATACATTTCCTCAATAATCAGTTTGCTTCTATATTTTGCAAGACAGTGCCAGTAAATCAGATCAATGAATAAACATCCATACTTAAAGCATATACTAAGTCAGTTCACAGCAAGATTATAAATCTTGTAAATATTCAGTAAGCCACAGCTAATTACAGTGGACCATTGGGATTTGCTATTTTGATAATTTGAATGTTTTTCAGCCTGAGCATTAACAACAGTTGGTATTGAACAAAAATAAATACAAACATTGGTAGTTTGTGCTCCTCTCACCACTCCTACCAGTTTCTGCCAGTCCAGTTTTTGTTCTATGTGAGTCCCTAGAGATGTTGTGCAGTGGGCTATGAGGAAACTTGGTGTGGAAGAGTGGCTGGTGCGTGTGATAATGAAGATGTATGAGGATTCGCCAAGTGCGGTGAGGGTGAAGGGTGTACCGAGTGATGAGTTCGCAGTCCGTGTTGGAGTCCATCAGGGTTCAGTGTTAAGCCCCCTCCTCTTTATTATGGTCTTGGCACTGTCTAGAGTTCTTAGTGGCGGACTTCCGTTGGAACTGTTTTATGCAGACGATTTAGTCCTAATAGCTGACAGTATGCAAGATGCTGAGGCCAAATTCAGAGAATGGAGAGAGGGCATGGCGAGCAAGGGTTTAAGAGTCAATATTAACAAAACTAAAGTTATGCATTGTAGATTGAGACGAGGCAATGTGGAAAAGAGCGGTGCATACCCATGTGCAGTGTGTGGAAAGGGTGTGGGCGTTAACTCAATTCAATGTAGCATCTGTCGATGTTGGGTACACCATGGGAGTAAGCGCTATAGTAGAATAAAGGGACCCCTGCCGAAGGATAAGTCAGAAATAGAGAAATTTGAGTGCGTAGTGTGCAAGGGCGAGCTTGTGTTAAGTGATGATCCTGTGGCTGTGAATTTTGGAAATGAGTCATTGGAGCTGGTGAACAAGTTTTGTTACCTAGGAGATACCATCTCTGCCGGTGGTGGGGCCGAGGCTGCCACTGTTGCTAGAATTAGGTGTGGCTGGGGAAAGTTCAGAGAACTGCTGCCAATCCTGACCATGAAAAGAATGCCTCTCCCCCTGAAGGGAAAGGTGTATGCCTCATGTGTTACAAGTGCAATGACGTATGCCTCAGAAACATGGGCCGTTAAAGTAGAAGATGTCAACAGAATGGAACGTAATGAGATGAGAATGGTGAGATGGATGTGTGGGGCCAGGCTACAGGATAGAATAACAAATGTTGAGTTGAGGAGACGTTTAGGTATACAGTAGAGTATTAGCGAGGTGATGCGTACAAGTAGACTGGGATGGTATGGACATGTGGAGAGAATGGATGAACAAAATTGGGTGAAAAAATGCAGGTCTGTGATTGTGGAGGGAGCTGCACCAAGGGGCGGACCGAGGAAGACCTGGGATCGGACTATACGTGCCGATCTCAAATCCAAGAACTTGACAAGTGAAGCAGCCCTTAACAGGGTTGCCTGGAATGCCGCCATTAGGACAAGAGACTGAAACTACACGTATGTGTGGAACAATCAGTCTTAAAATGTTATGTATGTATGTATGTAGTGAGGGAGACAAAAGGCAGAACTGCCTGTAGCGAGTGCCTCCGCCAGAGTTGAAAGAGTGACAGGGCCAAAATCAAGGGACGTTCAAGACAAAATGCCTGGACACAGAGTTTGAAGCAATTTAAGTCATAGGAAGAGGGAAAGACTGATTCTGGGAAAGAGTTACAGAGCACAGCTGTTGACTAGAAGAAAGACAGAATAACTTTTCACTCTTGGGTTGGATAGTTGCACAGAGTAGGGGTGGGATTGTGTTGCAAGACGGGTGCTGCGTGCTCTATGAAGAGGGGGTGGTATGCACTGAGAGAGCTCTGAGAAACACTGATTATTGTTGTTAATATATTAGCACAGTCACGCCAAAGTGGCGCAGGTTGACTGGCTCGACCTGCACTAAGCTCGTCCGCCTCGACCCAATGGCAGGCCGCCGAGTCGTAGGCTGGCTGATGACGTCATCGGCTGGATGGACGTATGGTTGGCTGTTCTATGCGGACGACCGGCAGTTGTCTCCAAGATTTCAGTGAGTGCGGTTGCTTCCGTGTATCTATTAACATTGGTAGCAGAGCGTAGTTGGAGCATTATGGCGTGCTCACTGAAGTGGCCTCCGAAATTAGAGCATGATGAAGAATACGAAATGTGGAAGGAGGATGTGGGTGTTTGGTGTCGACTTACAATGATTGATAAGAAAAAGAGGGCATTGGCGATCCATCTGTCACTTTCCGGGAGGGCTAGAATTGCCTCTTCTGAAATAGATAAGGCCACATTGGAGGCCGACGATGGCGTGGAAGTGTTATTGAAAAGGCTTGATGACGTATTCCTGGTCGATGAAGGTAGAAGGAAGTTTGCAGCATTTGAGGCCTTATATAGCCTACAGAGGAAGGAGAAGGCAGAGATAAAGGAATTTGTGTCAGAATTCGAACATGCGTACCACGGAGTTACCAAAAGAGGATTGCAACTTGATGATTCAGTATTGGCCTTTATGTTATTGGCCTCCTGTGTGTTGGAGGATAGGGAGAAGCAATTAGTCATGTCGGCAACCCAGGTGGTATCGTACGCAAATATGAAGGCGACGCGCAACCGCATCTTTTCGAGTGGTGCGATAGGACTTAGCGCCCACATACAGGTAAAATCGGAACCTTTATTTGTGGGATATGAGGGCAATGTTGGTGAAAGTGAGGAAGCCCTGTATGTGAGCGGAAACAGTCGAGGTAGACGTGGTTGGCGTGGACAGCAAGGCTATGAACGTGTGCGTGGTAATAGAGGACGTCAACGACAGGACAGGAGGAAGAAAAACCCAGTGGGGGCACATGGTAAAATAACTAAGTGTGCTATTTGTGAATCAATATATCACTGGGCACGTGATTGCCCTGATGCCTACGAGAACAGAGGGGGACATGGTGGGTACGATGAGGAACCAGTGAACTTATTCGTGGGCTATGTGAATGATAATGAGAGCGAAGACAAATTACTGAAACTAGTGAGTGAATCAAAAGGGTGTGCTGTCCTAGATACGGGTTGTACAAACACTGTGTGTGGTTCATGTTGGCTCGACGAGTACATACAAGGGTTGACTGACCATGAGCGCAGACTTATAAAAGAGAAATGCTCTCATTCCAGCTTCACTTTTGGCAATGGTATTTCCGTGACTTCCTACAAGAAAGTTACGTTTCCCTGTTGTATAGGGGATATGCGTGCCAATATTACTACTGATGTGGTGAGATGTAATTTACTGTTGTTACTGAGTAGGGCTTCTATGAAAAGAGCCAAAATTATAGTAAATTGTGAAACAAATCAGATCAAAGTGAATGGAAAGAAAAAAATTGTCAATTTGAAAACCTCATCATCAGAACACTATCTGTTGCCGCTATCGGCTTGACTAGACGGGGCAGTTGGTATCACTGTGGCTCTGGCCTTATCCAAAGACGGGAACCTAGAGAAGAAAGCTTTGAAACTTCATCGTCAGTTTGGACACCCTACAGCAGAGAAATTGAAGAAGCTTGTAAGGGATGCCGATATCAGGGACTCAAACCTGGAACGGAGGATCGATAAAGTGACAAATGATTGTTCAGTGTGTAGAAGGTATAAGAAACCAAGCCCGAGACCAGTGGTAGGTGTCTCGATGGCTAACAGATTTAATGAGGTGATCGCTATGGACCTTAAGTCGTGGGGCAAGAAGTATTTCTTGGTGATAGTGGACCTGTATACAAGATATTGTACATCTGTGGTTATTCCTGACAAGAATGCGGGCACTATTATTTGTGAGGTATTTCTCAGTTGGGTTGTGTTATTTGGTGCCCCAGGAAAAATATTGTCAGATAATGGCTGTGAATTTCATAATTCAGACATGAGGTCTCTGGGTGAGGCATTTAATGTTAAGATACTGACTACGGCAGCTGAAAGCCCTTGGAGTAATGGTGCTTGTGAGAGGCTCAATGCTGTGTTGGGTGGAATGGTTAGCAAGATTTTAGCGGATTGTCCTGGCTGTAGTCTGGATGTTGCTCTGGCTTGGGCTGTGGCTGCCAGGAACGCACTGTCAACCTTCTCAGGTTTCTCGCCTAACCAGTTGGTGTGGCGGGTGCGCAACCCTGAAAGGGGTTGAAATAGGGGAGCTATCCCCCCGCCAAAGGCGGCTTTCTAGGGCCTTTCCTAGCTGATGCTGAGAGGATTGGGTTCTAGTCATGTGGTGATGGGCTGGTCTATCAGAGTGAGAGCTGAGAAATCTCTGCCATACCCATAGCTTACTCTGACTGTTCCTTAACTTATATATTTTCTAGATCTCATGTGACGGCGTCTCTTCCGTGGATTGACCTCCCAATCTACCAAGATTGGAAGCCAAAGCGTCACATTTTTCCCTTGCCCCTCAACTTTCTCTTCATAATTGCTGAGGGGCACAGGGCCCTGGGTGGGGCTTTGATTTCCCAGGCGTTTCCGCACCCTCCTCAGCTCCCCGCCATGGAGTGGCTTCGGTCACCCAGGCTTTATTGTGGTCGGCGGGGAGGGTTCTGTGGGGGCACTCGGTTATGGCCTTGGAATTGCTCGGGGCCTTGGGGCTGTTCGGCCAGGCAGCTTGGGGAACAACAACAACAACAACCAGTTGGTGTTTGGCCAGAACCCTGGGATTCCTGGAGCCTTTTATGATAACCTGCCAGCGCTAGACAGAGAGGCCACACCTGCTGGTATAGTTAAGGATAACCTGACTGCCCTTCACGCAGCAAGAAGAGCATTTACCATAGCGGAATCTAGTGAAAGGTTCACTAGAGCACTTCGTCATAATGTGCGGGAAAGCGACCCTGGAGACCTACACTACGGAGATGAAGTTTACTACAAGCGTCTAGACAGTAATAAGTGGCGCGGACCTGGGACAATAATAGGGAGACGGGAAGCAGTTTTTGGTGAAGCACGGTGGAATGTGTGTTAGGGTACACACATGTCGAATTGTCATGGCACCTACCAGTGTTGATACTGCTGCAGTGTCAAATGATGAGGATGTGCCTCATTCATCTCCCCATACTCTGGACGTACTGTACCTAGTGAACGTGGTAATATGGTGCCTAGATTCGTAGATTCAGACCTAGACTCGGATGATGACGAACATACTGGTAACATTGTTGATGTTGTGGGTGGTGGGGGTCAGGTTGCTGTGGAGGTCCCCCCCTTTACCTTTACCTTACCTTTTGATACCTTTTGATGTGTTCGCCACTCTTCTAGCGGCACCAAGGAGCGCGACGCCCCTCGTTATGGGTGGTGATTTGGTGCAGTAGACTGTTTGAAGCGACAGCTCGCTCCCTTGCGAGGATGGGCTCGTCTGGCACTTTTTGCAGTTCGACATCGAGGGCTCTCTTGAAGTTGTCTAACGAGACGTCCCTCATGTCTCTTACTCGCCGTGGGAATTTGTTGAAGAGACGTGGGCCTCTGTGTGATAACCAGCCCTCTCGCAGAGAGCCCATAGCACCCCTGTTATTCATCCGGGGGATTTCGCATTCCCAGCCTCTCCTATCACTGAATTTCATGACTATCGGAGTATGTAGGTTTGGTACTAAACCCTCTGCGATTTTCCACGTGTATATTATTAGGTAACGTTCTCTTCTACTGTACGTTCCAGTGAGTACAGATTCAGTGCTCTTAAACGCTCCCAATAGTGTAGCTGTTTTATCGAACTTATATGCGAAGTGAAATTTCTTTGTACACTCTCTACGTCATTTATTTCACCTGCTTTGTATGGGGATGTTAATACGCTACAGTATTCAAGCCGCGGTAGCACTAGAGATTTGAAGAGCGTTATCATAGGTAATTCACCGCATGTTTTAAAAGTACAGTACGCAGAATCCAACCCGTTAGACGTTTCGCAGCCGCAACTTTGACCTGGTTATGTACTTTGAAACCCATATTTTCAGACATTAATACCCCAAGGTCTTTCACACTGTCTTTCCGTTCTATTATGTGGTTAGATTCTGTTAAGTAATTTGTAATTTCTTTAACACCATTATTATCTCCGTACCGTATTAATTGGAATTTTTCTTCATTGAATTGCATGTTGTTTTCCCTGGTCCACTGGAACACTACATTCATGTCTTCCTGCAGTCGGCCCGTGTCCTCTTGTGTGTTTACTATCTTGCTTAATTTTGTGTCATCAGCAAAAGACGACACCGTACTGTGTCTGGTGTTGGTATCTATGTCGCAAATTAGTATGAGGAACAGAAGGGGCGCTAGCACTGTTCCTTGGGGCACTGAGCTTTTGACATCCGAAGGCTCAGATGTGACTTGGTTTACTGCTACTGATTGTTTTCGGTTTACGAGGAAATTGTATATCCACCGTCCGATTTTCCCAGTTATACCTTTTGCTTTCAGTTTGTGGGCTATTATACCATGGTCACATTTATCAAATGCCTTAGCAAAATCGGTGTAAATGACATCCACGTTTTTCTTTTCTTCTAGCGCTTTAAGAATTTTGTCATAGTGTTCCAAAAGTTGTGAGAGACATGATCTTCCCGCTCTGAACCCATGTTGACCGGTGTTGTGTAGTTCATTTGCCTCCATGAATGTTGAGATTTTGCTTCGCAGGACTCGCTCAAAAACTTTAATGATGTGGGAGGTTAGAGCTACCGGGCGGTATTTTTTTGGTAGTGCTTTACTACCTCCTTTATGCAGTGGGGCAACTATTGCGTTTTTCAAGCTATCTGGTATGTCACCAGTGTCTAGACTCCTTCTCCACATTATAGCCAGGGGTTTTGAGAGGTTTTCCTTACATTTCTTCATTAGGATCGAATTTCATGAGTCCAGGCCTGGTGCCGAGTGGGATGGCATGTTGGAATTGGCCTCTTCTATGTCTTTTGGACCGGAATCAATATCCAGCATCTGGGGGGTTTCCGTGGGGGAGATTTCCATGAAAAATATATTTTGGTCTCTGATGACTTTTGTTTCATCATGCTCACTGAATACCATTTCATACTGCCTGCTTAAGAGTTCGCTCATTTCCTTTTTGTCCCCTGTGAAAGAGCCGTCCCCTTTGCTCAGTGGGCCGATGTTTGATGCTGTTTTAGCCTTTTGTTTGGCGTATGAAAAGAAGTATTTGGAATTTTCCTTTATACCTGCAATAGCTTTCCTCTCCTCTTCCATATGTTGTAGTTCATATGATATTCTTAGCCTTTGTTCAATTTCCACAATTTCTCTATCTATTTCGGCCTTTTGCCTATCCTGTAGATTTTGATGTGTGCGTCTTTGTGTGAGTAATTTTCTTTTTCTGTACAGCCTCCTCCTTTCCCGATCTTGTTTGCTTCTTCGTCTTGTTTGTCTTGCAGGTATATGGTGGCTACAGATTTGGGTCATGGTTTCTGTTATTAGGACTTGACATTCTGCTGGTGTCAGGTTATTCATTAAATCTTCCCAGTCTATTTCCTCCATTTCTTGATTTACCTCTTCCCACCTAATGTTTTTGTTATTGAAGTTAAATTTACTGAAGGGGCCGGTTTTTTTTCTCGATTCTGAGGTTGTCTGTACACTTGCTAAGGTTGTTTTGATCTCAATTAATTTATGATCTGAGTATGTTGTGTCCAATATGTTAATGCTGTGTACTAGAGAGTCATTGTTAGTGAAGACCAGGTCTAAGATATTGTTTTCCCGTGTGGGTTCAGCAATATGCTGGGTAAGACTATAAAAATCGCAAAGTTCAAAAAGCTCTCTCGTATTTGTATTTGTTTCTCCGGTGTTATTTGCCACTACCTGGTTTTCTAGTTGTCTCCATTTAATGTTTGGTAGGTTAAAGTCTCCTAGCCATATAATATTTGGTGTTGGGTTCCCCAGGGTTTCCACTTCTGATTTTATTTTGTTGAGCTGGGTTTTGAATTCTTCTAGGGATGAGTCTGGAGGCCTGTATGTAACAATAACTGCTAAATTTAGGGATTCTATTTTAACTCCAAGTATTTCCACCACTTCATTACTGTTATTTAGGAATTCAGTACATATCAGTGAGTCATGAATGTACAAGGCTACACCTCCATGTGATCTATTCGTTCTGTCCGCCCTATGTAGGTTGTAACCAGGAATCCATATCTCACTATCTTCCTGATCTTTAAATGTGAGTTTCTGTGAGAGCCGCAAATATAGCGTTTCCTTCTTCTAGCAGGCCCCTAATAAATGGTACTTTGTTCGTGGTTCTAATTTTAGGCCTTGGATATTTGCAAACAAGATTGGGGAGAGATTGTTTGGAGTACTATGTGCACCTAATAGTCTTCGGGATGTATTTGCCACTCTTGGGAGGCCAGGAGGTGCTCGAGGTGTTCTATGTGCTCTTCCATCTCCCTCAGTCTCTTCATCTTCATCTGCCATTTCCCTCCTTGTCTTTTTCCTCTGTCTCGTCCTCGCATAGCTAGAGAGTTTTTTTTGGCTACCATTCGTGTTAGGTCTAGCATATCTCCAAGTCCCTTTAATATGAAAAGCTGGGCATTTCATATTGTAGCAGGTCTTTTTCTCAAGTGATGTCTTGCAAAGGGATGGGTGGTGGTATTTGCAGATTTCACCAAATCTACATTTTCCATGACTGGTTAGGTTGTTGCAAATTTTGGGATGAGCAAATCTACATGACTTCCCATTATATTCGCCCTTTTAACCAAAGTAGCACCTTCTTTCCAGATAATATCTGCACACTGGTGTAGACAACCCCAGTAGGTGTGGCTGGGGCTGAGAGGGGTTATGTGGTGAGCTAAGTGTGGTTGTGGGTGATAGTGGGCTTGGTGTATGGGTGAGTGAGGCCTGCAGGGGGGTGGAGTTACGGGTCGGTTATAGGTGGGCAGGTGGCAGTGGTGAGGGGGGAGGCGATGTGGAAGGGGAGCCTGATATGGAGGCTTGTTGCATCCTACGTTCATCCTGCAAATGTATTTGATCAACAGCAGTAGGGTGGTCAATGGCCATAGATGGGATTAATGTGGGGGTTTTCTGGGTCTGGGGAGGTGTGGGGAGATGTGCGGCAGGGTTTGTGGATTTGTAGGGTGCGAAAGGTTGGTGTTCGGCATGCGATGTGTGTTGATGTGCAGGAGGCAATGTGGGCTTTTGCATGGGAAGGTGTGCATGTGTGGGTTGTGATACTGGTATGGGCCCTGAGGCCCAATAGTTCCCCATTTTTGTGAAAAGTAGCTATGCCTTGGCTATATTTCGGTCTATCTTGTACTTCTGTACTTTCTACAGTCTGTATGACTTGCCATGTGATATCGAAACAATTATCGCAGAAATGGAGGTTCTTCCCTCTTGTATTGTACGCCTCATTTATTGGTATCAATCCTATGCAAACCCAGTGGTATGGTTTCTTGCATATCTGACATGCTGTGCCTTTATCCGCGTGTATATTCATCTTACACCTCGTACAGGTGTCTCTGGTAGATTTTTTTTTTTTTTTTTTTTTTTTCCACCCGACCTTACATGGGGGAGAGAGACAGAGAGGGGTGGTGGGGCGTGGAGGACATACGTCAGACATATACCGGTGCAATTGCCTCTGGTGTGTCTGAACGTAATGTAGTGAAAGTTAAAGTGGGTCAAAGGATCAAGGGTATTGATAAAGCGAGTGGTGAGTGGATATCAGGCAAAATTGTTAGTCGTGCTGGGAAGATGACTGGTAGATACCCCAACTGCTACAACATTAAGGGTGACAAAGATGGTAACATTAATTGGATGGATCTGGACAGAGATCTTACGTCGTGGGAAACTGTGGACGAGGCGACGGAAATGCTTGTGTTTTTTAATACGGATGAAGTGGTGTGTGCTAAGGGAAGAGAAATTGAGAATTGGAGGAACAATGAGGTGTATGACGAGGTGGATGATATGGGTCAACGAGCCATATCTGTACGTTGGGTGGTCACAGAAAAGCTGAAGGATGGGAAGACTAAATTGTGAAGGCACGTTTGGTGGCCAGGGGCTTTGAAGAGGACACTGTAGAGCTGCAGAAGAATTCTCCCATTTGCTAAAAGGAGGCTGTCCGTTTGGCGATAGCCCTCGCCTCAGCTAATGGTTGGTTGTGCCACACCATGGATATACAAGCTGCGTACCTACAAGGGAACAATATAGAGCGTGAAGTGTACCTGCGACCTCCTCCCGAGTTCGACAATGGTTTATTGTGGCTTCTGCGGAAGACTGTGTATGGTTTGTGCGATGCGGCCAGGCAATGGTACATGAGGGTGAAGGACCAGCTGATCTGTCTGGGTGCCAAAATCTCGTCCCTGGACCCTGCATTATTTTCGTGGAGTCGAAGTGGTGGAACAGAGGGTATCATTTGCATATATGTGGATGACTTCTTGTGGGCTGGTACTGTGAATTTTGAGCAGCAAGTCATAAACCAGTTGCGCAGGACCTTCCAGGTCGGGACTTCAGATTCCAAGTGCTTTAAGTATGTGGGGCTCAACGTAGTTACCACAGAGGATAGTAGTATCACAATCGACCAGTTCCAGTATGGAGCATCATTGACTCCGGTTACACTTAGCAAGCGTCGAGCATTAGAGAAGACTAGTGATTTGTCAGACCAGGAGAGAACGAAATATCGTGCGTTGATCGGGCAACTGAATTGGATGGCTACTCACACTCGCCCAGATATAGCGTTCGATGTGTGCGAACTGAGTGTTTCACTTCCAAAGGCTACGGTGTCTGACATATTTAAGGTGATTGGGCGTGAGAAATCGGATAATGTATGATTATATTTAATAGTGGCCCCTCCATCATTGACGATTATGCCTATTACATAAGGCACCCTCTTCAAACACTCGTCCGCCGTAGTTTTGAATCTACCGCGCAGAGCATAACAAATTTGAGGAGCCTTCATCATGAGCGCACGCAACCTCACTCATGGTTCAGTCATTATGAAATTGGGTTCTCACTACGAAAAAACTTTGTAACAAATAAAAAACAAAAAGAAAATAAGAATAACTATTCATAAGCTTTCCATATACTCGTGGATGTACTTGTGTGGATCTTGACCAGCCGCTGACTCAGGCGTCATTCTTCCTTCTCTGCTCTGCGCTCAACCGACCCGGACGTGCCTCCCCACGCTCCGCTCGTTCCGCATTTGTTGCGTCCCTAGTGAGTTTTTTCTCATTGGTTTACTCCGGGATGTTTCAAGTAAGGTTAGGATATGCGTAGCAGGAGGGTCCTGGGCAGGTTGCCCGCAGTGCAGTGTATTTTGGGTCGTGTGTTTGGGGCATCTATTTCGGGTGTACCCTCGTGGTCCTGTTGTGGACATGTGAACTTTTTCACGGATAGCTAGCTTTGTGATGCAGGCGGCTTTCATTACGCATTATTATTGCTGCCGTTTATCTTTCTGATGAGGTAGCTGTTTATTCTCTGACGTTCCCAGCGTATTTATCTTCACTTCGTGAAGTTTTTTCTGGGTCCCGAGTCAGTTCTTCCCTTTACCGGGAAGTGTTTGCTACAGTGGTGTGTTGACGGTGGTTCCTGTTGTGATATAATTCAGTGCTTTTTGTTTATATTACGACATGTTTACTGTGTTTTCCGTCTGCTTAGGCCTAGCCAGCCTCTCGTAGCTTTTGCCACATGCACAAGTGTTATTGATTTATGTTATAAATATGTACTACTGTGTCATGTGTGTCCTGGTTTAGTTGTGTATTGGCTAATTCCACGGACTATATATGTGTCCTGGTTTAGTTGTGTATTGGCTAATTCCTCGGACTATTGATGTGACTTGGGTTAGTTGTGCTTTGGCTAATTCCACAGTCTATTGGTGCGTTCAGATTGAATCTGAACGGGGTGGGTTGCCTTTTCCGGCGGATTTTCTCGGTTACACCATGAAAACCCGGCTGGTTGCCGAGTTTTAATCACGCGTGGTTAAAAAAGTCTTGTTTTCCCCGGCGATTAGTGGCCTGTGGCTCTCCAGGACTGCGTCTCTGTGGTGGGGCCTGTGTTCAGGCGTACTGTGTTTCCCGGCGGGATGGCTTTACCCATTTAACTAAGTGTTCATGCGGACACTTGTTGAGTTGAGTTTTTCCCGGTTTTTGCAAAGCCAGTAAAAAACTAGGCTGTTTGTTGATCTTTCCTCCCCGGCGATCTTTTGCAAAGAAGTGGGGTTAGGAATTTTGGGGTTAACGTTAAAATTCACACCCGGCGGTTGCACCTTGGGAGGGTAGGATTAACGGTTTTGTTTAATTCAGTGAAGTTAACCAGACACTCGAGGGGTACGATACGTATCGCCGCCATTCAACATACGGCGATCTAGAACGCTTCGGGAGAAGCCAGATCTAGAATTTAAGACAGGCTGTCCAGTTTTTGATCTGCGAGATAATACGGGGGCCGGCGTCTTTGAGAGTGGTTTTCCAGTAAGAACTTAACAAAACACCACTGGGAAGACTGCGTCAGTTATAAAAAGCCATGCTGGTCTTTATATTATGTCAGAGGATATGCATAAATCTTTGGGACAAGTTAAGATATTCTGAAATCTTTATTTATGAACCCTCCGCATAGCGAGCCGTGATAGTTGTGTATTACGTCTCGTTAGCCGGCGGGTTGTCTAAAAACACTTGTGTTCGAACATGTTGTTGTAGCCTTATGAGCATTAATTCCTGGAAATTTTTCTTTTTTCCAGGGCTGAGTTCCGGCGAGACTTTCGAGAACCTGGAGTAAACCGGGGGTGGGTTCGTGTTTTCCACCAGTCTGTGTCATAGCTACCATAGACCCTGTGTTTGCCTTGTGTATTGCTCCCTTCTGTTCAGGTATCCCTATCTTTGCACACACTCTTTGCATTAGATGTGTTAAATGTTTAGATCGCTCAAGGGGTTTGTGGGTAATGGGGAACTGTTCCTTCTGTACTCAATTGAGTACCAAAGTGTTGCGGGACAATAGTAGATCCGCGGCGGTCGCTTTGAGGGAGGTCAGGCAACAGTTGACATGTTATGCGACAACAGTGGCGCACAAAGCGCTGCAATGTGACAATGTGATTCTTTGGGATAAATTACTAATTGAGCACCCCCCTATTAAACGTCCCGCTAGAGTAACTGTACGAAAGTCGGCAGAGACTGGGCAGGGTACAGCACTTTCTCTGGTCCCTACACCCTCTAAACGACCTCGTGAACCCACGCCCCCGGTGACAGCCTCCACGTCACGGCCGCAGTCCAGGTCCAGGTCGCCCCTCCGACAACAGCCACCTAGTCATTCCTCTTCACCAGCTAGAAAGAGGAGTAAAGAGGAAAAGTCCAAGGACAGCTCTAGTGAGAGATCAGAAAAGTCTAAGAGCAGTGATAAGTCTAAGTCACACCGCAGCCATAAATCTTCCAGGAAAGATACTAAGGAACGAAAGGCCTCCCGGCGTTCGCCGGAGCCTCGTGCCACACTTTTTGCCTCTACTCCCGACTTATCTAGTATTCAATCTGATGGGGCGGGAGTGGAGTCAGAGACTGTGGTGGGGGTGTTGCCGGCGGACAGGTTACCATTGGAGATTACATACCTAGAGTTAGAGAGTTCAGTAGGCAGTGATCGCCCTGTAGAAGAGTCTAGTGGGGGCTCAGGGGTTGATGGTGTATCTGACTCCCAAGGGAGTTCGGGCCAAGGCCTAGGTGTATGGCGTTATTCCCAACCGGGGCACGAGGGCCCACGTTTGGTTCACGAGCCACAGGTACGGGCGGACGTCCACCGGGACGAGGTGATCCCATCATCCATTCCTAATTTAACTTGGCACCAAGACGAGGTTCCGGCTTCGGCGGAACCCTCTCATGATGAGCCAGATGACAAGGATGAGGTGTCCATAATCTCTGACATGGAAGTGCAAGAGTCGGGTTCAGTTCTAGACGACTCGCACGATAGGAATGATTCACCTTTGAGTTCTTCATCCACTAAATTTGTCACGGCGGAGGAAATAGATGGTTTGTTAGTAACGGCTCTCACAAAAAAATTTGGTCAACAGCCGGAGACTCCTACAGTGGACCTGGGAGCTCCCATGACGAGTTCAAGTGTTCGGCCTCTGATCGCTTCTATTGCTTTGACCAAGATTCCGCACCCTCCCCCTATGTCACCTAATATAGTCGCTAAGCCTGCTGCAGCGGCACTGACTACTTCTAATGTAAGGGTGGTTACGGATGTGAATCCGCCCCCGTTGATAAAGCACCATTAAGAAAGATAGCTATGCCCCTTTTGTACGGTCCAGATGACTCATGGGTTCAAATGACCCCATCTAAGCCAGAGACAGCACAGCCCACTTTGTCAGGGGAACTTCCAGTGCCACGAGAGTGGGTAATCCAAGGAAATAAATCTAGAAAGTTACGAGCCTTGGATATTGCGGGTAATGTACTTGATGTTAATATTAAGGCCATTCCGAACCATTATCACCATGACTTTTTTGTGTATACAGCTACGCCTGCACTGCCCCCTGCCTCAGCTTCAAAGCTGTTTTCTGACTGGACCAAGCATGACGGTTTTAATGACATAAAAGCACTGTCAGCTCTCACTCCAGAATTAGATTTACAAACGGTCACAGACACAGCCGCTAACCCAGTGTTGAAGGTGGGGCAGTTGGGTCCAGGACCTTGGGTGGAATGGGAAGTAGAGGCTCAGAACTTTGCGACCACCTTCACCTCAAAATCCTCCCACCAGATTCCTCAGGACAGCCATTCTTGGTTCTCTATGCCAGTCTTTTCAGCCGGCGGAGTCCCATCTGCTTTCTTTGCGTTTTTAGCTGCCCCCAAAATCAATCTCTGTGAACTTAAAGATCCTTTCACTACGCCTTCACCAGCTTCACCTAGACCGGGAGTTTAGGCTACGAGGGAAAGCGTATAGACTTTTTTCCCAGTACATTGTTACGCACCAGGTGGCGAAATCTAAGTTACGATCCACTCAGGCAATCGCGGACGCGGAAGCCAGACGATCGGTTGAACTATCTCGGCGATTACTCCTTCAGACGTCGATTCAGTCGTTGGGTGATATACGCACGGCCTTGCTCGAGGCGGTGCGGGCGAGACAAGACCTCAGGATGTCCCTAGTGAGGAAACTCCCTGATAGAATTGCGAACCAGGTGGTCATGTCGCCGGTGCTAACTCCCTCGTTAATGTCCCCTGATGTGTGGAGAACTGTTTTCAATATGGCTCAGGCCTTTAAGCACAGTCCCACCCCTTCTAAGAAACCTGCTTTTAACTTTCCCAAACCCAAGCCAGTCACAAAAGCTCAACCGGGTGGGTCAAAACCCTTTCAGATACCTAAGTCCGCCTCCCCCCAAGGTCAGTACAGGTACAAACAAGGTAAGTTTGCAGGTCATAAGGGCCGCAGCTATAGCAGACCAGGCCAGGGCTCGTCTTCTGCCAACGCCGGCCAGTCGGCTAAGCATCCACCACCACCACCACCACCACCACCACCAAAAAACTAAAGTCTCTCTCACTCCCAGGGCCGATCTCACGGCGGGTGGATCAGAGGGTAGTACAGCCGGCGAACCCTTGTCTGCTAACTGGGTCGTTCCGGACGTGTCACCGCGCATGGCCAGTAAATACTTGGGCAAGGATGGTGGCACGCAAGGGCATCACCTGGCAGTGGCTCCGACGACCTCGTTTACGTCAGCCGACAAAGGCAACTTTAGTTTCTTTAGAGGTGGAGTCACTAGTCCAGGAAATGATCACCAAGAATGTCATCATCCCGGTTCCTCAAAATTACCCAGTTTTCACATCCAAACTATTTCTAGTACCCAAAAGGGACAGTGCTCAGATGAGACCGGTCGTAGACCTGTCTTATCTGAACCTCCATATTCACAACATGTCATTCAGGATGCTTACAGTAAACCAGATCAGGCTAACACTTCCGCCGGGAGGATGGATGTGTTCTTTAGACCTGACAAGACGCGTATTGGCACGTCTCGGTCAACAAAAGATTTCAAAGGTTTCTGGCCTTAAGAATAAAGCATCAGACTTATGTCTTTCAGAGGATGCCGTTTGGATTGAACCTAGCACCTCGCTTATTCACAAAATTAGTCCGGCAAGCCCTGATGCCCTTGTTAAGGCAAGGGATCAGGATTTTATGGTATCTAGACGACTGGCTAGTGGTGGCAGAGACGGAACAAGTATGCATAAATCATGTCAACATAACATTACAACATGTCAAAACTCTAGGGTTCAAGGTCAACCTGGTAAAGTCAAACCTTGTTCCCTCAAGAGTAGTTCAGTGGATAGGGCTGGTCTGGGACACAGCTACTCTCACTCTGAGTCAGAGTGTGGACAATCGCAACAGATTTTGCAGGAAACTGTTTATGTTCCTTCACAGTCTGACTACGACACGGAGAATCTGGGAGTCTCTGGTTGGCTCTCTCAACTGGATTCAACTAACGGTACGGTTGGGCCGGTTAAGAGTCAAACGTTTAATATTGGAGGGCAACAAATATTTTCCGCTATTGCCGGCGAAAAAATTATGGCCCATACCAAAATTAATCCACAACTTACTAGCGGTCTGGGCGAAGAGGGAAACATTTCACTCAGTCATGTCTTGGACCTCTCCGCCGCCAACGGTATGGGTAGACACGGATGCGTCAAGAACGATAGGTTGGGGCTTTCAATCAAACCAAGGGCACCAGGGTCAAGGGCTTTGGTCCCATTTAGAAATTTCCCACATCAATGTCAAAGAATTACTAGTCCCCTTATATTTCCTTCAGGCTCACGGCTCTACTTTACGGGGCAAGGCGGTGGCCTTCAGAATGGACAATCTGAATGCAGTTCACTGTATTCAGAAACAAGGGTCGACGAGATCTCGGGGGTTGCTAAACGTGTCAGAAGAGATTTTTATTCTAGCCAACAGGCTGAACATTCAGCTTCACGCATCTTACCTCCCAGGCGTAGCAAACGTCTGGGCAGACGCTCTGTCTCGGAGACAGAGCACAACAGTAGAATGGGCGCTCAAGCAAACCATTTTTGACCAAATGGTTGCGAAGCCTTACCATCCACAAGTGGATTTGTTTGTGTCAGAGGAGACTCACAAACTCCCCCTGTACCTCACCCGCCGGACGATAACGCCGGCGGGCGGGCCAGATGCACTGGTGACAGACTGGAACAGGTGGAGTTCTATTTATCTATTTCCGCCGCCAGATGCGTCTCTAATGTGCCACGTAGTAAACAAACTACAGGATTATCGAGGCGTAGTCTCGCTAATCGCGCCCCTGTGGCCGGCGCAGTTGTGGTACCAGCAATTGAAGGTCGTGGTGCCCGGACCCGGTATCACTCCCGGTAGGGTTTTTCCACTTAGACACAATTGGCAACCTAAAGACCTCGCTGACTTTTGCATTATGGACATTCAGGAGGCCAAATGGCTAGCACCATACGGTAGAGACGTGACCAATAAATTCATGAATCAATATACCCAGTCTACTAAGCGACAATATCAATCGCATTGGCAGGCCTTTACTTCTTGGATTATTAGAACAGAACAAACTGTGCCCTCGGTGGCTCTGGTTTTTAATTATTTAAATTATCTGTTCGAGCAGAAACGTTTGTCTGTCGTGACGTTAAAAAATCACTTATCAGCGATTAGGATACCGTTTTTGGACCTTACCGGTCTCTCCATACCAGTTGCGGAGGAAAAGGGTTTTATGAGGGCATGTTTTAAACTCCGCCCACCTCCCCGTCAGCTCATGCCTACCTGGTCTCTGGACAAGGCATTGTCTTTACTTCATTCCCGTCTGTACCAAAATACTGCAGATTTTACATTACTTTTAAAAAGGGCAGTATTCCTTATGGCCTTGGCTACCGGGAACAGAGTATCTGAGCTGGCGGCGATGAGCAACACACCTAATTGCCTCAGGTTTGGTAGGCTTAATGAGTGTAGTGCCACGGACATTAGTTCCAGGGCAGTAATTCCCTTTCCAATGTTCCCTTACCCACTCTAAACCACTGTTTGGACACTTGATCCTCAGTGTTTTGGAGGACAAGCAACCTAGATGGGTCACTAGATCTGTTGTTGCTTGATTTCCTTTGTACTCCTTTGTACATTGCACCTTCCCCAGGGTTCATAGCCAAGAATGAGCACAGTGAACACGTGTTTTCAGAATTCACGGTGCCGGCGTTGAAAAGGGGAAAGGTGCACCAGAATTTATGTCCAGTGCAAGCTCTAACCAAATATTTGAGAGTGGCACCTCTAAATCACCACGGTGCTTTATGGGTAGCAAGTACGGGTAAACGCTTGATGAAACGTAGACTGGCTTCTCTCTTGGTCGAGGTCATTAAAGAGAGTAATCCCGGCGTTGTGGGTAGGGCCTACGATTTACGCAAGTGGGCGGCTTCGTTACGTTTCCTTAAGAATTTTTCTGTTGAAGATATTACGTCCACACAGTTGTGGGGCTCTAATCATACGTTTTTGACTCGTTACCTCTCAGTAGCTCTAGACAAACCTTCCTTGCCATGTATAGCTTTAAGGCAAAGGGTCTAGGTGGCCCCTAAGTCACTTTTGTTTAATTTCAAGAAAAGGGGGGGGGGGGTGCAGTCAGTGTAACATAGGACACCCTAGACCCCGCCAGAATATGAGAGCTGTGATACTGTTGATGGGTATTGTGATATTTAAATTTCTCTGTACTATTCATTACAGGAAATTGTGCTAGTACAATTTTAGTACAAACAACAGTGTAGTTGTAAGTAGTTTTTGGGCTGAGAAGCAATCTAATTTAAGCATTGGTTATATTTTGCAAAGTATATCCACTAATTTTATGGGGTTTATATGTGCACATGTAAACTTATAAGTTTTTATTTTTCACCACTTAATTTAAGTGGGGTGCCTCGTTAACTGGCGGATCTGTTCACAGAATCTCAAAGTTAACCCCTTTTTATCAAGCAGGCTTCTTTGAAGCACGCTCCTGCTTGTACCCCTTTTTGTATAGTTGTGCTGTATAAAGTTTATGCGCCAAATATATATTTTTTACAAAGTAAGAATACTATGTGGTTGTTTGATTATCTGCCTTTGCTAGAGTTATGATATGATTACGAATGTCCCCCTCCAGTCTTAGATATCAGGCATAATCGTCAATGATGGAGGGGCCACTATTAAATTATAGGTTTGACTCCTGCAAGGAGATTAAGAAAACCTAATATTTAGTAGTGGCCCCGTAATCATTGACGACTGGGGCCCTCCCGACCATCCCCTTCCCATTCGTTGATGTATTAAGGATTTTGGTATACTTGATATGTCAGTGAAGGAAGAATGACGCCTGAGTCAGCGTCTGGTCAAGATCCACACAAGTACATCCACGAGTATATGGAAAGCTTATGAATAGTTATTCTTATTTTCTTTTTGTTTTTTATTTGTTACGAAGTTTTTTCGTAGTGAGAACCCAATTTCATAATGACTGAACCATGAGTGAGGTTGCGTGCGCTCATGATGAAGGCTCCTCAAATTTGTTATGCTCTGCGCGGTAGATTCAAAACTACGGCGGACGAGTGTTTGAAGAGGGTGCCTTATGTAATAGGCATAATCGTCAATGATTACGGGGCCACTACTAAATATTAGGTTTTCTTAATCTCCTTGCAGGAGTCAAACCTATATTATTTCGAAGATTGGACCTTTAGATGAGTGCCACATTGAGTGCTATGCTGACGCATCATTCGCCAACCTGCCGGGCCATGGGTCTCAAGGAGGCTTTATTATCTTTCTGTGCGACACTGATAATGTGAGAGGCCCTATTTACTGGCAATCAAGGAAGGTTCGACGGGTGGTCAAGTCAACTCTTGCTGCGGAGACCCTGGCACTTTTGGTTGGTGCTAGTACTGCTGTGTATGTGGCGAGTATTCTGCAGGAGATCTCCGGATGTGGGAGTATCCCTATCAAGTGTTTTGTAGACAACCGTAGCCTAGTGGAAGCCCTATACTCCTATAAATTGGTGGACGACAAGCGTCTGCGAATTGATATATCAGTGCTTAGAGATATGTTGGAAAAAGGGGAATTAAAGGAGGTAACATGGGTGGAAACATCAAAACAACTGGCAGACTGCCTTACCAAGAAGGGCGCGTCGACGGAGCGGCTGCGGGAGGCAGTCAGTCGGGATTAGGTGTTGCCCGTAAGCAGCAACATGTAAGAAATGTAAATATGTACATTGGCAAATTTACGAATGTACATAGTTATATGTACTTAAGGGGACCCACAAAGAAAAAAAAGAAAATAGCGAGTGTGTTAATATATTAGCACAGTCACGCCAAAGTGGTGCAGGTTGACTGCCTCGACCTGCACTAAGCTCATCCGCCTCGAGCCAATGGCAGGCCGCCAAGTCGTAGGCTGGCTGATGACGTCATCGGCTGGATGGACGTATGGTTGGCTGTTCTATGCGGACGACCGGCAGTTGTCTCCAGGATTTCAGTGAGTGCGGTTGCTTCCGTGTATCTATTAGCAATTGTAATAGCGGTAGAATAGTGAGAGATGCAACATTGCGGCGAAGAGAGAGAGATTGCAGAGAGTTGTTGTGTTGTTGTTGAAGATTTGTTTATTTTATACTAGCCCTCTGGGCCTAAGCCCTCATAGGGCTAGTGTTCAGCGGGGAGTTAGTAAGTCAAGTCATATAGGTCACTGGTCAGATGTCATCATATAGATTAAGAGCTTTCAAGAAATGACAGATGGCTATGAAAGAGAATGAATCTGAGTCAGAAAGGATGTCTTTTAGTGAGGTGCGTTGCAAGAAGCGCCGTCTTTCAGGGTCGTACATGGGACAAATGCAAAAAATGTGATGAATAGTAAGAACAGTGTGACAATGGTGACATTCTGGTGGTGGACTACGGGGAGTGGTCATTAGATATCCATGAGTTAGTCTTGTGTGTCCTATGCGTAATCGAGTTAGTAGGGTTTGGTCAGCGCGACAGGGGCTGAGTGAAGAGGGCCACATGTGAATGTCGTCTTTGATGGAACGAAGGTGACCTCCTAAAGGTTGATCCCTCCATTCTGAGCGCCACTTATCATGAATATAGTGTCGAATTACAGGAATTAGGTCATCCGATCTGAGGATAGTGGATGCCGGAGCACCTAGACAGGCCTGTTTAGCAAGGGTGTCAGTACGTTCATTACCCGCAATGCCTACATGGGCGGGGATCCAACAGAGTGTGATGGATCGAGAGCTGCATTGTAATTCGTGGATTTTAAGGATGACAGCGATGACCAATGGGTCACGTGGGGCATACTCACTTAATGCTTGTAACGCACTTTCTGAGTCGCTGCAGGCTGGTGTCTCTCTCCTTCATTAAAGCTGGCAATGGATGAGTGATTGGTGATATGAGGATGTTGTGGCTCCAAGTAGAGCAGCGGGTCATCTCTCCACCATCTTCCCAGATGACTCTTAAACTGGTTAACAGTCCCACTCGACACCACTGCTTCTGGCAGTTCATTCCAGTCATCCACCACCCTCTGGCTAAATACCTTTGTTCTTGCAAGACTCCTGCAGAATTTCTTATGAAACTACTGAGAGTGACCCATTGTTTGTACTTCCCTACTATGTTAAAAAAAAATAATCTCCCTCTCCAGTCTGTCCACCCCATTTACAATTCTGTATGTCTGCAGCAAGCTAGCCCTTTTCCTCCTGAACTCAAGTGATGGGAGTTTGAGTTCCTTGAGCCTCTCAGAGTACAGTACTCTTTGCTTTTCATCCCACTCACTAGTCTCGTCGCTCTTCGTTGCACCTTCTCTATCCTCAGTCCGTCCTTCTTATACATTAGTTGGGCCACAGGCATACAGTATTCAAGCTTCGGTCTAACTATGGTCTTATACAGCATCAGGAATAGCTCAGAATGCCACTTCCTTGACCATCTGTACAACTGATCCAAATCCTGTTGCAGCTTCCGGCGATCTTCCTCACACTGCACAGTCCTAAACACCTTGGTGTCGTCAGCAAAGAGTGCAACCGAGGAGTCCACCACCCCTGGCAAATCATTTATGAATATGACAAACAGAGTCGGACCCAACACTGAATCCTGTGGGACTCCCGACATTACCTCTCTCCACCTTGACATCCTAGGGGGATACCCCTTACTTAGTTCCTAGGGAACATCATCACTTAGGATACCAACTAGAAAAGAAAAAATACAAGAAAAATGTAGAATACTAAGAATTGAAAGCACGCGTCGTGTACGAGAGCGAGGTGGAGGGACAGAGAGGGAAAGGTACACCGAATGAGAGGTGGAAGGATGGAGTGAGGAAGTACATGAACGAAGGCGGTGCTGGTTGGGGGGAGGGGCGTCGACTGACTGGGGACAGAGGTGCATAGGGGCAGTTCGTTCGTGGCCACCCTTTCGGGTATTACGGCGTCAGGCAATAGATAGATAGATAGATAGACAAACAGAGTCGGACCCAACACTGAATCCTGTGGGACTCCCGACGTTACCTCTCTCCACCTTGAGGAGAAGAGGGAGGGGAGTGAAAGGTACAGCATGGTGGACAGTACAGGTAAGAATAGCTGTGGAAGAAAAGAAGAAAGCATATAGAGAGTGGTTGGGTAGTAGAGGGAATGAAGATTTCGAGAGACAGAAACGAGCGAGGTACGTGGAGAGTAAGAGGGTGGTGAAGAGAGTAGTGAAGGAAAGTAAGAGAAGAGTAGATGAGGAATTTGGAAGGAATCTGAGTGTAAAATAGAGGGAGAGTAAGAAACTGTTCTGGAAAGAAGTCAAGAAAGTTAGGGAAGGTAGCAAGAGAAACAGTAAGGGTGTGAAAGATAAGAATGGGAGAATGCTAGCCGAGAAGCAAGAGAGAGTCGAAAGATGGAGGGAGTACAGTGGAGCCCCCATTTTTGCTACACCGGTCTTCGCTGATTCAATTCTCGCGCCACACACCAAATATTCCCAATTTCAATTCTCGCGCCAAAAGCCTCAATTCCCGCATCAAAATCCCAGCCGAAACCCGAAAAAATAGCAAAAATAACGAAAAACTCAACATAAAACTAGAAAACAAACAAAAACAATAATTTTGTTTTAACATAACGAAAGAATCTGCCAGATACTTGCCGTTTAGAGACGAAATCCGAGTGAATCCGAGATCCGATCGTCAAATGCACAAGATGCCGCCATCTTTGTATGAAGTTATCACTAAGCAGACGCTTGCAGTTTAGCTAGTATCTGTGTTGACAAAACAACCGTTTGCAAGCTTTTTTTGTGCCTGAACCCCTTATCTCTCACGTTTATTATAACCTCTAGTACATCTAGTGATAGGGATGGTTGGCCTGGTGGTAGCAATGAAGGAATTTCATGCTCAAAACACAGAGCAAAGACCAGTCCATGTCGGACGAAAGCGATTGAAATGCCTAGCCTAGATGATGTTAGCTTAGGCTAGGCTAAATATGACAATGGTTTATAATAAAATCTGTGTGGTAAGTAATCTTCTCATAATACGTATTTATATGTCTTTTCCTCATAATATGTATTTATTGGATGTATTTGGGGCGAAATGGGTACTTGGGTGGCTGGACGAATTTAGAACCTAGGCCTAGGCTAGGCCTAAAATATTTCGCATGATAGAAACAATGCCCCAATCTACAGTATTTATGGTTAGGACTGTCATTTAGCCATATCTACATTATTATTTACAATGCATAAGATTTAGGCCTAGGCTACTTGATGTAGCCTAGACAAAAAACATGTTTTCATAGCCTAACACTGGGAAAAAGTGCGGTAATTGTTTAGATTTTGGGCCTTTTTTTCTAGTTATTAAAAACTTATTCTATGGTGTATTATATGATACAGTATAATGCATAAAATTTAATTTCTGTACAATAAAACATGTTTTCATAGGCAAAAAATAGAAAAAGACGCAAATTTTGGCATGAGCACGGAACCGATTGAATTTTCCCCATAAGAACAGTGCCCCGATCTTGGCTGTTTCAATCCTAGCTCTATTTCTGCGGAACCGATTAGCAGCTAGGATGGGGGCTCCACTGTACTTCAATGAGTTGCTAAATGTAAGGAATGAAGAGCCAGCAAACATAGCTGGATATGGTAAGGGAGGGGAGGGAGAAGAACCGAAGTAGTGGAGGAGGAGGTGGGGATCAGGTCAGAAGTGTGGGAAGCCATGAAAAGAGTGAAGTTGGGGAAAGCACCAGGAACAGATGGAGTGTGTGGGGAAATGTTGAGGTATGGTGGTGAGATAGTGATCGAATGGGTATGGAAAATGTGCAAACTAGCATGGGAGAAGGGGAGTGCACCCGATGACTGGAAGACTGGCATAATAGTCCCCCTATATAAGGGCAAAGGGGAAAGAGGAGTGTGTGGTAACCACCGAGGAATATGTCTTCTAAGCATAGTAGGGAAGGTATACAGTAGGGTAGTGATTGAGAGAGTGAGAGTGAGAACGCAGCAATGGATAGGTGACGAGCAGGGAGATTTTAGGAAGGGAAGAGGATGTGTAGATCAGATTTTTACCCTGAATTGTGTTGTGGAGAAATATCTGGAGAAGAAACAAAAGGTGTATGTTGCCATTATGGACTTGGAGAAGGCCTATGACAGAGTGGATAGAGAAGGTTTGTGGAAAGTACTTAGAATATACGGAGTAGATGGCAAGTTGCTGAAAGCAGTGAAGAGCATGTATGAGGGTGCAAAGGCGGCAGTACGTGTGGAGAGTGAGCAGAGCGAGTTCTTTGACCTGAATGTTGGTTTGAAACAGGGGTGTGTTATGTCCCTGTGGTTGTTTACTGTATACAGTGGTCCCTCTCATTTAGCGAATTCATTAGTCTAGACAAACCATCGCCAAAAGTGAATTTCGCCAAACGCGAATAGTACTTTAAATGGGAAAATTATCCATTAGTCTTTGACGAGGACCGAGTTCACCATTTTGGGCCTTTTCAAACCGCCCACCATGCGCATCGTCGATCGCCAACACACTCGGCGGCGTCTGCTTACTCTGTTTTTGCTAGAAGACATAGGCCTAGCCTATATATCTCCACAAAGAATTGACCTAACCTAGGTTGTATATCAGGCAGCAGAATTCATTGTTATCTTGTGAATAGTCTTATTGATAAGGAATAACCACATAACCTTAGCAACAAGTTGCTAAGTCACTAGCTAGCCAGACCAAGAAATGGTCTAACCTAGCATAGATATATTATTATGTTCCTTCCAACAACCAACTATACTCCTAAAATCGATTAATGAAATTTACAAACACATGTGGCAGTCCGTGGATTCGAATCCAGGATGCTCACACCGAAAATCAACACCTTATGCATCGCACCACGTAGACAGTTAAAGAATGGTGGACACTGCCTACGATTTATTATGCAACTTCGAATCCTGCATATCAATCTAGCATGTACAATCCCAACTGCAACTCACGTAGGCTATGCATATTTGAATGGAAAGCAATTAATGGGCCTTACCACTAGGGAAGTCCTCTCGTAAATTACTGAAACAATATCAATTATTATGTTCCTTCCAACAACCAACTATACTCTAAAATCGATTATGAAATTTACACATGTGGCAGTCCGTGGATTCGAATCCGGATGCTCACACGAAAATCAACACCTATGCATCGCACACGTAGACAGTTAAGAATGGGCACTGCCTACGATTTATATGCAACTTCGAATCCTGCATATCAATCTAAGCATGTACACATCCCAACTGCAACTCACGTAGGCTATATTGTGAATGGAAGAGCACTTAATGGGGCCTTAACCACTAGGAAGTCCTCTCGATAAATTACCCTGAACCAATATCAATTATTTTCCTTCCAACAACCAACTATACTCTAATCGATTAATGAAATTTACAACACATGTGGCAGTCCGTGGATTCGAATCCAGGATGCTCACACGATCAACACTTATGCATCGCACCACGTAGACAGTTAAAGAATGGTGGACACTGCCTACGATTTATTATGCAACTTCGAATCCTGCATATCAATCTAAGCATGTACACACATCCCAACTGCAACTCACGTAGGCTATGCATATGTGAATGGAAAGAGCAATTAATGGGGCCTTAACCACTAGGGAAGTCCTCTCGATAAATTACCCCTGAACCAATATCAATTATTATGTTCCTTCCAACAACCAACTATACTCCTAAAATCGATTAATGAAATTTACAAACACATGTGGCAGTCCGTGGATTCGAATCCACTTTTACTTTGTGAATGGTAAAGACTAGAATTTTCTATACCAACTGCTTTTCGATTTAGCAAAATAATGAAATTGGTTTTGGATCCATGGTCACTTCTTTGATTAATTATATTTATCGATTGGGCCCCTGAGTCAGTTGATGCGCGCATGTGTGTTTGTGTGTCGCAGACTGTTCGGCACAATAAACAAAGCAAAACACAAGAGATATGAGGTTCACAAATCGGTTTGGTCAAGATTACTCTGTTAATATCTATCTATCTATCTATCTATTGCCTGACGCCGTGATCCCCGAAGGGGTGGCCACGAACGAACTGCCCCCATGCACCTCTGTCCCCAGTCAGTCGACGCCCCTCCCCCCAACCAGCACCGCCCTCGTTCATGTAGTTCCTCACTCCATACTTCCACCTCATATTCGGTCTACCTCTCCCTCTCTGTCCCTCCACCTCGCTCTCGTACACCCCCTTAGTCATTCTCTCGCTTTCCATACGTTCCATATGGCCGAACCATCTCAAGTTGTTCCTTTTCACACTTTCCAGCACATCTACCTCCACACCACACCTCCTTCTTACTTCCTCATTAGTCTGTCTATCCCTCCATGTAACTCCGCACGCACTCCTTAAGTAATTCATTTCCACTGCTCTCACTCTTGGTCTGAGTCTTTCAACCAACGTCCATGCTTCGCTTCCGTAAGTCAGTGTCGGGATTACCACACTGTCATGCAAGGACTTCTTCACTTCCATACTGACCATCCTATTTCTTGTTACTGCTTTTAGCGTTCCTACAACCCTCTTCCCCTGTTGTACCCTCTCCCGCACTTCTTCATCCATAGTCCCATCTTTACTCAACACACTGCCCAGATACTTAAAAGAGTTGACGATCTCCATAGCCTGACCGTTCAGCTTCACCTCACACTCTGTGACTTCACCCCTTTCGAAGACCATAACCTTGCTCTTCCCCGCATTTACCTTCAAATTCCGTTTTTCGCACACTGTTCCAAACTCATTTACCAGACCCTGTAACTCCCATTCATTATCACTCATCAGAACTGTATCATCCGCAAACAGCAGTATAGGTAGCTTCCACTCAATTCCCTCCCTTTTCAGCGATACACCAACATCCACTGCTCTTGATAGGATTTCTTTCATGACTCCATCCATATATACAGTAAACAACCACAGGGACATCACACACCCCTGTTTCAAACCAACATTCAGGTCAAAGAACTCGCTCTGCTCACTCTCCACACGTACTGCTGCCTTTGCACCCTCATACATGCTCTTCACTGCTTTCAGCAACTTGCCCTCCACTCCGTATATTCTAAGTACTTTCCACAAACCTTCTCTATCCACTCTGTCATAGGCCTTCTCCAAGTCCATAAAGGCAACATACACCTTTTGTTTCTTCTCCAGATACTTCTCCACAACACAATTCAGGGTAAAAATCTGATCTACACATCCTCTTCCCTTCCTAAAACCTCCCTGCTCGTCGCCTATCCATTTCACCGTTCTCACTCTCACTCTCTCAATCACTACCCTACTGTATACCTTCCCTACTACGCTTAGAAGACATATTCCTCGGTGGTTACCACGCACTCCTCTTTCCCCTTTGCCCTTATATAGGGGGACTATTATGCCAGTCTTCCAATCATCGGGTGCACTCCCCTTCTCCCATGCTAGTTTGCACATTTTCCATACCCATTCTATCACTATCTCACCACCATACCTTAACATTTCCCCACACACTCCATCTGTTCCTGGTACTTTCCCCAACTTCACTCTTTTCATGGCTTCCCACACTTCTGACCTCCTGATCCCCACCTCCTCCTCCACTACTTCGGTTCTTCTCCCTCCCATACCATATCCAGCTATGTTTGCTGGCTCTTCATTCCTTACATTTAGCAACTCACTGAAGTACTCCCTCCATCTTTCGACTCTCTCTTGCTTCTCGGCTAGCATTCTCCCATTCTTATCTTTCACACCCTCACTGTTTCCCTTGCTACCTTCCCTAACTTTCTTGACTTCTTTCCAGAACAGTTTCTTACTCTCCCTCCATTTTACACTCAGATTCCTTCCTCTGTTAATATACGTTTATGAAATATACCTGGGATATTCTCGCTATCCAAGCAGCTCAGTTAGGGTTTTGTGAGTAGGCCTAAGCCTATCTATAGCCTAGCCTCGGCCTAAGAGTAACTCTCAATACGGCGCTCTACTGTAGCCTACATGAAACATTAACAGCAATAGAAAAGACAATAGATAATAGATAACAGATTTTATTTACCATGAATTATTTAGAGTTAGGCCTGGTGAGACTAGCTTGCGGGCGGCGCATTCTGGGCCGACACCATTCCGTGACGTCCGCATTCTCGCCAAAAGTGTATTTGAAGCGCCAAATTTGGATTCTGGTACCATATCCAACCTATCGCCAATACTGTGTTTCGCCAAGCTGAAATCCACTAAATGCGAGGGACCACTGTATATGGATGGAGTCATGAAAGAAATACTATCAAGAGCAGTGGATGTTGGTGTATCGCTGAAAAGGGAGGGAATTGAGTGGAAGCTACCTATACTGCTGTTTGCGGTTGATTCAGTTCTGATGAGTGATAATGAATGGGAGTTGCAGGGTCTGGTAAATGAGTTTGGAACAGTGTGCAAAAAAAGGAATTTGAAGGTAAATGCGGGGAAGAGCAAGATTATGGTCTTCGAAAGGGGTGAAGTCACAGAGTGTGAGGTGAAGCTGAACGGTCAGGCTATGGAGATCGTCAACTCTTTGAAGTATCTGGGCAGTGTGTTGAGTAAAGATGGGACTATGGATGAAGAAGTGCGGGAGAGGGTACAACAGGGGAAGAGGGTTGTAGGAATGCTGAAAGCAGTAACAAGAAATAAGGTGGTCAGTATGGAAGTGAAGAAGTCCTTGCATGAAAGTGTGGTAATCCCGACACTGACTTACGGAAGCGAAGCATGGACGTTAGTTGAGAGACTCAGACCAAGGGTGAGAGCAGTGGAAATGAATTACTTAAGAAGTGTGTGCGGAGTTACATGGAGGGATAGACAGACTAATGAGGAAGTAAGAAGGAGGTGTGGTGTGGAGGTAGATGTGCTGGAAAGTGTGAAAAGGAACAACTTGAGATGGTTCGGCCATATGGAACGTATGGAAAGCGAGAGAATGACTAAGGGTGTATGAGAGCGAGGTGGAGGGACAGAGAGGGAGAGGTGGAAGGATGGAGTGAGGAAGTATATGAACAAAGGCAGTGCTGGTTGGGGGGAGGGGCGTCGACTGACTGGGGACAGAGGTGCATGGGGGCGGTTCGTTCGTGGCCACCTCTTCGGGGATCACGGCGTCAGGCAATAGATAGATAGATAGACCTTTTGCTTTTAGTTTGTGGGCTATTATACCATGGTCACATTTATCAAATGCCTTAGCAAAATCGGTGTAAATGACATCCACGTTTTTCTTTTCTTCTAGCGCTTTAAGAATTTTTTCATAATGTTCCAAAAGTTGCGAGAGACATGATCTTCCCGCACCAGCCGCAGGGACGCACCCCGTGCGCGTAGACGGCACAACTGGTCTGGTATTTTTCACTCAATTACAGGGCAGCCTCCTGGAGCGCTACCACCAGGTTCGGGTTCCTATACTGTTGGGCGGAGAGTGCCAGTCTGGAGAACACTACGCACTGTACCCTCTGGATCCATTTTGACCAGGTTGGGCCCAAGGCGCCATGTCCGGGTCTGAAGGGAGCGACATCCACCGCCAGTGTGCTGCCATTAGGCAACTTGGACTAGAACAATGAAGCCCTGTCACAGCACTGCCATATGAAAACAATGCCAGCGCCAATAACAAGGCTTCACTGTATAGTAATGGCGGTTGGTCCGCAAGTCTAATGCCATCGCCCCTATTAGTCGCCTTGTACGACACGCAGTAGGATGCATAGGGCATATTCCTTTTTTCCTCCACAATAAGTGAAGGCTCCCTCACCCCCTGGCCATTATAATATACCGTAATGGGAGGTTTGACACTCTCCCAATACCAAAGAAGGAAAACCTTCTATTTGGTAGGTAGCCTCGGAGTATCCAACGTAGAGCTATATACCTATCGTATAATTCCGTTCCGCTCTGGAGCGGACAATTATCGTAATCACTAGCGCGATTAAATCGATAAGATCTAGAGTATCACCTTACTCTCTCTACTAGGTATGTTGTACACACTCTTGAGGCTACTATTTTAAAGGAAATGAAAATATTGATGAGAAAGAAAAGATAAAATTGCAGAACATGGTCCATCCTATCTGGCTCCTTAAGCTGTTGTCACGGGTCCACCGCACAACCCGACCGGGTTCATTAGACATCCAGGTATCAAGTTAATTAGACAAGATTGGATGGGCAGGGGTACGGCGTGAGGGCGGGATACTATGACGTTGGATACTCCGAGGCTACCTACCAAATAGAAGGTTTTCCTTCTTTGGTATTGGGAGAGTGTCAAACCTCCCAATTTAGTAGTAGCCTCTACGTCTCCAACGTAGAGCTAGAGTAACAAATCGGAGGCGGACATCCAAGCGAAAAAACACAAACTTAGCCCTTAGGAAATATCAGGACCATGGAAAGACTGACTTAAACAAGAGAGTTTATATAAAGAGTGTACAGACAGGTACAGACAGGTGCATATCAAGAGAGGTCAAGTACAGTCCAGTCTTATTCCATGAGATAACTTAGCCTAAGACAAAGAATTATACATTTCATAATGATGAATATAAAGTCCAGGATCCCCCCCCCCCCCTCCTTCCGGAAGAAAGCAGGATGACCCATACTGGAACGAGTAAATACTGGCATACGCCGAATATGAGTACCGTACAGGATGTGACGAGAAACTACATGAGCAGTTGAGCAGTGTCAGTGACGAGCACTAAAAGCCATATGAGAAAAGTTCAGTGGTATGAGGACAAGACATACCGAAAGAATGTAGTATACTTAAGACTAGAAAGTATCACAAAAGCTTAGCCCAGTTATTAATCTTTAACCCAGTGAGACCCAGCGTCGCACGTGATGCGTCGGCAGTGTTTGATCACCAACTCCCAGCGACGCATCACGTGCGTCCGACATATTAAAATCAGTTACGTGGCTCGTAAGGTAGGAAATGGCGGGAGAATAGGAGGGGGAGGTACCGTAGTGTGTGTGGAAGCCGGGCCGGTAGGTGTGAGCGGGCCAAGACAGCCGCGCGGCTGGTGGTGGTGGGCTTAGTGGGGATACTTTACACCCTTAGTTCACCGCCACTTTGAACCTTCATTACTCCGGTCGTATGGGAGCTAGAGGCTTGAGATTTATGTGAGACACTCCATAGGATGTATGCCGTACAAAGCCATACTCAGTTTTCACTCTAGTGCTCCCGGGCAGGTGGTCATGCGGGGGAGACGAACATTCGACCCCCCCCCCCCCCCCGCCCCCCAAATGACCAAGGTGAGTTTTTTTGTATTTTTTTCTTAATTTCTCACCATTCTCTTCCATTTTGGCTCAACAAATTATTTTGAGGCCCCCCCCCCCAAAAAAAAATAAATATCCGAGGTGATTTTTTTTTTTTTTTTTCATTTCTCATCCTTGTCTTCCATTTTACCAAACAAAAATAAGAAGTGAAAATGGCTTGGGACTGGGGTGAACAAAATATTATAACTAGCCTCTCCAGCCCCCGGGTGCATTTGTACATCATTATCATGTCCCTCCCCTCTCTCTCCTCTCTTTTAACTCAGTAGATTTAATTTGTCTAGCCTCCCTTCATATGGCAGTTCTCTGAGACTTGGAACCAATCTAGTAACTGCTCTCTGGATTCTTTCTAACTTGTGAATATGCTTCTTTAGATGCGGGGACCACACCACTGCTGCATACTCCAATCTTGGTCTAATCATACTCTTCATAATTTTCACTACCATGGTCTCATCCAAGTAGTTCAGAGCAACTTTCATATTCCCGGCCATTGCATACATTCCGCTAAAGAGCTTGTTAATATGTTTCTCTGGCGACAAATTATCTTGTATAATCAACCCTAAATCTTTTCTTTTTCGGCCTTGCTAATTATATTATCTCCCATCCTGTACTCCCAATTTGGTCTATTCACACTTCTTCCCATATTTAACACATGGCATTTACTTATATTAAATTTCATTTTCCACTTGGTGCTCCATTCATATATTTTATCTAAATCCCCTTGCAGCTCCTCACAACTACTTTTATTTGTTATTTGTCTCATAATTTTTACGTCGTCTGCAAACATTGACATGTAGGAATTTATGCCTATCGGCAGGTCATTCACGTACATAAGGAACATGAGAGGTGCCAACACAGATCCCTGCGGCACACCACTCTCAACTTTCCGCCACGATGAGTAAGTTCCTCTAATGTTGGTCCTCCTTTCCCTATCTGTTAAATAGCTCTCCATCCATTTCAGCAAACTCCCCCTGACACATCCTAGCGTCTCAAGCTTAGATAACAATCTCTTATGTGGTACCTTATCGAATGCTTTGGAAAGGTCTAAGTAGACGCAGTCCACCCATCCGGCTCTTTCTTGGAGTACATCTATCACCCTACTGTAATAACATAGCAAACTGGTAACACAAGATGTCCCTTCTCTGAATCCAAATTGCTTTGGGGTTATTATCTTCTTTCTCTCCAACATTTTCATCCATCTCTTCCTAATTAGCTTTTCACAAATCTTGCATACAATACTAGTAAGTGAAACTGGTCTATAGTTTAGAGGGTCCTCAGGGTTTCCATTCTTGTATATCGGGATGATATTAGCTCTTTTCCATTCAACAGGAACCTGTCCTTTATCTAAGGAAGCTTGAATTATGTCCCTCACTGGCTCCACTAATTGCTCTGCACACTCCTTTAAAACCCAGGCAGACACTTCATCCGGTCCCATAGCTTTCCTTACTTCAAGTCCTCTCATCGCAGATAACAGCTCATCTCTAGTTATTTCAATCTTACTAAGACCACTCTCCAGTACTCCCGCCTGTGGTTCGTCAAAACCTTCCTCTCTAGTAAAAACTGACCCCAATTTGTTATTCATTACCTCACACATGTCCGATACATTTTCATACGTCCTAGCATCAACTCTTAATTTAGTAATTTGTTTCTTTACCTTCAACTTACTGTTTATATATTTATAAAATAATCTAGGGTCACTTTCACATTTATTTACTATGTTCTTCTCATAGTTCATTTTAACTTGCCTAATTATGTTAACATATCTATTCCTCTCCTGTTTATATTTATTCCGATTACTCTCAGTGTTCCTTCTTCTTAATCTAGCCCAAGCTGCATCACGCCTACCCAAAGCTCTTTTGCATTTCAAATTAAACCAATCTTTCTGCTTAGTAAAAATTCCAGTTTTATATCTTGGGACAAACAGATTGGTTCCTACTCTATAAATTTCGAGGAATCTACTATATTTACCTTATACGTCCTGTTCCTTAAAAGTAAGATCCCAATCTACTCCCTCTAAATATCTTTTCAAGGATACATAATCAGCTTTACTATAATTTAATCTGTCATTTATGTAGCTATTGTCTAATCTATTGGCATTACTCAAGGTCAACTTCCATTTTAGTAATAGGTGATCACTTTTACCTACAGGACATAGATAGTCTATATCACTAATTTCGTGAGGATCTTTTGTAAAAATCAGATCGAGTTTAGAAGGTTCGTTATTACCCCTCATTCTTGTATTTTCCTTCACATGTTGTGCAAGTACATTTTCCATAACCAACTCCACTAGCTGACTTCCCCAAGATCTCTGATTTGGCCCTGCATCTCCCGATTCCCAATCAACCTCACTACAGTTGAAATCTCCTACCAAGATCAATCGATTCTTCCTTAACCCTCCTGCCCCGGCTACGAATTACATAAATATTCCCCGAAATCCGGGTGTTTTGGCCGAAAAACGTCTAGGCTAGGCTACCGTATCATTGTTATGCTGACTGCTTCCCGCATTCCCGCGCATCCCCAAGCGTAGCTGTGTTATTTACCTGTAGAATGGCGTTAAGTAGAGCTCTCTAAGTCAAGTGCTTGATTTGTGATGATGATTTCATTGGAGATAACTTTATGGCCAAAACAGCCACTTTACACTACTTTTCGATACTTAACAACAACATACAGGCACACACGAACAAGCGACGCTCTCCTTCTTGTGGCCGGAGATGCTGGGCGTCGGTCCAGCCGGCTGTTGTTTACATGCGTCGGACCGACGCCTCGCACACGAAGCTCACAGGCTTTCAAGCAATGGTACAATGTTGTACCACCCGGGTTCCTGGGGGCAAAACATAATGGTACACACGTGTACCACCCGGGGTTGAAGGGTTAAAAGCAATCTTCTCAACGAATGAATCATATCCTCTACCATCTCCTCAAACTCCAACTCCCTCCATGCTCTGGTCTTTGGTGGCATGTAAGCTACTGCTATGTCTAGCTTTTTTCCTTCTATATCATTGAGTTCAACTGCCATTATTTCTGCCTTGTCATTATTTAACTCCACGTGCTTTGCTGTCATAGGGTTCTTAACTAATACTGCCACTCCCCCTCCCCTTTTACCCTTCCTATCATATCTCCATATATTATATCCTTCACTAAACAATATGTTGCTGTCAAAGTCCTGGTTCAGCTTTGTCTCCGTCAAACAGACTATCTGTGGTTGATCTTTTCTTAATATATCATCTAACTCTACCTTTTTACTGTTTATTCCATCTATATTAGTGTAGTAGCACAGTATATTTGAATCCACCTCCTTGTTTCTCTTCCCTCTCTGCCTCCTACCAGGTTCACCTCCTCCTCCATCCCTTCCCTGACCCAGTTCCACCTCCCCTGCTAATTCTATTCTCCTCCCTCCCCCTCCACAACCTCCCATACCCCCTCTCTCTCCCTCTGTTCCACCTTCTCCACCACATCCTGACTCTCTCTCCGGTCCCCTGCTCCCTGCATTATCTCTCGCTCCGTCTCCTTGATTTGACTTCGTACTTGTCTCTCTGTCTCTTTCCCTATCACTCCTCTTACTTTCGGTTCTTGGTGGCTCCTGATGTACCACTTCCTTACTTGCCCTTCCCTTATTCTCCAAAAAAAAATCTTCTTTTGCTCTTCAGACAACTTTCCATTCTCTTCATCAGCCTTAGCTTGGAGTTCCCTTAACTGTTCTCGTTCTTCTACACTTAGGTCCTTTTTTACCCTTATATGATTCAGCTCTGTCGAATTTAATTTCCAGCTCACATTGGCTACTGCTTCTGCTGTTGATCTAAACTTTAGTTCCACTCTTAGTGGTCTCATCTCGCCCTTCTTATATTTTCCTAACCTTCTCACCTCCTCCAATTCTTTTACCCATCCATAACCCTCGTCTAAGTAATCCAGTATCCCCTTGACTTTCACAACATCCCTTTCCTTTCTTACCTTCATATCTGCCAGGTGCTCTTCCACATCTCCAAAGATTACTACACACTTACCTCTATCTATTGTCTCTCTCACTACCTTCTCTTTCTTCTTTAAAACTTGCACTACATTTTTTTCAAACTCTTTCTTTTCCTTTTCTCTCTCTTCCTTCTGCTCCTTCACAATTTCTTCAAGGGCTACCATCGTGTCACTCTCTACCCTTGTCCACTCATTTTTTACCTCACTAATTCCTTTTACTTCCTCACTCAGGTGGCCCTCATATTCCTTAAGCTGAGCCTTGAGTGCCACATTTTCCGCCGCTAACTCGTCTACTCTGGCCATCACTGCCTCTAGGCTGTCACTTACTGGCCTAGGCCTATCCACCCCGCTAGTAACACCACACATATCGGACAAAACTTCTACTTTAGCCCCTAACTCCTTCCTCCAGTTTTCCATCACTCCCCTCCATCTCACAAGACCCATCAATTGTTTTTTCATACTTGCCAACTGATCATCCTTGTCCTCGGTGATAAAGCCTTCAAATTCGTATTCCTCCGCATCCCCAGCTAGGCTTTCACGCCTTCCCGCCATCGCGAGGTGGTCGTCTGCCTAAAAACAACAATCGCCCCACTATCCCATCTCACTCCAGGAACTGTTTTACTTAATCCATATTTTCAATTACTTGGAATATCCAATTACATCTGAATTCTCATAAAAACACCTAATTACTTATGAAATGCACATATAAATTTCCGGGACAACACTTAATACACTCCTATCAACTTCACACAAGGTAACTCATTATCGGAGAGCAGCTGCGAGGTGTTGACAGCTCGGAGGTCGGCGGATAATGTCACGGCATGGAAGTGTCCAGGCGCGGGGTAAAGAGCGTAAGAGGCAGACAAGAGCCTCCGCCAGAGACCACTGAGGAGGAATCTGACGCGGGGTAGGCCTAAGTCCAAAGCAGGCCCGCATGAGGAAATCCAACGCCCTGTGAGGAACGACCAACCCCGTGAATGACTCAAACGGTACCCAATTGGCCAACAGGCGGGTCCTAAGCGTGGTGCATATGTTGGGACGCATCTCAAAAATAACCAAATGAGGTAGGGAAACACGAACGCCACCGACAGGCGTGTCCGTGACATGTTGGTCATCCCAGAAGGAAAACCGTGCCAGTGAGACGGAAGTCTGCCACCGAGAATGTGGCCAGTGGAGAGGATTTGACAGTCAAAGAACGACCTAACGTCGGCAGCCACCCTGCCTCACAAACATCCACGATGTGAAGGCCAACGAAGGCCCGAGGCCACCAATCGATCCCAAGTGGAAATCGGGGAACGATAGGGGAACAGGACTCGGGCGCCACCGCCACAGCTGAGCGGACCAGGCGTGTGCCGGCCAGATGGAAGTGAACAACCAAACAAAGTTAATTTACCCACTCAGCCTGCGGAGGACTTTGCACATCAAAAAGGGCGTCGGGTGGCGGAAACACATCGAATACGGTGTGTTGGAAAGACCAAACTACCCGGATGCTCTGTCCCATCGACAGAGCAACCGCCCATAGGGCGGCAGTCCCGGGTAGACAGGGTACACGCAGTGCGACGGTGGAAAGGAGTGCGTGGCAAAATAGGTACCCCGCCAGGTCCTGAAGAACGAAAAGACTACGCAGTCACCCGACTCAGGGTGACAGGCGTGCTCGAACTGTCCCAGTCGAGGCCCGCCCACGGCACATCTTGCGACGGTGGAAGGCAGGACTCGGGAACGGCGACTAGGAATCCGAACCGAGGAACGAGGAGGAACAAGGAGAGCGGCGTGCACACAGTGTGCGGGAGAGTTCGCGGAGAAGATCCCACCCACCAAGGAAAAGAGGAGCGGAAGACCCCGAGGGAACAGGGGAGGCAAGGCCAGTTCGACGAGGGGCGTAAAGACATGAGGGGCGACACGGAGACCGAAGGGTAAACCGCCGAACGTGACATAATGAGTCATCAATACGAGATACGACAGGTCGACCACCGGTCACAACACCTCGCTATCCGTCACGGAGACCAGAAAGACATGCGACAGGAACTCCTGCTGGTGAGGCGAGACTACTCGAATAATCCCATGGACAGAATAACAGAGGCGACGTCTGGGGAGACAGGCCGAGGTCACGCAGGTCGCCGGAGCGGAAACGTGGACCGGCACCCCGAGGACAGACCCCGCCGTATTACCCGGCGTGCCCACGAACGGCGAAGCGAAACCGAGAGTGGGGACGCAAGAGCCGGTAGGGGGCCCGAGTCTGGCGGCCTCGTTACGAGCCGGCCTGCCGACCCCAACGAAGAGGAAGCGGTTGAGGAGGGTCGGGACATCCCAGACGGACGGGGAGCGAAGAGCCCCGCAGCAGCAAAGAGGGAAGACCCCTGCCATGCAGGAGCAGAGAAGAGCCCCTCCGGAGGGAGCACAGAAAGCAACAGCGACGTGCTGACCTCAGCCGGCGCCAGTGTACAGAAGGAAAACCACAGAGACTGGCGACAACGCGCAGCCTCATGGAAGGGACACTGCAGGAAGCCGACGGAGGCGAGCCGCAGTTGCAGACGCCCGAATTGGGCCCCACCCTTCCCGAGCACCCGAGTCGGTGGAGCGACAAGAAGCCTGAGGGGAAGCCGAGCTAGGTGCAGACACTCGAGAGGGTGGAGAGCATGCGAGCAGTGCGCCGCCAGGGCTTGTGAACACGTTCCAGAGCACCCTTCGTAGGTGGCGTGAAGGAACGTGGCATACGTCCAGAAAGAGAACGGAGGGGCAAAGAACCAGGTCCAAAATGGAGGTGAAACCCCGGATGAAGGCATGACGAGGCTCAACACGGAGGAGCAGCCGACAGGAGGGAGTGGGGAAGAACCCATCTCCGACCGAACCCCGAAGTTGACGCCCTCCGTCAGCAACAAGGAACAGTAAAAGAGAAACTATGGAAAGACACAACTGAAACTCAGACGACGCCGACAGAGTGGGCGCATCGACATGTACGTTGCGTTGAGCAAAGGTTTCGAGCCGTACCTGTCAACTCGCAGGCACCGGGCGCACTCCTTGTGCACGTGTAAGAGCTCGTTCCGGGAGGGATGCCGCCACGTGCCCCCACGATGACGGCTTCCCGTAAAGGGAAGGGAAGCGACGTCCGTTAGGGACCGGAAACGTCACGAGGGACGGAACGTGGACAGGCCGACCAACCAGCCCCAGGCTACACGCAGGGAGCAGGACTAAAGAAGTCGATGCCGCCTGGGAGCGAGTGGGAGGATGGACAACCGGAGCAGCAACCACAAGTAGAGCAGGTTACGTAGGCAAGAACACCGCCCAGTACGGAAGCATGCCCGGAGATCGTACAGGGGAAGAGACAGGGCGGAGTGGAGCCGTAGACCATCGGCGACGTGGTGAAGGAGAGCGGCGTCTCTCCTACGACCCGGCGTCCTCGGAAACAGTAGGGACATCCGAACGAGGCACCGGGGGAAAAGCGGTCAGGCGCCAGGGAGACAGCAGAGGAAAGGGGAAGCATGGCACGCACCCCTTCGTTGATGAAGCGCGGAAACCGTCGGAGGCGGTCCGTGACAGAGAGAGCGAAACCCCGAACATGGAGCGCAGAGGCGAGACCTTGCCTCTACAGCGTCCGGGAACGTAGGACGAGACCCAAAGGTCAAGATCGACGAGACACAGTCTACACCTCCGAGGGTTAAACCCATCGCGGTTGGAGCACGAGACATGGGTAGGACTCGCCATGTCCCAATGGGCATGGCAGGACGGGAACCCCCACGGTGTGCGCAGGGAGGAAAGGACATCCTCACTGCAACCAGAAAGGAAAAAGATACCAATGGCCCAAGTATGAAGCGCCCCAGGTAGAGCAGGGGAAGAAAGTAGGCGGGCCACAGAGAGTTACCACAGGTAAATAGGAGGGACGGTAGTAGAGTGTCCCAAGAATACCGCCATGTACAGAAGCATGGGGCGGATGGAGGCAAAACTGGACAGCGGTGGCCTCCTGAGCCTTGGGTGGAGCCACATGGACGGCCTGAACTGGACAGAGGAGTCGGAGATCGTCGGCGGGATGGGGAAGGAGAGCGACGACCCACCTTCGTTGCGGAGTCCTCGGAAACAGCCAGGACGCCCGAACGAGGCACTTGGAGGAAAGGCGATCTGGCGCCTTGAAGACTTCCGACGCGCACAAGGAGGAAGTGACATCCACATCGCAATTGGAAAGTAAAAGATACTGATGTCCCATGTATGAAGCACAGGAAATGTGTGCAAGCACAATATTGGTAAAAAAAAACTGAATCATTGATAGGAGAGTACCCCCTTCTCCTGTTGAGGCAGGGAAGGACGAAAAAGGGGGGCCCTTCGAAACAGGCACGAGGGCAGAAAAACGCACAAAAGTGGTCACTACACCCTGCAAATGGAGCACCTTTCATGAAAGTGAGTATCCCCCCCCCCCCTTGTGCGTGGTGAGGGGTGAAGAGGGACCCCCCATGCGGAGGGTCAAGGAGAGACCAGGCGAACCAGCAAGTGCAAAGAACCCCGTGCAAGTCCTGAGAAGGAAGGCATGAAAAGCCTTATAAAGGAAGAGGATAATAATAATACCCAAAGGTTGAAGGTACTGAAGAGAAGAAGACGCCCAAGGGTACCATGAGAGTAGAGTGGGAGCACAATCTGATGAAAAGGAGAAGTCCGTGAACTACTGCAACCGAGTCCCAATACAGAGGCAAAGTAAAGCACCCTAGCACCGACCCAGAGAGGAGTGGACCAGAACGGGCCGCTCCGCTCGGGGGTGGAAATCCGCTCTGGAGCGGAATGTAGGATGTAGGACGAATGTAGGATGGGTGAAACTCACCACCCGGTGAGGAACCCGTGGCGAGAGCAGAGCGAAGTAGACAGACTACACTGGAACCAGAAGAAAAAAACCCTGTGAAGACCCCGAGTAGGCCATGGGAAGGCATGCATGTACGTCATCGACAGGAAAAAGAATAAAGCCTGTTTGTAAGCACCATGAAAATAAAGGCCATGGCAATGCACGCATGTATGTCATTGGTAGAGACAAGACGAAAGCCTGGTCGGAAGCATCACGAAAAAACCACTGAAAGTCGATGAATCCTTAAGAAGAAGGCCAAAGAGTGCCCCCGAAATGGGAAGCCAGGCAGGAGTATCAGTCATGAGGTCATGCACAAAATAAAGATCAGAGATCCCAGAATAGGCTACAGGCACCAGGTCAGGGAGTAGCCTAAAAGCTCTCACTAGGCCTGGAGACTGGAGTCCCGGTCAATGAAGGAGAGTGCTCCCCCTCCCCCATGTCCCCCTGGAAGTTAAAGCTGAAGAGAACCCTCCAAAAGGAGGATCAGGAAGGCCATAGGGGAACCAGCAACAGGCCAAAGAGCCCCAAACCCCAGGTCAGAAAAAACCAAGGGGTAGGCACAACCCTCTGAAGAACTGAAGGAAACCCCACCCCAAAATATAATGGAGACCAATACCTTAAGGCCGGTATCAGTGAAGAGGTCCTATAGGGCAGAAAGCACAGCCTGGTAAAAAGGAGCATTAAAATATGTCTTAATGGAAGTGCAGGACGACCAGTCTAGGCCTAAACTGAGGCAAAAGTAGCGCGACCGTAAACGGCAACGTCCGTTCGAGAGCGGAAAAGTACCGACATCGAGCGGGAACGTCCTCGTTCCAAGGCGGGCGGAATCGTCCGTATACGGACTCGTACGTTCAGGCGCGGGAAGTGGTATGAGACGGCAGTAGTGCGTGAGGGAAAAGGCCCGTCCGAGAGCGGAGAGGCCCAGACGGGCCCCGCCATAAGCCGAGGACCCAGGAAAGGTAGCCTGGCAAGTCACAGCAGACGTGGGAGCGTCTGTGGGTAACAGACAGCGTGAAAACAGACCTCTGACATAGAACGGAAAGTCCCGTTCGTGAGCATCTGTGGGTATCAGCCAGTGTGAAAACAGACCTCCGACATAGAACGGAAAGTCCCGTTCGAGATCGGAGGGGCCCAGGGAGACCATGGGACCGTAAATGAAAGGTCTGACCTAGAGCGGGGAGTACCCGACCCAGGGCGGCAACCCATCGGTACGTCTGAGAGGTCTGTGGCACCCATGAAGGTGGAAGGCCAGTAAAATAAAAGTCCCTTCCAAAAGCGGAGGGGCCCAAAGGTAACCCTCCTAAAGTCACATCAGGCGCGGGAGAGCCTGTGGGTAAGCAAGTGCACGACCGTAGTGGGGGGCAGTATACAGAATAAAAACTTGTCAGAGGAAAACACATCAGAACGGGCTACGTTCGCGGTTTTGTGGGACTGAGGCCAGGTAGACAGAGCACTGGAGCCGTCAATCAAAAAGTGAGCATTGTATGCCAGATTGAGGTTGCCACAGTGTTGAAAGCCAAAACCCCCCCCTCCCCCCTAGGCTAGGCCAAAACTCGGAAGTAACCCTATGCGGCACTTGAGGCAGTAATATATGAAATTACAGGGAGCCACTAGGGACCGTACCCTTGATGAGGGTAAGCAACAAGGGATCGTAGCGACAGGAATGCAGAGCACTGGGGCCGCCGATCAATACAGGTGCATTTAAGCCAGATGGAGGAGGCCACAGAGTTGTACACCAAACACCCCCCTTCTAGGCTAGGCTAAAAAAGTTAGCCTATTCGGTACCTGAGTCAGATTAAAATTTAATTGGAATAGGCTAGGCGAAAAAGTGGAAGTTAGCCTATTTGGTACCAGAGCCAGTAATATATGAAATTACAGGGAGTCACCAGGTACTGTACCCTTGATGAGGGTAAGCAACAAGTGACCGAAGCGTCAGGAAGACGGAGCACTGGGGCCGTAATATCAATACAGGGGCAGAGTATGCCAGATTGAGGAGGCCGCAGAGTCGCAGTCTAAACCAAAACGCCCCCCATCAAGGCTAGGCTAAAAACGGAAGCGAGCCTAATCAGGTCTGGAGCCAGTAATATATGAAATTACAAGGCGCCACCATCCCTTGATGAGGGATATAATCAATACCGTAGGAGGGGCAGTAGACAGAACAAAAACTGTCAGACAAAAACTCATCAGAACGGGCTACGTCCGCAGTTTTGTGGGACTGTATCCATGGAAACAGAGCACTGGGTCCGTCAATCAAAAAGTGAGCATTGTATGCCAGATTGAGGTTGCCACAGTGTTGAAAACCAAACGCCCCCCCCTAGGCTACGCCAAAACTCGGAAGGTAGCCTATTCGGTACTTGAGGCAGTAATATATGAAATTACCAGACGCACTAGTTTCTGCACTCTTGATGAGAGGCAGCAACAAGGAAAAAGACCACCAAAAGGGATCGGCCCTACAAGGGTCAGGCGGTCAGCGCCCCCCTTCCAACCAACTAGAAGGGCACAAGTAAGCCTAGGCCTAATTTCACGAAAAGAAAAGCAAAAATAAGGGCAGTGACAAAAAATTATAATGACAAGAAGCTTACTAAAGACAAAACTAAAGCCACCGCAAGTGAAATTAATACAAAAGGCAAAGCCTAAATGAACGAGGGTCGCCCAAGCGGCCCTGGCAGATGGCAAAAAATGGCAAAAAATGGCGTAACCTCCAGTTTCGACGCTACACTCCAAGAAAAACACACCTGAGCCCAGTTTTCAGTGTGCCTACAGCACGTATCATCTGTCTAGAAACACAGGTACCTTAAATAAGGTCCACAACACCTCCAAAGGGGAGGTGACAGGAGTTGTAGGAACAAAAACAGAGCACCAGAAAAAGTGTGTGCGCCATAGAGTGTAGCGCGAAAAGGAATGTCTAATGAACCCGGTCGGCTTGTGCGGTGGACCCGTGACAACGGCTTAAGGAGCCAGATAGGATGGACAATGTTCTGCAATTTTCTCTTTTCTTTCTCATCAATATTTTCATTTCCTTTAAAATAGTAGCCTCAAGAGTGTGTACAACGTACCTAGTAGAGAGAGTAAGGTGCTACTCTAGATGTTATCGATTTAATCGCGCTAGTGATTACGATAATTGTCCGCTCCAGAGCGGAACGGAATTATACGATAGGTATATAGGTCTACGTTGGAGACGTAGAGGCTACTACTAAATCATATAATTGTAACATTGTATAAACAATCCATCAAGGATTATGAGGTAGTCTGAAGGCTACACATGGCACAGTGGGTCTCTTCAAGTGGACTGACAAGTATCTGGACAAAAAAGTATGATGAGAAGCCCAAACTTTTGTCTGTTTAATATCATTGACAGAATAATTATTAATGAAATTGACTGTAGTCACCCATTTGCAAACGTCATGAGCCCTAGCCACTGCTCCAGGCTCGGCTGATTTAATCACATCAACTAGAATTGAAGCTACAGTAGATATCGTTTAGACAAGAACTAAGTAAAGGGTATCCCCCTAGGATGTTCTTTTGTGTATTTGGGTTGCACTAGCATTCTCTGGGCATCCTTCTAGGTACCCAGGGAGCCCTTATATATACAGTATATGGCTTTTACGTCATTGACGAAGAGAACCACTACTAAATATTAGGTTTGACTCCTGTAAGGAGATAAAGAAAACCTAATATTTAGTAGTGGCCCCGTAATCATTGACGAACATGCCTATTACATAAGGCATCCTCTTCAAAACACTAATCCGCCGTAGTTTGAATCTACCGCGCAGAACATTTAAAATCTGAGGAGCCTTCATCATGAGCGCACGCGACTTCACTCATGGCTTCAGTCATTATGAATTGGGTTCTCACTACGAAAAAACTTCGTAAAAAATAAAAAACAAAAAGAAAATAAGAATAACTATCCAATAAGCTTTCCATCATATCGTGGATGTACTTGTGTGGATCTTTGACCAGACGCTGATTCAGGCGTCATTCTTCCTTCACTGACATATCAAGTAAACCAAAATCCTTAATACATCAACGAATGGGAAGGGGATGGTCGGGAGGGCCCCAGTCGTCAATGATTACGGGGCCACTACTAAATATTAGGTTTTCTTTATCTCCTTATAGGAGTCAAACCTATAATTTATTAGTGGCCCCTCCATCATTGATGAACATGCCTGATTTCTAAGACTGGAGGGGGACATTCGTAATCATATCATAACTCTAGAAAAGCAGATAATCAAACAACCACATAGTATTCTTACTTTTGTAAAAAAGAGATATTCGGGTGCATAAACTTTATACAGCCTAAATCTTCAAAAAGGGGTACAAGCAGGAGCGTGCTTCAAAGAAGCCTGCTTGAAAAAGGGTAACTCTGAGACTCTGAGCACAGATCTGCTAGTTAAGAAGGCACCCCACTTAAAGTAAGTGGTGAAAACTAAAAACTTATAAGTTTACATGTGCACATATAAACCCCATTAACTAGTGGATATATTCCTAAAAATATAACCAAACATAAAAGAATTCTTATACATTCGTAGAAGTACTGAACTCGTGTACTTATGCAGAAGTAATTACTGCAAAAGTAAAAGTCGTAGTTGCCACTACCGAGATTTCTCAAAAATCTATTGCTTCACAGCCAAAGCTACTTACAACAAGAATTGTCGTAACACTACTATTGGCTTTTAGCACAATTTCCTGCAATGAATACTACAGAGAAATTTTATAATACAATGCCTACAACCAGTATCACAGCTCGTATGTTCCGAACACATACTCCGGAGGGGTCTAGGGTGTCCTATGTCACACTGACTGCACCCTCCCCCCCTTTTTCTTGAAATTAAACAAAACGTGACTAAAAGGGACACCTAGACCCTCTGCCGTAAAGCTATACATGGCAAGGAAGGTTTGTCCAGAGCTACTGAAAGGTATCGAGGCAAAAACTCCTGAATAGAGGCCCACAACTGTGTGGACGTAATAACTTCCACCGAAAGATTATTAAGGAAACGTAAAGAGGCTGTCCCCTTGCGTAAATCGTGGGTCTTACCCACAACGCCGGGGTGCTTCTCTTTAAAGCACTCGACCAAGAGAGAAGCCAGTGTACGCTCCATCAATCGTTCACCCGGACTTGTGACCCATAAAGCACCCTGGTGATTTAGATGTGCCACTCTTAAATATTTGGTTAGAGCTTGCACTGGGCAAAAAAGATGGTGCACCTTTCCCCTGTTTAACGCCGGCACCGTGAACTCTGAAAACACGTGTTCACTGTGCTCAATCTCGGCTATGAATCCTGGGGAAGGTGCAACGTGAATACACTCATGAAGCCTATCAAACCTGAGGCAATTAGGTGCGTTGCTCATCGCCGCCAGCTCAGATACTCTGTTCCCGGTAGCCAAAGCCATAAGGAATACTGCCCTTTTGTAAAATCTGCAGTCTTTGGTACATACGGGAATGAGAATAACAACGATGCTTTGTCCAGAGACCATGTAGGCCTGAGCTGACGGGGAGGTGGGCGGAGTTTAAAACCTGCCCACATAAATCACTTTCAGATAAATGTTTCTGCAAGAACAGATAAATTAAATAATAAACAACCAACGCCACCGAGGGCACAGTTTGTTTTGTTCTAAGAATCCGAGACGTAAAAGCTTTCCAATGCGATTGAAACTGTCGCTTTGTAGACTGGGTATATTGATTCGTGAATATCTTGGTCACGTCGCTACCATAAGGTGCTAGCCACTTGGCCTCCTGAATGTCCAAAACGAACAAGTCAGCGAGGTTTCTAGGTTGCCAATTGTGTTCTAAGTGGAACAACCGGACCAGGAGGGAGACTGGGTGCGGTCGGGGTAACTTACCTATTTTGAGCCATCCTGACTAAAACTCGGTAAACAAAAACGGTGTTCTCGGAGCAACGAGAAAAAACGCCGGAAAGGTAACCCACACCAAACGAGACATTTTAACACATTTTATACAAAGGGTGTGCGCAAAAATAGGGATACCTGAACAGAAGGGCGTAATGCATAAAGCAAAAACCGGGGCAAAGGTAGCCATGACAGAGACTGGTGGGATACTTACTCCAGGTTCTGCATAGACCCGCCAGGACCCAGCTCTGGAAAAAAAGAAAATTTCCAGGAATTAATGCTCATAAGGTTAACCCAAACATGTTCGCACACAAGTGTTAAATAATCCGCCGGGTAACGAGACGTAATACTCAACGACTACAGCTCGCTATGCGGTGGGGTTTCCTAAGTAAAAGATTTCAGAATATCTTAATTTGTCCAAAAGATTTATGAATACCCTCTGACATAATATATAAAGACCAGCATGGCGTTTATAACTGATTAAGTCTTTCCGGTGGTGTTTGTTTCAAGATTGAATTTTGGAAAAAAATAAAATAAAAAAGACGCCGGCCCCCGAATTATCTCGTAGATCAAAAACTGGGAAGCCTGACAAATATACGAGATCTAACTTCTCCCGAAGTATCTTTTTAGATCGCCGTATGTTGAAGGCGGCGATACAAAACGTATCCCTCAATTGTCTGGTTAACTAACTGAATTGTAAATTCGTTAGTCCCACCCTTCCAGGGAGCACCCGCCGGGTGTGAATATTAGTTTAAAAAACGTTAACCCCAATTGTGCCTTAAATTGCCGTATGTTGAAGGAGGCGATACACAATGCATCCCTCAATTGTCTGGTCAACTAAACTAAATTTTGCAAATTCGGTCATCCCACCCTATCAGGTTGCACGCCGGGTGATTTAAAGTTTAAAAGTTAACCCCAATTGTTCCTAACCCCACATCTTTGTAAAAGATCGCCGGGGAGGAAATACAACAACAGCATAGTTTTATATTGGCTTTGCAAAACCGAAAAAACTACAAACAACACGTGTCCGTATGAACACTGTTAGATGGGTACAGCCAACCCGCCGGGAATCAGAAGGAGCCTGAAACAGGCACCCCAGAGACGCAGTCCTGGGGAGCCACAGACACCCACTCGCCGGGGAAACAAGCCTGTTTTTAAACCACGCGTGGCCAAAACTCGGCAACCAGCCGGGTTTTTTCATGGTGTAACCGAGAAAAACCCGCCGGAAATAACCCACCCCGTCCAGATACCATCTGAACGCAACACAGGACCGAGGCGTAGCCAAAACACAACTAACGCCGGGCCCAACATAGTCCGAGGAATTAGCCAATACACAACTAACCCAGGACACATAAATAGTCCGTGGAATTAGCCAATACACAACTAAACCAGGACACACATCACACAGTAGTACATATTTAGAAAATAAATCAATAACACTTGTATCTGTGGTAAAGCTACGAGAGGCTGGCTAGGCCTAGGCAGACGGAAAACATTAACATGTCGGAATATAAACAAAAAGCACTGAATTATATCACAACAGGAACCACCGCCAACACACCACTGTAGCAAATACTTCCGGCAAAGGGAAGAACTGACTCGGGACCCAGAAAAAACTTCACTAAGTGAAGAAAAATCCGCTGGGAACGTCAGCAAAAATACGCTACCTCATCAGAAAGATAAAAGGAAGCAATAACGCGTAATGAAAGCCGCCTGCATCACAAAGCTAGCTAACTGTGAAAAAGTTCACCTGTCCACAACCGGATCACGAGGGTACATCCGAAATAGATGCCCCAAACACACGACCCAAAATACACTGCACTGCGGGCAACCAGCCCAGGACACTCCTGCTACGCATATCCTAACCTTACTCGATACATCCCGGAGTAAACAAATGAGAAAAAACTCACTAGGGACGCAGCAAATGCGGAACCAGCGGAGCGTGGAGAAACACGTCCGGGCCGGCTGACCGCAGAGCAGAGAAGGAAGAATGACGCCTGAATCAGCGTCTGGTCAAAGATCCACACAAGTACATCCACGATATGATGGAAAGCTTATTGGATAGTTATTCTTATTTATTTATTTATTTTTTTTTTTTATTTTTTTTTTTTTTTACGAAGTTTTTTCGTAGTGAGAACCCAATTCATAATGACTGAAGCCATGAGTGAGGTCGCGTGCGCTCATGATGAAGGCTCCTCAGATTTTAAATGCTCTGCGCGGTAGATTCAAACTACGGCGGATTAGTGTTTTGAAGAGGATGCCTTATGTAATAGGCATGTTCGTCAATGATGGAGGGGCCACTACTAAATATTTGGTTTTCCTTCCTTCCCTTCGGGTTGTTAACCCTCCTCTAGCGGGTGCTCTGTGGCCGTTTTGGGCCTTTCTGGGCCATTCTGACTGCTATATCAACCATCAGTATGAAAGGAACTGTATTGCGCCGAAAACTAGGTGGAAATCGCTACACAATGACGCCACATACAGCTACGTAGCACTCGTGGAGCACTGACAGTGTTACCTCGAAGATGGAAGTTTAGCAGATTTTGCTACCTTGCTCACTTTTAGCGAACTATTGGTTACACTGTCATCCTCACGTGCGGTGGGGGAACTGGAGTTAGTGTGGGCCGGGAGGCCACAGATGTCGGACGTATGGATCATTACTATCCCACCCATTTTCACTCGATTTCCACCCTTTTTTCACCCGTTTTTTGCCAGTTTTTTCAACACGACTTAAGTGGTGAGCCGCTTTTTAAGGGTTAAACCCGTAATATATCAACTAACAACTTAAATAAACACAATTTTAACAACAGGAATATTTATATTAGAACAACATTACTAAATACAGTATACAATAGAGGTTTTGTAATAATCTTCAATTTAAAATGTATGGTTGAAGTTATTAATATCGAATTTAAGTACACTATACAATCACAGTACAGTACTGTAGTTGACTTTAAAAAGATAAAATTTATGTACTGTATCAATTTATTTTTATCAAAACCTCTTACTAAAAGTTTAAATAAAGACCCAGCTCTCGCCCAAAAATATTCAAGCTCTGAACATATTTCACAAAAACATACTAATTGTGAATAAAAACAGTTATAAGGAATTTTGTATTCGTGGTGCAATGCATAAATGTGTTGATTTTCGGTGTGAGCGTCCTGGGTTCGAATCTCCGGACTGCCACATTTTTTTTTTTTTTTTTTCTATGTGATTGAGGGAGGCAAAAGGCATAACTGCCTATAGCGAGTGCCTCCCCCATAGTTGAAAGAGTGACAGGGCCAAAATCAAGGGACGTTCGAGCCAATATGCCTGGACACACGGAGTTTGAAGCAATTTAAGTCATAGGAAGAGGGAAAGACTGATTCTGGGAGAGAGTTCCAGAGCTCAGATGTTGAGTAGAAGAAAGTTTGAGAGTAACGTTTCACTCTTGGGTTGGAGAGTTGCACAGAGTAGGGTGGGATTGAGTTGCAAGACGGGTACCACGTGCCCTACGTAAAGGAGGTGGTATGCACTGGGATAGCTCTGAGGAACACTGATTATTATAGTAGCGATAGAATAGCGAGAGAGATGCAACATTGCGGCGGAGAGAGAGAGATTGCAGAGAGTTGGTGAGTGGACGGGAGTTAATGATACGAAAGGCCTTCCTTTCAACCTTGTCTAGGAGAGCGGTGTGAGAGGAACCTCCCCACACATGTGAACAATACTCAATACAAGGGCGCACTATGCCCCTGTACAGAGCAAGAAGCTGTGCAGGGGAAAAGAACCCCCTAAGGCGGTTGAGCACACCCAGCTTCTGGGAGGCTGCCTTAGCAAGACATGTGTTTGTTAATTTCATTAATCGAGTTTAGGAGTAAAGTTGGTTAGTGAAGAGAACATAATAATCAATATTGCTATCAGGGAAAGGAAAGTTAATCACATTGAAATAGAAATAATCTATCTACTGTATCTATCTATTGCCTGACGCCGTGATCCCCGAAGGGGTGGCCATGAACGAACCGCCCCCATGCACCTCTGTCCCCAGTGAGTCGACGCACTTCCTCCCAACCAGCACTGCCTTCATCCATATACTTCCTCACTCCATCCTTCCACCTCTCTTTTGGTCTACCTCTCCCTCTCTGTCCTTCCACCTCGCTCTCGTACACCTTCTTAGTCATTCTCTCTTACAGTTTCTTACAGTTTCTTACAGTAGATCCTCTGGAAAAAGGCAAACTATGCCTGTGTATCCAGCTCAGTACCAGTACTTGCACTGCTGCGGTCGTTCACGGTGTTGGCGGCGGCGGTAGCAGACGCAACATTTTTACTATTCTGTATTTTTGTTTTATAATCAAACTTCAAATCTTGTCTTCCCCATGCTTTATCAAGATTACTTTCAAACTCCCTTATTGATTCGGAATCGACTACATACTGGGGCAGTGCGTTCCACTCATTTACCACTCTATCACAAAATGAGTTCTTTGCCTTCTCAAGCCTATTTCTTTCTTTGTAAATTTTCTTAGAGTGTCCTCTCGTTCTTGTTCCCTCCCGCATCAAGAAGATACCTTCACACACATCCTCATCGTACTTTCCTGACACTATCTTAAAAGTCTCTATCATATCCCCTCTCTTTCTCCTATATGCCAGTGTCGGAAGCCCCAGTGTCCTCAACCTCTGCTCATAGCCCGCGTTCTTCAACGTTGGTACCAGCTTGCTAGCTCTCCTCTGCACTTTCTCCACTGCTTCTATATCCTTTACCATATATGGAGCCCACACCTGGTTTGCATATTCCAGGTGCGGCCTAACCAGCGCTATATATAGATTCCTGAAGATTTCTTCGTCAAGTGACACAAATGTCCTCCTTATCAGCCCTACAATTCTATTGGCTTTGTTTATCTTTTCCGCTAAATGTTCTGAGAAATTTAACTTATTGTCTATCACTACTCCTATATCCTTTTCTGCACTCACTTCCTCCATCGCTTCATACATACTGTATCCTACCTTGTCTATCTTGCTGGTCCCAATCCGCATGTACTTGCATTTTTTTGGATGAAAAGGCATTAACCAATGCTCAGACCATCCCTTCATGCCCTCCACATCTCCTTGAAGCAAACCCATATCTTCCTTACTCCTCACTCTTCTATACAGTTTAGTGTCATCTGCATACAGGTATACCTCACTTCCATTAGTTATAACTTCAGGCAAGTCGTTGATAAATATAACGAACAGCAGTGGTCCCAACACAGATCCCTGAGGTACCCCACTTGTAATTTCCCTCCACCCCGAGCCTATTCCATTCACCAATACCCTCTGTCTCCGATCTTTCAGGAAGGCTTCTATCCATTTCACACATTTCTCCCCTATATTATAGCTTCTAACTTTCTCTATTAACCTTTTATGTGGGACCTTATCGAAGGCCTTCATAAAATCGCAATATACCACGTCTATTACATCACCATCTTCTAGAATTTGCATCCAATCATCTACCACCTTAATTAGCTGTAGTACCGTCGACCTCCCCGGCAAGAATCCGAACTGTCTCCCACTGAAAAGTTGGTTTGACTTCATATGATCCATTATTCCTTCTCTAATTACCGTTTCCATTAGTTTACACACAACACTTGTCAAACTGACTGGTCTATAATTCCCTGGGTCATTTCTCTTTCCCTTCTTAAATATAGCTGTTATTCGCCTCTCTCCAGTCCATCGGGATTTGTCCTGTATTAAACGATACCTCAAATAACATTTTCAATGGCTCTACTAACATCTCCCCTCCTTCCTTTATGATTCTTGGGTGTATCCCATCCGGTCCCGGTGACTTACTTCTGTTCATTTTTTCTATAGCCCTTCTTATTCTAGCATGGGAAAACTCTACTAGTTCTAGTGCCGGTGCCTGTTTGATGGGAATAGTAGGCACTGCATCCTCCGACTCCACTGTTAGTACCCCCCCAAAGTATTTCCCCAGCACCTCTGCTTTCTCCTTATCAGTCTCCGCTCTACTCCCATCATTCAAGCCCCCCACCAGCTCTGGGATCCCTACTCTTCTTGTTAACTTTTCCTGAATGTACTTCCAGAATATTTTTGGATTATCCTTCACATTTCTAGCTATCTCTCTCTCCCTCTCCTTCACCCCCCTCCTTGTTTCCCACCTTATTTTATTGTTTATTTGTCTGCGTTCCAGATCCACTTCCTTAGCCTCTATACTAGACCCCCTGTTCTTTTTTAACAATTTTAATCTTTCCCACAATCGTTTCTTTCTTCTAATCAATATCCAAAGCTTTCTTTTCATTGGCAATTCTGAGTTAGTTCTTTTCCTCAATTTTGTTTTATCCTTATATTCCCTTACTGGTACACTTTTGGATACAGCATTCTCCAGTTTGACTCTAATTTTCCTCCACATTCCTTCAGCGTCTTCACCGTTCAAATATTCCCCCCAGTCAATGTCCAAACACCGTCTCAGCAGCTCATAATCTGCTCTATCATACATGTATATTTTTCTATTGCTTCTATTATCCCTCTCCGATTTAATGTTACAACTAAAGCTTATACAGGCATGGTCACTACGACCTATAGGGCTATCCACATTAACATGTTCCACTATATCCTCTTCATTGCTAAAAATCAAATCAAGTACACTCCCCTGCGTCCCATCTCTATATCTTGTCATCTCTACAATATGTTGCGTTAAAAAACAATCTCTCACTTTCTCTATAAACTTATTTTCCAGGCTACCCTGTCCCGCTGGAGTAGTACAATTTGCCCAGTTGATCCTTGGCAAATTGAAATCTCCAATCAAAATTTTATATTTGTTCTCTCTATTATCTATCTCCTCCATTGCTTTCAGTAGGTTATCATCCTCTCCCCTGCTATTATTTGGGCTTCTATATATAGAGGCAATTAGAATTGATCCTCTTACACATTTTACTTCAATACACAAATACTCACACTACTGCTGTCTCATATCCACCTCATTAACCTTGAGCTCTTTTCTTACATAAATAAACAGTCCTCTTCCAACCTCTGCTCTAATAGCATTTCTCTCATATAACTCAAAACCCTCCAAACTATATTCCACCAGTTCCCTTTCAATTCTAACATTTTTTGGTCTTACTTCCTGTAGGGCTATGACATCAGGTTTTTCCTCTTCCTCCTGCAACCTACATATCAGTTCTCTTTTCTTGTCCTGAGTAAACACATCCACATTACTAAACATAATCCTTAATCCATCTACCATTCCTTCAGCAATTACACCATCCCGCTCCTCCAGTCCGTACCCTACTCCCTGTTAGCACTACTGGGTCTGCCTCTTTGTCTCCTGTCTCTCCCTGTGACACCTCCACCCCGTTCTCCTCCTCCGTCACAACTCTCATCACATTCTCTCCCCTCCCTGATCTCCCCCTCCTTTCTACTCTTATAAACCACTTCCTCACTTTTCCGTCCCTCACTCTCCAGTAAAAATTTCTCTTATCCTCCTCATCCAACTTTCCATTATTTTCATCAGCCTTTTCTTGTAATTCCTTAATTTTTTTCCTTTGTTCTATACTCAAATCCTTCTTTAGTCTTATGTGTTTCAGTTTATCATTTGTATTTAGCCTCCAACTAAAATTTGTCACAGTCTCCGCCACTACCCTAGTTTTAAACTGTACCCTTATAGGTCTCATCTCTCCCCTTTTATATCTACCTATCCTACTGATCTCCTCCACCTGCCCTTCCTATCCATATTCGCATCCTCTCGCTTCCCATACGTTCCATATGGCCGAACCATCTAAAGGTGTTCCTTTTCACACTTTCCAGCACATCTACCTCTACACCACACCTCTTTCTTACTTCCTCATTTGTCTGTCTATCCCTCCATGTAACTCCGCACGCACTTCTCAAGTAACTCATTTCCATCCCTCTCACTCTTGGTATGAGTCTCTTCTCAAACGTCCATGCTTCGCTTCCGTAAGTCAGTGTCGGGATTACCACACTGTCATGCAAGGACTTCTTCGCTTCCATACTGACCACCCTATTTCTTGTTACTGCTTTCAGCGTTCCTACAACCCTCTTCCCCTGTTGTACCCTCTCCCGCACTTCTTCATCCATAGTCCCATCTTTACTCAACACACTGCCCAGATACAGTACTCCAAAGAGCCGACGATCTCCATAGCCTGAACGTTCAACTTCACCTCACACTCTGTGACTTCACCCCTTTCGAAGACCATAACCTTGCTCTTCCCCGCATTTACCTTCAAATTCCATTTTTCGCACACTGTTCCAAACTCATTTACCAGACCCTGCAACTCCCATTCATTATCACTCATCAGAACTGTATCATCCGCAAACAGCAGTATAGGCAGCTTCCACTCATTTCCCTCCCTTTTCAGCGATACACCAACATCCACTGCTCTTCCTAGTATTTCTTTCATGACTCCATCCATATATACAGTAAACAACCACGGGGACATCACACACCCCTGTTTCAACCCAACATTCAGGTCAAAGAACTCGCTCTGCTCATTCTCTACACGTACTGCCGCCTTTGCACCCTCATACATGCTCTTCACTGCTTTCAGCAACTTGCCATCTACTCCGTATATTCTAAGTACTTTCCACATACCTTCTCTATCCACTCTGTCATAGGCCTTCTCCAAGTCCATAAAGGCAACATACACCTGTTGTTGCTTCTCCAGATATTTCTCCACAACACAATTCAGGGTAATATAGGTTTGACTCCTGTAAGGAGATAAAGAAAACCTAATATTTAGTAGTGGCCCCGTAATCATTGACGAACATGCCTATTACATAAGGCATCCTCTTCAAACACTAATCCGCCCTAGTTTGAATCTACCGCGCAGAGCATTTAAAAAACTGAGGAGCCATGGCTTCAGTCATTATGAATTGGGTTCTCACTACGAAAAAACTTCGTAAAAAATAAAAACAAAAAGAAAATAAGAATAACTATCCAATAAGCTTTCCATCATATCGTGGATGTACTTGTGTGGATTTCTGACCAGACGCTGAATCAGGCGTCATTCCTCCTTCACTGACATATCAAGTAAACCAAAATCCTTAATACATCAACGAATGGGAAGGGGACGGTCGGGAGGGCCCCAGTCGTCAATGATTACGGGGCCACTACTAAATATTAGGTTTTCTTTATCTCCTTACAGGAGTCAAACCTATAATTTATTAGTGGCCCCTCCATCATTGACGAACATGCCTGATATCTAAGACTGGAGGGGGACATTCGTAATCATATCATAACTCTATAAAAGCAGATAATAAAAACAACCACATAGTATTCTTACTTTTTGAAAAATGTATTTAATACGGCGTAGGCCGGAAATATACAAGAAAAAGGGGTTCAGGCAGGTGCGTGCTTCAAAGAAGCCTGCCCGACAAAAATGGGTAACCCTGAAGATTCTGAACACAGATCTGTAGTTACAAAAGGCACCCCACTCAACGAGTGGTGACAAAAATAATAAGTTATAAGTCTATATGTGCACATCATAAACCCCAAAATACATGTGGAGATCAATTGCCAATGAACTCCATTGAACTAATATTACATTGCTTTCGCAGCTAAAACTACTATAACAACACCGTTGTTTTGTACTAAACCTTGTACTAGCACAAATTCTCGCAGAGAAATTTTCATATCACATTTTAACCTTAAATTGTATCACAGCTCTCATACTCCGGCGGGGTCTAGGGTGTCCTATGTCAACTGACTGCACCCCCCCCTTCCGTGAAAATAAACATAAGTGACTGCAGGGCCACCTAGACCCTCTGCCTTAAAGCTATACATGGTAAGGAAGGTTTGTCTAGAGCAACTGACAAGTATCTAGAGAGAAACGTATGATTAGACGCCCACAACTGTGTGGACGCAATATCTTCAACTGAAAAGTTTTTCAGGAAACGTAAAGAGGCCGCCCACTTGCGTAAATCGTGGGCCCTACCCACAACGCCGGGATTACTCTCTTTAATGACTTCTACCAGAAGAGAGGCTAATCGCCGTTTAAGTAAGCGTTTACCCGTACTCGCTACCCATAAAGCACCTTGGGGGTTATGAGGAGCTATTCTCAAATATTTGGTTAGAGCTTGCACTGGACATAAATTATGATGCACCTTTCCCCTTTTTAACGCCGGCACCGTGAACTCAGAAAACACGTGTGCACTATGCTCATTCTTGGCTACAAACGCCGGGGAGGGTGCAATGGAAATTGAATCATTAAGTCTACCAAACCTAAGACAATTAGGTGTGTTGCTCATCGCCGCCAGCTCAGACACTCTGTTTCCGGTGGCCAAAGCCAAAAGGAAAACTGCCTTCTTTAAGATTAAAGCAAAGTCTGCAGTATTTTGATACAGACGAGAATGAAGTAAAGACAAAGCTTTGTCCAGAGACCAAGTAGGCATGAGCTGACGGGGAGGTGGGCGGAGTTTAAAACACGCTCTCATAAATCCTGTTTCCTCCGCCACCGGTATGGATAGACCTGTAAGGTCGAAAAAGGGCACTCTAATCGCAGTTAAGTGATTCTTCAAAGTAACCACAGATAAACGTTTCTGCTCAAACAGATAGTTCAAGTAATTAAAAACCAATGCCACTGAGGGTACAGTTTGTTCCGTTCTAACAATCCAAGAAGTAAAAGCTTTCCAATGAGATTGATATTGTCGCTTAGTAGACTGAGTATATTGATTGAGCAATTTATTGGTCACATCCCTACCGTATGGTGCTAGCCACTTGGCCTCCTGAATGTCCATAATGCAAAAGTCAGCGAGGTCGCTAGGTTGCCAATCGTGTCTAAGTGAAAGTACCCGACCGGGAGCGATACCGGGTCCGGGCACCACATTATTAATTGCTGGTACCATACCTGCGCCGGCCACAGGGGCGCGATTAGCGAGACTAAGCCTCGATAAACTCGTAGTTTGTTCACTACGTGGCACATTAGTGACGCATCTGGCGGCGGAAACAGATAGATGGAGCTCCATCTGTTCCAGTCTGTCACTAGGGCGTCTGGCCCCCCTGCCGGCGTTATCGCCCGGCGGGTGAGGTATAGAGGGAGCTTGTGAGTCTCCTCGGACGCAAAAAGATCCACTTGTGGATGGGAGAGCTCCGCAATCATTAGGTCGAAAATGGGTTGCTTGAGCTCCCATTCTACTGTCGTGCTCTGTCTCCGGGACAGAGCGTCTGCCCAGACGTTCGCTACGCCTGGGAGATAAGATGCGTGAAGATAAATATCTAGACTGCTGGCTAGAACAAAAATCTCTTCCGACACGAGTAGCAACTTCCTTGACCTCGTTGACCCTTGTTTCTGAATACAGTGAACTGCATTCAGATTGTCCATTCTGAAGGCCACCGACTTGCCCCGCAACGCCGGGCCGTGAGCCTGAAGGAAATACAAGGGGACTAGTAACTCTTTGACATTTATGTGAGAGATTTCTAAGTGGGACCAAAGTCCCTGACCCTGGTGCCCCTGATTTGACTGAAATCCCCACCCTATGGTGCCTGACGCATCCGTGTCTACCCATACCGTTGGAGGAGGAGAGGTCCATGACATGATTGAGTGCAATGTTTCCCTCTTCGCCCAGACTGCTAGTAAGGTGTGGATTAATTTTGGTATGGGCCATAATTTTCCCGCCGGTAAGAGTGGGAAATATTTGTTGCCTTCCAATATTAATCGTTTTACTTTCAACCGGCCCAACTTGACAGTTAGCTGAATCCAGTTGAGAGAGCCGACCAGAGACTCCCAGACTCTTCGTGTCGTAGTCAGACTGTGAAGAAACCTGAACAGTTTCCTGCGAAACCTGTTGCGATTGTCCACACTCTGACTCAGAGTGAGAGCGGCGGTGTCCCAGACCAGCCCTATCCACTGAATTACTCTTGAGGGAACAAGGTTTGACTTTACCAGATTTACCTTGAAGCCTAGAGTTTTGACATGTTTTAAAATGATATTGACATGTTTTATGCATAATTGTTGTGTCTCTGCCACCACCAGCCAGTCGTCTAGATACCACAACACTCTGATTCCCTGTTTTAACAACGGCATCAGGGCTTGCCGGACTAGTTTCGTGAATAATCGAGGTGCTAGGTTCAAACCGAACGGCATCCTCTGAAAAACAAAATTTTGGTGCCTGATCCTCAAGGCCAGAAACCTTTGAAATCTTTTGTTGACCGACACGTGCCAATAGGCGTCTGTCAGGTCTAGGGAACACATCCAGCCTCCCGGCGGAAGTGTTAGCCTGATTTGATGAACTGTTAACATTCTGAAAGACTCGTTGTAAATGTGAAGATTCAGATAAGACAGGTCTACGACCGGCCTCATCTGAACACTGTCCCGTTTGGGAACCAAAAACAGTTTTGACGTGAATACAGGGTAATCTGGAGGGACCGGGATGATGACATTCTTGGCAATCATCTCCTGGACCAGCGACTCCACCTCTAATGAAACACAATTTGCCGTTGTCGGCTGACGTAAGCGAGGTCGCCGGAGCCACTGCCAAGTGATGCCTTTGCGTGCCACCATCCGTGCCCAGGTTTTTAACGGCCATGCTTGGTGACACGTTCGGAACGACCCAGTTAGCAGACAAGGGTTCGCCGGCTGTACTTCCCTCGGTTCCTTCGGCTTTAAGACAGGCACTGGGAGTGAGAGAGACTTTAGTTTTTTGATGGTGGGTTTGGTGGTGTTGGACGCTTCGCCGGCTGGCTGGTGTGGGCCGAAGACTGGCCCTGCCCCGGCTTATACTGGCCGCGTCCCCTCTGTCCTGAAAACCCTCTCTGTCTATGCCTGAACTGACCCAGGGGGGATTGGGAGGACTTAGGCGGAAGAAACGGCTTAGAACCCCCTGGCTGAGCTTTAGTAGGAGGCTTAGGTTTGGGGAAGTTAAATGCAGGTTTCTTAGCCTGTGCGGGACTGTGCTTCACGGCCTGTGCCATGTTAAACACTGTTCGCCATACATCAGGGGACATTAAAGAAGGAGTAAGTACTGGGGACATTACCACCTGGTTAGCAATGCGATCAGGCAGCTTGCGAACTAATGACATCCTAAGATCCTGTCGTGCTCGCACCGCCTCAAGTAAGGCTGTGCGTATGTCACCTAAGGATTGAATCGACGACTGAAGAATCAGACGCCGGGATAACTCAACTGATCTTCGAGCATCCGCGTCTGCGATTGCCTGAGTAGACCTGAGTAAAGACTTAGCCACCTGTTGAGAAACTATGTACTGTGAAAACAGGCGGAAAGCTTTTCCCCTTAGCCTAAATTCTCTGTCTAGGTGAGAAGGGGTAGGGGTAGTGAATGGTTCCTTTAGTTCACAAAGATTAATCTTAGGGGCAGCTAGAAAAGAAAATAAAGCTGACGGAACTCCGCCGGCAGAACCTACCGGCATGGAGAACCATGAATGTGTATCCTGAGGGATCTGGTGGGAAGATTTAGAAGTGAAAGTGGTTGCAAAGTTTTGAGCCTCTACCTCCCAATCCACCCAAGGTCCTGGTCCCAACTGTCCCACCTTCAACACTGGATTAGCTGTCTCGTCTGTGACGGTCTGTAAATCTAGTTCAGGAGTAAGAGCCGACAGAGCCTTAATATCATTAAACCCATCCAGCTTAGACCAGTCTGAAAAAAGTTTTGAAGCTGAGGCAGGGGGTAAAGCAGGCTTAGATGCATAAACAAAATCCTGATGATAATAACTAGGTATAGCCTTGATATTTACGTCCAAAACATTACCCAAGGCATCCAATGCCCTTAATTTCTTTGACTTATTTCCCTGGATAAACCACTCACGTGGTACCGGGAGTTCCCCTGACAAGGTAGGCTGGGCAAGCTCTGGCTTAGAGGGGTTCAAAAGCACCCATGACTCGTCTGGCCCATAAAGCAGGGGCATAGCTACCTTTCTAAGAGGCGCTTTGTCTAGAGGGGGTGGATTAACATCCGTAATGACCCTGACATTTGACGTAGTGAATGCCGCCGTAGCTGGCTTAGAGCTCCCTGCCGGTGACAGAGTAGGAGGGTTAGGAATCTTAGATAAATCGATTGACGTTATCAGAGGCCGTACCGCAGAACTTGTCAAGGGAGCCCCCAAGTCCATTGTGGGGTTTTCTCGTTGTTGACTAAAGAATTTAGATAGAGCATGAGTAAGTAACCCATCAATTTCTTGTGCTGTAACAAACTGGTTAGATGCAGAACTTTCAGGTGAATCAGTATTATCATGGGCGGTGTCCAGGCCTGAGCCTGACCCTTGTCCATCCCTATCTGAAATTATTGACACTTCATCTTGTTCCTCCCGATCCTCCTGAGAAGACCCCGCCGAGGCAGGGGCACCTTGTTTCCAAGATAAGTCAGGGATAGAGGATGGGGTCGCCGCGTCCCTGTGGACATCGGCTACTGTGTGACTCGTATGAGTCGGACGTGGATGGTCAGACCCTGGTTGAGCAAACCGCCAAACACCGAGGCTCTGGCCTACGCTCTCTTGAGAGTCTGAAACATTCTCAATTATTGAATTTCCTGAACTTTCCGTTTCTAGGGTTAAAATATCAATAGGTAAATCTTGTTTAGGGACAGGCGCTTCACTATACTCTGAGGCTGTAACAGAAACATTTTCAGGTGTAGAGGTACGATGAGATGCACTAGACTTAGGAGAATGTCGAGAGGACTTCCTATGGGAATCCTTTTTGGAGGATTTGTGGCTACGGTGTGACCGCGAACTAGACCTATGTTTGGAAGAATCACCACCATGACCACTGGGGGAAGCTTCAGTCTTACACTTCTTACTAGCCGGGGAAGAGGCCCGACTTGAAGACTGCTGTCTGAGAGGTGACCTTGACCTCGATCTCGCCTGCGACGAGGAGGTGGCTGCCGGGGGAGTAGGCTCTCTCGGGCGTTTAGACGTATCCACAGACGATACAGAACCCTGGCTAGTCTCTGTCGGCTTAAAACCCTTTACTCTAGAGATACGTTTAGGGGGAGGGTGCTCTGACAGCAACTTATCCCAAAGTGGGACGTTGTCACATTGAAGTGACTTATGTGCGACAATGGTAGTGTAGGCCGACATTTGTTGTCTGACCTCTCTCAACGCTACCGCCGCGGTCTTGTCATTGTCACACAGGACTTTATTGGCTAATTGGGAGCAAAAGGAACAATTAAGTGTAACCCAGAGACCCCTTGAACGGTCTAGACATCTAACACACCTTATGCAAAGGGTATGCGCAAAAATTGGGATACCCGCGCAAGTAGGGGTAATGCACAGGGCAAAAACTGGGGCCACAGTAGCCATGACAGAGACTGGTGTGAGGAAACTACCGCCGGGTCTGTATTGGTCCGCCGGAGCTCAGCTCTGGAAAAATAAAGAAAAATTTCCAGGAATTAATGCTCATAAGGTTAACCCAAGTGTTCGCATACAAGTGTTAATAACCCGCCGGGTAACGGGATGCAAAGACACAGCTAACACATCTCGCTACGCGGCGGGGTGTAAAGAGGCTAAACAAATCTTCTTAGCTAAAGAACATGAAGAATACCCTCTGATATAATGGTCCAGTATGGCACTTATAGTCTGTAGGAGGTGGTGACTGTCTCAAGATTCAATTTTGTAACAAAGCCCCCCTCATAAAGACGCCGGCCCTTGAAATATTTTAGTAGAATAGCCCAGGGCAGGAATATACGAGATCTGATTTTTTAACGAATTGTCCCAAACGATCGTCGTAAAAATAGAAGGCGGCGATACTGAAAGTATCACCCAATTAAGGTTAATCGAAATTGAATTTGTTTATAAATTCCTTAGTTCCTCCACTTAGGGGCACCCGCCGGGTGTGGGAATCGATTTGGTTAAACCTCACTTGAACCTTCAATTGCCGTAAGAGTAAAGGCAGCGATACACAGAGTATCACTCAAATGGATTGGTTAACTATATGAGACCTAAGTCGTTTATCCCACCCTGCTCAGGTGCACCCGCCGGGTGAGAAGTCTAAAAGTTAACCCCACAAGTTCCTGACCCCACTTCTTTGTAAAAGATCGCCGGGGAGGAACGCCTAAACAACAGCTAGGTTTTCCATGTGGTTGTCGTAAACCAGGTAGAAAAAACCTATAAAAACGAGTGTTCTCAAGAACGTCGTTTTTTATGTATATCTAAAAATATATATAAGGATGGGTACAGCCATCCCGCCGGGAATTTAAAGGAGGCCTGAAACCAGGCACCCACAGAGACGCAGTCCTGGAGAGCCACAGACACCTCCCCACGCCGGGGAACCAGCCAGAGTTAAAAACCACGTGTGGCCCAACACTGCTCGTCGGTCAGGATTTTTCATGGTGAAACCGAGAAAAAACCCGCCGGAAGGCAAACCCCACCCTGAACAGACACCATCTGAACAAAACGACACGAGGAGAGACACGCACGACTAACCAAGGTCACAACATAATCCGTGGAATTAGCCAATACACAACTAAACCAGGAAACAATTATAGTCCGAGGAATTAGCCAATACACAACTAAAACCCGGATACACATGACACAGTAGGGCATATTTATAAAATAAATAATAACACTAGACATGTGGCAAAGCTACGAGCGGCTGGCTAGGCCTAGGTAGACGGCATGAAAAATAGTTGAAATATAAACACACACTGGAATATCACAACAGGAACCACCGCCAACACACCACCGTAGCGATAACTTCCCACCCCGGGAAGCCTGACACGGACCCAGAAAAAACTTCACTAAGTGAAGAAAAATACGCTGGGAACGTCAGCAAACACACAGCTTACCTCATCAGAAGGATAAAAGGCAGCAATAATTAACGCGTAATGAAAGCCGCCTGCATCACCAACTAACACAACTGTGAAAAGTTCACGTGTCCACAACAGGACCACGAGGGTACATCCGAAATAGATGCCCCATACACACGACCCAAAATACACTGCACTGCGGGCAACCAGCCCAGGACACTCCTGCTACGCCTATCCTAACCTTACTCGATACATCCCAGAGTAAACAAATGAGAAAAAACTCACTAGGGACGCAACGAATGCGGAACCAGCGGAGCCTGAAAGGTACGTCCGGGCAGGCTGAGCGCAGAGCAAAGAAGGAGGAATGACGCCTGATTCAGCGTCTGGTCAGAAATCCACACAAGTACATCCACGATATGATGGAAAGCTTATTGGATAGTTATTCTTATTTTCTTTTTGTTTTTATTTTTTACGAAGTTTTTTCGTAGTGAGAACCCAATTCATAATGACTGAAGCCATGAGTGAGGTCGCGTGCGCTCATGATGAAGGCTCCTCAGTTTTTTAAATGCTCTGCGCGGTAGATTCAAACTACGGCGGATTAGTGTTTGAAGAGGATGCCTTATGTAATAGGCATGTTCGTCAATGATGGAGGGGCCACTAATAAATATCTGATCTACACATCCTCTTCCCTTCCTAAAACCTCCCTGCTCTTCGCCTATCCATTTCACCGTTCTCACTCTCACTCTCTCAATCACTACCCTACTGTACACCTTCCCTACTACGCTTAACCCTCTCCGACATATGACGCAATTTTGAGCCTATTAGGGATACTTTAAAACCTTTGTTACCATCAGGGGTATTTAGAAACCTTTAGTTTAGTTACTTCAACCTCTGCAGTTGTCTTTGAGTTAGCTGTGGGCAGAAAACTAATTTTGGAGAGGTAATTATAAGAGTGAGAGAACTCTATTTCTTATTGCTAATCTGGCAACCTCTGCGTCATATGAGTCTGAAAGGGTTAAAAGGCATATTCCTCGGTGGTTACCACACACTCCTCTTTCCCCTTTGCCCTTATATAGGGCGACTATTATGCCAGTCTTCCAGTCATCGGGTGCACTCCCTTTCTCCCATGCTAGTTTGCACATTTTCCATGCCCATTCGATCACTATCTCACCACCATATCTTAACATTTCCCCACACACTCCATCTGTTCCTGGTGCTTTCCCCAACTTCACTCTTTTCATGGCTTCCCACACTTCTGACCTCCTACTACTTCTCTTCTTCTCTCTCTCATACCCTATCCAACTATGTTTGCTGGCACTTCATTCCTTACATTTAGCAACTCGTTGAAGTACTCCCTCCATCTTTCGACTCTCTCTTGCTTCTCGGCTAGCATTCTCCTATTCTTATCTTTCACACCCTTACTGTTTCCCTTGCTACCTTCCCTAACTTTCTTGACTTCCTTCCCGAACAGTTTCTTACACTCCCTCCATTTTACACTCAGATTCCTTCCAAATTCCTCATCTACTCTTCTCTTACTTTCCTTCACTACTCTCTTCACCACTCTCTTTCTCTCCACGTACCTCTGCCTCTCCAAATCTTCATTCCCTCTACTACCCAACCACTCTCTATACGCTTCTTCTTGTCTTCCCCAGCTATTTTTACCTCTTCTGTCCACCATGCTGTACAAAGGGAGTACAAAGGAGTACAAAGGAAATCAAGCAACAACAGATCCAGTGACCCTTCTAGGTTGCTTGTCCTCCAAAACACTGAGGATCAAGTGTCCAAACAGTGGTTTAGAGTGGGTAAGGGAACATTGGAAAGGGAATTACTGCCCTAGAACTAATGTCCGTGGCAGGATTAGGAAGTTAGTAGGGGACAGATGGGTTAGTAACTGAGGGGGGGATAAAATAAAGTTATTCATTTACAAACGCAGTCAGTCGCGGGTTTGATGCGAGATATTTGTCTAGGCGGAGTTTAAATGAATCAACGGTGATGCAGTCTATAACGTTTCGGGGAAGCCCATTCCACAAGTTGACAACTCGATTGAAGAAGAAATTCTTAGATTCGTGCGAGTTAAAAGATTTACCAATAATTTTGCAACCGTTTCCCCGCGTGTAATTAGATTGGTCGATAGTGAAGTACTTACTACAGTTCATATTGTCGATGCCTTTGATGATTTTGAACACTTGAATTAAGTCGCCTCTTAATCTGCGCTGGGTTAAAGGAAATAGATTTAATTCTCTAAGACGCTCTTCGTATGGTTTGTTCTTTAGGCTAGGTATCATTTTGGTAACTCTACGTTGAACTCGTTCTAGCTTGTTTATATCTTTTTGGTAATAAGGGCACCAGGATTGAACGCAGTATTCCAGAAGAGGGCGGACTAAGGAATTGTAAAGGGTTAGGATAACTTCTTTGGATTTATGCTCAAATGACCTGCCTATAAAGCCAATTATTTTGTTTGCCTTCTTAACAACTTCTGAACATTGTTGACTCGGTTTTAGGTTACTCGATATTGTTACTCCCAGATCGGTTTCTCTGTTTACATTCTTAAGCTGAGTGCCATTCATCGAATAGTTTGCTTTCTCATTTAGGTATCCGATATGTAGTACTTTACATTTATCCGCATTGAAACTCATTTGCCAAATTTGGGCCCAACATGACAATTTATCTAGATTGTGTTGCATATCGTCAACTTGTTCTTTCGAGAGTACGCTATTTGCAATTTTTGTATCGTCAGCAAATTTTGAGATTGTACAGGTGAGACCCTCATCTATGTCGTTGATGTAAATTAGAAAGAGAATTGGTCCTAGTACCGATCCCTGGGGTACCCCGCTACTTACATTGGTCCATTTTGATGCCTTACCGTTTATGACTACTCTTTGCTTTCTGTCGCTGAGCCAATTTTCTATCCATTTCAACACACCGTCTTGTATTCCATGCGCTTTTAGTTTTAGCAGTAAACGTTTGTGGGGAACTTTGTCAAAGGCCTTTTGAAAATCAAGGTATATAATATCTACAGCTTTACTCTCATCGTAGAGGTTGAGGATATCGTGGAAGAAGTCTAAGAGGTTTGTTAAACAGGAACGTTTTTACGAAAGCCGTGTTGAGTATCTTTAAGTATGTTATTTTCCTCTAAGTGATTTACGAGTCTGTCTCGTATGACCGTTTCTAGCATTTTACATACAACTGAGGTTAAGCTAATTGGACGATAGTTACTGGGTAGGGATTTTCTGCCTTTTTTGAATATCGGTGTTACGTTGGCTAGCTTCCACTGATCAGGCATAGTTCCAGACTGCAAGGATTTATTGAATAGTAATGTCAGTGGTTTGGAGAGCTCATCCTTAGCTTCCTTCAGAACTCTAGGCGAGATTGTATCAGGTCCAGGCGTTTTATTTACCTTGAGTTTATCTAAACAATTCAATACTTCTCTCTCTGTAACGGTGATATTGCTTAAAACATCTGAATTATCAATCTGAATCGGCGATGGTGTAGGGATATCACTGAGGTCTTCTGTTGTAAAAACTGATGCAAAGAAGGTATTGAGGGCATTACTCATTTGTTCTTCGTCTTTGGTGTATTCTCCATTTTCATCGACTAACGGTCCAACAGTTGAAGTAACTACTTTTTTCTTTCTGATATAACTATAGAATTCTTTCGGGTTTGTTTTACTTTGATTCGCAATATGTAACTCTAAGGTCTTTTTACTTTGCTTAATTAACTTTTTGGCTTTGCGTCGTAGCTCTACAAATTTCAGCCGTTCTTCGTCATTTTGTGAGGATTTTAATCTATCATTAGCAAATTTTTTAGCAAGCAGGCAGTTTGAAATATCTTTATTCCACCATTTGGGCTTATTATTATGGCCTGGACGCCGAGTTTTCGATGGTATGCAGTCTTGCACTGCTTTTAGGTAAGTGGCTTCGAATAACTTCCAAGATGTATTTATGTCGTTATTGTGAATTAAAAAGCTCCAGTCAGTTTCTTTAAACATAGCTCTAAGTTTATGGAAGTTTGCTTTCTTGAAATTAGGGACTTTTTCGATGCTACTATTTGGTTCGTTACTAGTAAACTTTAAAGTGAAAGTTATCGTATGATGGTCGCTGTTACTGAATTCATCACCAACATTCAAATTCTCTATTAATTCTTCTTTTGTTGCAAGTACAATGTCAAGAACGTTATTACCACGGGTCGGCGTTCCAACAAATTGATAAAGCGAACTCTCTTGCAAGTTCGTATACAAGTCATGTCCGGAGTGTGAAGTAAGAGTATCGCCCCACTTGGTCACAGGTAAATTAAAGTCACCAAAAATTACGGTATCTTGCGAGTTACTTATATCTGCAATTTGTTCGTAAATTTCTCGGTCAGTTTGCACTGATTGAGCTGGAGGTCTGTATATTAATGCAAGTATTATTTTGGTACCTTTATTATTTTTTATTAGCACAAAAGATGCGTCGACGTTCACAATTTGAGGTTTTGACAAGAGGGTAGGGTTAAGACTTTCTTTGATATAAAGTAAAACGCCACCTCCATTTCGATTTATTCGGCTTTTCTCAAACATTACATAACCGGGAAGTGAATACTCTGCTAAAAAGTCTCTATCTTCTGTATTGAGCCAAGATTCTGTTATGCCAATCACATCATAATTTTCTGTAAACACTAGCTCCTCTAAATCTGAAAATTTATTGCGTATGCTACGAGCGTTTGCATAGAAAACCTTTAAATTTGTTATTTTAGAACTCACGGAACGCGCTTCAATAATATTTTTGGTTCTTGTCGGATCTACATTTATGTTCATGGCTGTCCTCGGTCCTCGCTGTCTCCCGTCCTTATCGCTGGTGGTCCTCGGTTGCCTCTGTTTTTTTCTTGGCGTTGGATGATTTATGTCACTGCTGCTGCTTCTTCTCGGATGGCGTTTTTTGATCCATGGCTGCGGACTGCTTCGTGTAGGAGACGACCCATGCGTGCTGAACCCACAGGGTTTAGATGAGTGCCATCCTTGCGGAACAGAGTAGGCTGGTTGTAGAAGTTGTCCCAGAGGTTGATGAATTCAACTTCTTCCCTCAGACACAAATGTTTTAGTCGGCTATTTGTGCTGAAGGCCTTGTCGTAGAATTTGTCAGGTGCGTCGATCTTGGGGAGAATGCCCGAGATGATGATATTCCTTGACTTGTTTTTGTAGTGCTGGATCATCTTGCGATATTTATCCATCAACTCTTCGGATCTGGTGCGCATGACGTCATTTGAACCAGCATGGATGACAAAAAGGGTATTTTCATTTGCATCCTTTCACTCCCCTTTCACTCACCTTTCACTCCCCTCCCTCTTCTCCTCACATGCTGCACAGATCTCTTCCTTAAACACCTTGCTCATCTCCTCCACTTCCTCCATATCTTCCAGGTCGAACCCACCTAGTCGTCTTTCTACTGCTCTCCTGTACTCTTCCCTGATTTCCTCCTCCTGTAGCCTCTCCAGTCTCCACCCTCCTCACCATTCCACCTTCCTCTCGCCTCCCTCCAGCTCTCCTCACCCACTTCTTTTGTATCCTAATTTTAGCTACTACAGTGAACCCTCAAAATACGCGCAATTTATCTACGCGTAATCAAAGCTACGCTTGAACCACAATTGAGGCAACAAATCGAAAAATACGCTCAATTATTCAAATGTACGGGCCGAACGAACGAGCGGGAGTCGATTTGTATATGTTGGAGAGTTCCGGGCGGCCATATTGGCGTGACGCCAGGCCCTCCAACGTCGTCACCGTTGACTGTGGAGAGAGACACATCTCCCGTACCAAACTATTATGTATTTATAAAGCACAACAGGATATTATGAATCTATTAAAAGACTGTTCTTAATTTTTCATTGCATGTATCATTTATTGAGCAAACAAAATCGGAAATGGAAAATCTGTTTCTGTTCAGGAGTTGGAGGTGAGATTGTTTATACTTCTCTCCTCTCGAAAGTCGCTTCAAAGCTTACTGCTCTCCCCTGGCTAAATGATGTGAAGCCAATTCCTTAATATGTATATGAGCTATTGAACTATCTCACTTGACACTATGTAGGCTATATGAAACTATATATAGGGTGTATTACTTTTCGACTCAAAACTTTACCAGTAGGTCTAGGCGGCTAGCCCTATTATTTCGGTCGATCAGTTTCGAGTGCAGTGCTATCGATCAATGGTGCAGATCCACAAAATAAATTAAATGTATTTTGTGTGGTAGATTAAGTTTATAAACATATTTGTACAGTACAGTAATATGTTATATATTTGTGGTTTTTAGGTGATGAAAGGTAGAAATAGTACAACTTTCGGTCGGACCCAGACCAATACCTATTTTCCCCATTTATATTTAACTCCCATGTACGTGCAATATAACGTACGCACCGACAGCACAGTATGCATCCCCCGCGTAATTTGAGGGTTTACTGTACTACATAATGATCAGACAGACCCCCTCCAATACCCCTATACACCCTAGCATCCAGCATAGATTTCTTCATTCGTTCATCCACACATATATAATCAATCAGTGACTTTCGTTCCACCACTGACTTATCCTTCATCGTCCACACCACTTTCCATGTGTACTTGTGTATCATTCTGAAGAAGGTGTTGGCTATCCACAGCCTCCTCCCCCCACATACGTCCACAAGTGCACTACCATTCTCATTCACCTCTGATGGTACCCTCCACCCTCCCACCACTCCATATACTTTCCTATCGCCCACCTTACCATTCATATCCCCAATCAGAAATATTCTTTCGCTCTTGTCAAACTTATCCAGGCACGCCTCCACATTCACCCAGAACTCCTCTTTCTCTCTTACAAGTTTATCCTCTGTCAGAGCATACACACACACACAATCACCTACATTTGTATTCCTACTTTCATTCTCACCCACACAATCCTTGAACCCACAGACCCATATTCTCTTACACGCTCCTTCCATTTGTTACTTATAAACAAACACGCACCTTCTCTCGCTGCTCCCTCACTCACTCCAGCACACACACCCATTCCACACTCCCACTCTCTCACATCTGTACCCCTCCATTTGGTCTCCGTCATTCCACATACAGTACATCCGGCCTGGCATTCACTAACACTTCCAGAACCTCTCTCTCTTTCGTGCCATCATTCATGCCACTCACGTTCCATGTAGCTATTCTAAGATTCTCCGTAAGATTGTCCATAGTCGGTCGGGGTTCGTCAACACAGGGTCTGTTCGTATCCGAGGCTGATCGTTCGTTTTTCGTTGCTTCATTATTTTTCACGGGTGGGGGTCGCAAACCCACCTACCCAACCTCTTTAGTCACCTCTTACGACACGCAGAAGGCATGTGGGGCATATTTTCATCCCTTACCCCCGGGGGTAATCAACATAAGTAATAATCAACTTTATGATATATTTTAGGTGTACATTTTTCACTAATTATTTTTATACAGTTGGTCCTCCGGTAACGCGCACTTTGGAAACGCGGATTTGGTGGCACGCGGTACACCCCAAATATCAAAAAGTTTGCTAACACGGTCAATACTTACACTGGCGCGGGGTCCAGCTGGGCGCCGAACCTTTACTCCCGACTTTCGTAATTTACCGATGCTCATATCTCTGTAAATATATGACCTAACCAAGTGTTTATGCCTACCAGAGGTAGATATGATCGTTGATGTGCGTTGGGTGAAGACTAGAACACCCTACATTGTGTAGTTATTGTGTGAGGTGAGAAATATAAGACGGCGAGTTAGGCGGGAATTCCGAAGTTCCGATTTTCGTCATTTACCGATGCTCATATCTCTGCAAATATATGGCCTAACCAAGTTTTCATGCATACCGGAGGTAGATATGATCGTTCCCGTGCATTGGGTGAAGACTAGAACACTCCACATTGTGTAGTTAATGTGTGAGGTGAGACTAATTACCGAAACACACTTATGTTATTGTTTGGCTGTCGAGTGAGTGTGTGTGTGTGTGTGTGTTGTCATTGTGTGGAAAATGTGGCTAGGCTATCTCGGTCGCCGAATCTTTACTCCCGACTTTCATAATTTACTGATGCTCATATCTCTGCAAATAAATGGCCTAACCAAGTGTTTATACCTACCAGAGGTAGATATGATCGTTGTTGTGCGTTGGGTGAAGACTAGAACACCCTACATTGTGTAGTTATTTTGTGAGGTGAGAAATAATAAGACGGCGAGTTATGCGGGAATTCCGAAGTTACGATTTTCGCCATTTACCGATGCTCATATCTCTGCAAATAAATGGCCTAACCAAGTTGCTATGCATACCAGAGGTAGATATGGTCGTTGCTGTGCGTTGAATGAAGAGTAGACCATTCTAAAATGTGTAGTTATTGTGTGAGGTGAGAAATATGATGGCGGGATTTCAGAGCTTCGATCGAAAAATGTCGGCTACTGCTGTGACTCTCTCTCCTTAACTAGCCTAGCTGCCTAGCCTAAACAAAATATTTATTCAGAGGTAAGAGTTGTTGCAATGGGCAAATCAACTCATTGCACATGTCAAATAACCTTTATAATTGATTTAATTATTATAACATAGGCTTCTATGGAGAAAAAGTGGACTTTGTGGAAATCCCCAGAACACCAAGGTACCTTTAACATGTAAACATATGGGTTCGGTAACGCGTTTTTTGGTAACACGGGAGGTTACCAGAACACATTAGCCGCGTTACCGGAGGACCAACTGTATTTAGATCAAGAACATTTTCGACCTCATTATTATCATTACTTTGGGTAAGTGGAATGGAATTTGGATAAATGAATCTAGCAACTTCATTAAATTATTTACGCTAAGGACAAGAAGATCATCGATATATCTACTGTTATTACTTAACAATTTAGATAGCGCTAATTTTTGAGGATTTTTACTGTTTACGAAATTATTCATAAATTTAAATTCTACTGCCAATATGAATAAATCTGCAATGAGTGAGCTAGCATTTCCACCCATAGGAATACCTAATATTTGTTTGAAAATGCGTTGCCCAAATTTAACATACTGTACGTACTGTATTGAAAAGTAGACTATTACACTTTTGTGCCATTCATTAGGGATTACTCCTCTCTAATGATGGAGTTACTTAGCTCTGTGGCCAAACTCACTCCTATATCACCTGAGTCTTTAATCATCTCAGATACAATGCCAGAGCAACCTGCAGCTTTTCCGTCTTTCATTTTATTTATTGCACTGCTTACAACAGCTGGCGTTATCAAAGAGGGGGGGGGGGGAAGCGAGTATTGGCTTTTCGTTACTGGGCTGCTCTCTATTCCACGTTGAGTAATCTTTTGTAGTGTACCTTCCAAGCATCTTTAATATCTTTGTCAGTGTATACAATTGTCCCATTATAATTCCTGACACACTGTTCTCCTACAACATCTCTACTGTCATCCTTAACTCGCCTAACTAAATTGAAAAACACATTGGGATTTTCTGTGTCACTCAGTTGGTCTATGACCAGGTTCTGTATGATTTTCTTAGCCTTGCATATCTCTTTTTTTTGCAGTTCGCTTAGCCGCAAGATATTCCTCCCTGCTGCCTCCTTTCTTCCATGCTTTGAAACATCTTCTTTCTCCTTTATTGCATTTTCAACCTCGTCATTTCACCACCAGGAAGTCTTATGCCCGGGGGGGGGGGGGGGGGGGGGGGGCTTAGTTTTGCCACAGACTTTGTCAGTGGCACCAAGAAGGCTACGTTCAAGGAAGTTCCATTGGCTAATTGCATAATTTGGCTTAGTGCCCCTATTCCTATCCATATCCTTGAATGGAACAGGGAACAGCTTAGCACTGTAGTCCCAATAGAAGGCCCTCCGCCTTTGATAGGGTACGACGCTGTTAAAAGTGCTATAGACAAAATGAAGTCAAGAAAAGCCGCTGGGAGCTCCGGCATTGTCGCTGAGATGCTAAAAGCAGCTGGAGATATTGGGGTAAAATTGGTCACAGAACTGATTAATGCTATCATAAAGGAGGAAAAAATTTCCGATGCTTGGCAGGAAAGTGTTATAGTAAATATATATAAAGGCAAGGGTGACTCCTTAGACAGGGGAAATTATCAGGGTTTGAAAATGCTCGATCAAGTCATGAAAGTCAGCGAAAGGGTCTTTGAATGCATGATCAGGGAAAGTGTTGCTATCAGCGACATGCAGTTTGGATTTATGCCGGGACGTGGCACAACTGATGCTATCTTCACTCTTAGGCAAATGCAAGAGAGGTACTTAGAGAAAAACAGGGAGATTTAATAGTGGCCCCTCCATCATTGACGATATGCCTATTAACATAATAGTCTCTATTCAAGCGCCGCGGTAGCCAGTTTTGAATCTGCCGCGCGGGGAAGAACAGAGTACAGTACTCGTCATAAGTGCAACGCTAATTCTCTTATGGAATCGTCTTATGATTGGGTACCCACTACGAAAAAACCTTTGTAAAAAATAAAAAAATAAAAATATACTTAAAATGTGTTATACTAAGCTTTCCATCTCGGTGGATTTCTTATGTTGTGGATCCCTGACGCGTCCATACGTCCTTCTCTTCCCCGCGGGCAACCGGTTTGAACGTGTGTCGCCTGAGCTCTGCCACATTCTTCGTTCGCACAATTCTAGTGAGTCCTTACTCATTTAGATATATTTCTGAGTTGTATTAAACAGGGTTTAGACTAGCTAGCTCAGGTTGCCCCATTGGTATGCCCGCAGGAAGTGTTAAAATTAGGGTACGTGTTACAGGCGCCTACGTGTTCTCCAGGACCGACGCCTCATGGTTTATGATATTTTGTTTCTGCTGCGCCTTAGCTATTGTTTTTATCTAGTTAGGAGGCTATTATCTTCGCAGACAACATGCGTTGTACATCGTGAAAAGATGCCGCATGTTTATTATGTTAGCAGACGCGCTAGTTTAACCCTTCCCGTCCGGGCAGCATTTTAAAAGGACACCGCGGCAGATGGGCATGAGCCCGGGTGTCCTTTTAAAATCCGTTAGCTTGAAAGCCTATTCAGCTTGTTTTGAAAACCGCCCGTCCGACGTATGTAAACAAAGCTTGTCGGAGGCGACGCGCGCACCTCTGGAAGCAAGCAGACGTCGGAGCTTTGTTGTTGTGTGGTCTGCTATGACAGATTCAGTCTTGAAAAGTGTGTCACATTGCTAAAATCGCGGCAAAATGCGCTCCACGGAAATCGTCATCACAACTGAACCAGTTGACTTAGAGAGCTCTACTCAATGCCAGTCTACAGATTAGAAACCACAGTACATTTCGACATGTGTGGACATTTTCTAGCAGTTAAAATAACAAAGATACGGTAGCCTAGGCGTAGACGTCTTTCGGCCATATTGCCCGGATCTCAATAACGTCCTTAGGATAGCGAGCCCGTGCGGGAAGGGTTAAGGGTTGTCGCACGTGGTGTGAAACCTTCTAGCGTACGAGTCCATATACGGGCCCCTCTCGTGGGCCTCTTCTCTTCGTGCTGTGGCTGTGATGTCTCCAGATGTCGACGTCTTCATTCAGGATACTTCTTCAAGCCTCGTGGCTAGCCTCAGTAGGGGTCTCCGTTAGCTGTTAGGGGTTTGTTTTTTATATTTACCATGTTATGTGTGATTCAGTAGACCCTTGTTTATCCGGCATTCAGAACAACGGCACCCTCAAAACAACAGCACAAATCGGCCCAGGCAAAATAAGGGTAAAATAATACCAAAAATAAGGAAAATCGGCGAAAATATGTTTCAAATGTGGCGCGCTATGCATGGTTGGCAGCCCTGCGCCATCAGGTAGTACTATGGTAGAGTCTTACCGCCGCGTCTACCCGCCATAACCCTGTGTAGTGTGCCGCATATTTACACCTCCGTGTGCCGTTATCAGTGGACTATTGGGCAAGTTATTCGGCAACAACATGCCTAAGGTTGCCGAGAAGCGTAAGTGTAAGGTGCTTACCTTAAAGCAGAAGCTAGAGATCTGCCAACGGCTTGAGAAAAACGAGTCCAGACACACGCTAATGGAAGAATTTGGTTGTTCTTCATCGACTATTTACGACGTTAACCCTTCCAGCCCGGCTGTCCTTTTAAAAGGACACCGCGGCAGATGGGCAGGACCCCGGGTGTCCTTATAACAGGCAGTAAGCTTGAAAGCCTATTCAGCTTGGTCTGAACGCTGTGCGTCCGACGCATGTAAACAAAGCCGGTCATTGCGTCACCGCACCTCCGAAAACAAGAAGGAGACGTCGGATCAATGTTGTTGTTGTATGGTATAACGAAATTAGTGTCTGCAAAGCTCCGATATTGTCAACATCGAGGCAAAATTCGCTCCACGGAACATACATACATACATAAAATTTTAAGACCGAGTGTTCCACACATAAGTGCAGTTTCAGTCTCTTGTCCTAATGGCGGCGTTCCAGGCAACCCTGTTAAGGGCTGCTTCACTTGTCAAGTTCTTGGATTTGAGATCGGCGCGTATAGTCCGATCCCAGATCTTCCTCGGTCCACCCCTTGGTGCAGCTCCCTCCACAATCACAGACCTGCATTTTTTCACCCAATTTTGTTCATCCATTCTCTCCACATGTCCATACCATCCCAGTCTACTTGTACGCATCACCTCGCTAATACTCTTTATACCTAAACGTCTCCTCAGCTCAAAATTTGTTATTCTATCCTGTAGCCTGGCCCCACACATCCATCTCACCATTCTCATCTCATTACGCTCCATTCTGTTGACATCCTTTACTTTAACGGCCCATATTTCTAAGGCATACGTCATTGCACTTCTAACACATGAGGCATACACCTTTCCCTTCAGGGGGAGAGGCATTCTTTTCATGGTCAGGATTGGCATCAATTCTCTGAACTTCCCCCAGCCACACCTAATTCTAGCAACAGTGGCAGCCTCGGCCCCACCACCGGCAGAGATGGTATCTCCTAGGTAACAAAACTTGTTCACCAGCTCCAAAGACTCATTTCCAAAATTCACAGCCACAGGATCATCACTTAACACAAGCTCGCCTTTGCACACTACACACTCAAATTTCTCTATTTCTGACTTATCCTTCGGCAGGGGCCCCTTTATTCTACTACAGCGCTGACTCCCATTGGTGTACCCAACATCGACAGATGCTACATTGAATTGAGTTAACGCCCACTCCCTTTCCACACACTGCACATGGGTATGCACCGCTCTTTTCCACATTGCCTCGTCTCAATCTACAATGCATAACCTTGGTTTTGTTAATATTGACTCTTAAACCCTTGCTCGCCATGCCCTCTCTCCACTCTCTGAATTTGGCCTCAACATCTTGCATACTGTCAGCTATTAGGACTAAATCGTCTGCATAAAACAGTTCCAACGGGAGTCCACCTCTAAAAACTCTAGACAGTGCCTCCAAGACCATAATAAAGAGGAGGGGGCTTAACACTGAGCCCTGATGGATTCCAACACGGACTGCGAACTCATCACTCAGTACAGCCTTCACCCTCACCGCACTTCGCGAATCCTCATACATCTTCATTATCACACGCACCAGCCACTCTTCCACACCAAGTTTCCTCATAGCCCACTGCACAACATCGCTAGGCACCCTATCAAAGGCCTTCTCCAGGTCTACAAACACAAAGTAAAGATCCTTGCCTTTTAGTAAGTACAGTATCTTTCCTGTATCTGCCTGACTATGAAGATAGCATCGGTTGTACCACGTCCTGGCATAAAACCAAACTGCATATCATCAATAGAGATGCTTTGCCTGATCAAACCCTCAAGGACTCTCTCACAGACCTTCATGATTTGGTCAAGCATTTTCAGGCCACTATAATTTCCTCTATCTAGCGCATCCCCTTTTCCTTTGTATATATTTACTATTACACTTTTGAGCCAATCCTCTGGGATTTTCTCATCTTTAACCCTTGTCTATCGGGGCCCGACTTAAGTCCGTATAGAAAAATTTGGACTATGTGGCGGGGCCCGACTTAAGTCTGTGTGCAATTTTGGCGCAATATTGGCTCTGAGAGAGAGACGAGCGACGGGAGGAGCCTGGGTTACCTCATGACCGCTAGCCACGGCCGCCGTGGACCGACTGAGATGTACTCCACTTACATCCACCCTCACTCCCTCGCTATATACGTAATTATATAAAGAAATTACCGTATTTTAGCGATTTTGCCCTTCGGTTGCACGATCGTTGCAAGACAATCAGTGATCGTAGAAGGATGGTTCGGGTGTCATTGGAAAGCTCAATTTACGCCCTTTCAGGGATACATACTGTACTTGTATTACGCTCTGGGTCTTGTTTATGCATGAAAAAGAGCACAGAAACAACCCCATTTATGGTAAAAAACCCCCGCTGGGCGGCACAGTGAAATATACTCCACCACCCGCTCTTAACCCTCCAGCCCCGGCTACGCATTACATAAATATTCCCCAAAACCCGGGTGTTTTGGCCGAAAAACGTCTAGGCTAGGCTACCGTATATTTGTTATTCTGACTACTTCCCGCATTCCCACGCATCCCCAAGTGTAGCTGTGTTATTTACCTGTAGAATGGCGTTAAGTAGAGCTCTCTAAGTCAACTGGTTGAGTTGTGATGATGATTTCATTGGAGATAACTTTATGGCAAAAACAGCCACTTTACACTACTTTTCGATACTTAACAACAACATACAGGCACACACGAACAAGCGACGCTCTCCTTCTTGTGGCCGGAGATGCGGGGCGTCGGTCCAGCCGGCTGTTGTTTACATGCGTCGGACCGACGCCTCGCACACCAAGCTCACAGGCTTTGACCTCATGGGTGTTTAAGAGCCCTTCCGGGTAGCTCGTGTATGCTTTTTTATGGGCGTTCAAGAACCCTTCCGGGAACAGAGGGTTAAGGTGTTAATAATGGTGTTTATCAACTCAGTGACTAAGTTAACACCAATCTCCCCTGAGGCTTTTATCATCTCAGCGACAATGTCGGAGCAACCTGGAGCTATACCGTCCTTCATTTTATTGATTGCGTCGCTCACTACAGCTGGTGCTATCAAAGGAGGGGGCCCAGATATTGGTTTTTCGATACGAAGCTGTTCCTTATCCCATTCAAACTCTACATTTAGCAATCGTTCATAGTGTACCTTCCATGCTTCTCTGATTTCATTTTCTGCATACACAATCTTCCCATTATCATTTCTAACACACTGTTCACCTATAATATCCCTACTGTCATTTTTAACTCGCCTAGCTAGGTTGAAGATCCCATTGGGATTGTCAGTGTTACACACTTGTTCGAGGACCAGGTCCTTAATGCAATTTTTAGCATTGTAAATAACTCTTTTGGCAGTTCGTTTAGCTGCCTGGTATTCCTCCCTGCTGCCTCCTTTCTTCCATGCTTTGAAGCATCTCCTTTTCTCTTTCACAGCATGTTCTACCTCATCATTCCACTACCAAGAGGTCTTATTCCTGGGGTGACCCTTTGTTTTCCCACAGACTTTGTCAGTGGCAGCGATAAGGCTATGCTTAAGAAAGTTCCATTGACTATTTACATCGTTAGGCCTAGCTTCCTTATTTCTATTAATTTCCTCCAGCTCACTATGAAACCTATCCCTAACTTCCTTGTCCTTCAGCAGCCACACTTTCCTTTTGGGTATGTAAACCTTCTTGCGCTTAGGATCTCTGTATAAGCTCATGTCGCACACAAGTAGCTTATGCTGGGGGATACATTCTTCGCTCGGGATGACCTTTACATCTCGAACTAGTTTCCAGTCTTTCCTGTTAACCAAGAAGTAATCTATCTGGCTACTGGAGACCCCAGAGTTATATGTGATCAGGTGGCTCTGTCTTTTCTTGAACTTTGTGTTACACACAACCATGTTGAGTGCAACGCAGGACTCCAATATATATTCGCCTTCTAGATTTCTCCTTCCGTAACCATTTCCTCCATGTACCCCCTCGTATCCATCTGCAGATGCTCCCACGGAAATCGTCATCACAACTGAACCAGTTGACTTAGAGAGCTCTACTCAACGCCAGTCTACAGATTGGAAACCGCACTACGTTTAGAGATGCGTGGGAAATTTCAAGCAGTTAAAATAACAAAGATACGGTAGCCTAGGCCTAGACATTTTTCGGCCAAATCGCCCGGGTACTCAACACTGTCCTTAGGAGGGCGAGCCCGGGCCAGAAGGGTTAAGGCTCAGTCTGCCAAGCTCAAGACTTTCTTCACGAAGACAGAAGATAACAAGGCACTGGAGAAAAGGCAGACGCTTCGACAACCCAAGCAAGAGGAGTTAGATCGCGCACTATTTGAATAGTTCAAGCTAAAGAGGTCCGAGGGCGCCTGCATCTCTGGGCCACTGGTGACGGAGATGGCGCGTGAAATCCATACGAAGTTGGGTATAGAAGAGCCCTGTAATTTTTCTTCAGGATGGCTACAGCGCTTCAAGGTTCGCCATGGGATAAGGAGGCTTGATCTTAGTGGGGAAAAATTGTCTGCCAACGTTACCTCAGCAACAGAGTACACTCGAACCTCCATTCAACGGACTCTGATTCTCCGGATATCGGCAATTACGGTCAAAAAACGTAGTCCGGACGAATCCGGATTCATGGGCAGTCAATCCGTAGCTGTGCTAAGTCTGTCCGGTAGGTGGCGGGTCAGGCGCATGACGTCACCCCAAGCGCGGGAAATTGGAGAGCGTCAGTCCGCCATTGTCTCTCTGGGAACAGATTGTGACCGCTGCCGCGCAATCTTTTGTGTGCTGCCCTTTCCTGTGTACCTGGACTGCTATTCATCATGGGGCCCAAGGTTGAAAAACGAAAGCGAGTGAACCTAAGTGTGGCCAAAAAACTTGAATTAATAGCCAAACTGGAGAAAGGAGTGAGTGTGACGAATGTTTGCGAGGAATATGGGGTGGCCAAACAAACAGTGTCCGACATTAAGAAGGCCAAGCCAAAGTTATTAGCCTATGCCACGCAATATTGTGTTGACGCTTCAGCTAGCAAAAGTGGGAAAGTAAAGCCTCGCAAACACATGAAAACAGGGAAGGATACGGGTCTGGATGCAGCTGTTATGAAGTGGTATTTGCAACAGGGATCGGCCGGGGTGAATGTTAGGGGTTGTGAGATTTTGGCTGCTGCTAGGAAATTGTCTGTGAATCTTGGGATTGAAAATTTTCAAGGGAGTGACGGGTGGTTGTGGAGGTTCCGCAACAGGTATGGGCTATTTAATGCCACTGTACGGGGCGAGGCCGGTGATGCAGACGGGGCAGCTGTTGAACCGTTTCGCCTAAAATTACAAAAATTAATTGAAGAGGAAGGCCTAACCCTATCTCAAATTTATAATGGTGACGAGACAGGCATGTACTGGCGTTCTATGCCGAAGAACAGCCAGTTGAGGAAAGGGGAAGAAAAGAAAAGAGGCAAGAAATCAAGTAAGGAGAGGCTTTCCTGTCTTGTGTGTGCCAGTGCAAGTGGTACCCACCGCCTCAAACTGGTCATTGTTGGGAAGTCTAAGGTACCCAGAGCTTTGCAGGCTGTTATGAACGAACTCCCAGTAATATACTTTAACAGCAAGAAAGCGTGGTTTAATAGTGCAATATTCTTGGAGTGGTTCCATGATTACTTCGTCCCGGCAGTCAGAAAGTATCAGATTGAGGTTCTCCACATTGCTCCAGCAGATGTGAAGGCCATTCTGCTTCTTGACAATGCTCCCGCCCACCCCAGTCCTGAACGGCTAGTGAGTGCTGACGGCCGTATTCGTGTAATCTTTAATCGTGTAATCCTTGTTAACTTTAATGCTTCCAAAACCCAATTTCTCCATCTACCCGTCAGGATCTCCCAGCGGACTATCCCTTATTCTTCAACAATACAAAAATCAACCCTTCATCTTCTCTCAATATTCTTGGTGTCTCTTTTTCTTCTGCTCTCATTTGGAAGGACCATATTACCAGTCTTGCTAAGGCAGCCTCCCAGAAGCTGGGTGTGCTCAACCGCCTTAGGGGGTTCTTTTCCCCTGCACAGCTTCTTGCTCTGTACAGGGGCATAGTGCACCCTTGTATTGAGTATTGTTCACATGTGTGGGGAGGTTCCTCTCACACCGCTCTCCTAGACAAGGTTGAAAGGAAGGCCTTTCGTATCATTAACTCCCGTCCACTCACCAACTCTCTGCAATCTCTCTCTCTCCGCCGCAATGTTGCATCTCTCTCGCTATTCTATCGCTACTATAATAATCAGTGTTCCTCAGAGCTATCCCAGTGCATACCACCTCCTTTACGTAGGGCACGTGGTACCCGTCTTGCAACTCAATCCCACCCCTACTCTGTGCAACTCTCCAACCCAAGAGTGAAACGTTACTCTCAAACTTTCTTCTACTCAACAGCTGACCTCTGGAACTCTCTCCCAGAATCAGTTTTTCCCGCTTCCTATGACTTAAATTGCTTCAAACTCCGTGTGTCCAGGCATTTTGGCTCGAACGTCCCTTGATTTTGGCCCTGTCACTCTTTCAACTATGGGGGAGGCACTCGCTATAGGCAGTTATGCCTTTTGCCTCCCTCAATCACATAGACAAAAAAAAAAAAAAAAAAAATCTACCTGCCTCCCAACACCACCTCTGTCATCCAGCCCATGGACCAGGGCATAATTTCTGCTTTGAAGCGTCACTACATTCGCCGTTATCTTGATGAAGTGTTGGTGGTTTTGGAGGACGAGAGTGATGCAGTCGAAGATACCCGTGGCGCCAGAACACTAGCTAACATTAAAGCATACACCATCCGTTCCGCTATCTACAACTTTTCTTACAGTTGGTCTGATATGAAAGTGTCCACCTTGGCTAACTGTTGGAAAAAACGTCTGATTGGCACTGACGTAGAGGCTGACTTTAATGGGTTTGAGGCTGAAGACTTCCATACTGTAGACAGCTGAGGCGTGGTGGTGAAACCGGACCAAATGTGGCCGACGTCAGAGATTGGTTGGATGAACAAGAAGCAGATCACGGCTACGAAATATTAACAGACGCTGAGATAGTAGCGTCAGTACTCAACCCTGAGTCAAGTGATAGTAGTGAGGGGGAAGACGAAATGCCTGTTAAACGTGAAAAGATGTCCTCACTTCGTACCTGCGTCGATAAACTCCGTGATTACACCACGTACAGCTGTTTTGAGGAAGTGAGGGTGCAGCATGGGCACCTAAGACTGCTGCGGGACTACATTATCAAGGAACAATATAAAGTGGGCCACCAAACCAAGGTTAGCAGCTTCTTTGCCTCCCTTCCCACTCGTCCAGGTAGCCCACAGCCAGGGTGTTCAGGAGTTAGAGTCACTCGTCCAGGTAGCCCACAGCCAGGGTGTTCAGGAGTTAGAGTGCCAGGCCCTGCTAGCCCTCTACCTGGCCCTGTTATCCCTCTACCTGGCCCAGCTATCCCTCTACCTGGCCCTGCTATCCCTCTACCTGGCCCTGCTAGGCCTCTACCTGGTCCCGCTAGCCCTCTACCTCACAATGACTTCACTGGGTTTGAGGCTAGACCTCTACCAGGCCCTGCCATCCCTCTGCCATGGCCAGGTACTAGCTCCAGGGCCCCCTCACTAGACATGTTTGACATCGATGATCCCCTGCCGGTGCCGGTGTCTGGTGGTGAGGCTGATGCCATGGATCAAGAATAACAAGCTATTCTTGATCATGTAAATAGTGTACATATATTAGATATAAGGTAAGAAACACCAACTTTTCATTTGTATACTAATAAAAACAATACATATTACCAGGATTTATTTCAGGTACAGTAAAAAAAAGGATGCATAACAGTTAAATGTCACGGTCCGGACACCTGTACTCAACACCAGATTTTTCTCAAGGAATTTCCGGATTACATCCGGACTGGACAGTATTTAGCAGGAACGGACAGGTGCTTTCACGCATTTGTCCGTTGAATGGAGGTTGGAGTGTACAAAGAAATATTCAATGCACTTATTCTAGAACATGACTTGACGCCCGAACAGATCTACAATGCTGATGAGACCGGGTTATTCTGGCGTTGTTTGCCTAGGTCTACCCTAGCATGTTCCAATGAAAAGGCTGCGCATGGTTTCAAACAAAACAAGGAACGAATAACAGTGATGTGTTGTGCAAATGCCTCAGGAAAGCATCGCATTAAGTTGCTTGTGATTGGGAAGTTCGCCAAGCCGAGGTGTTTGAAGGATGTTGTTCATCTTCCCATTCACTATGATCACCAGAGTAATGCATGGGTAGACTGTCATATTCAAGCACTGGTTCTTCCACATTTTCGTCCCTGCTGTTAAGGCTAACCTCAAGAAAAAGGGCTTGCCTGAAGACTCCAAGGTCGTCCTTATCTTGGACAACTGCAGAGCACATTCCCCCGCAGCGGAACTCGTCAGTGGAAACATCTTCACTGTCTACCTGCCCCCTAATGTCACCAGCATTATCCAGCCCATGGATCAGGGAGTAATCCAGAATATGAAGATGCATTATCGCAAGGATTTTATGAGGCGAGTCTTGAACTCCGAAGGTGATATTGTCACTATTCAGAAGCAATACAACCTAAAGGATGCGATCTATGCCATTTCTGCAGCGTGGACCCAGGTGAAGGATCGAACCCTGCACAGGTGTTGGCGGAAGTTGTGGCCGGATGTCCTTACGCTGGTACCAAGTGATGACTTTGTGGGGTTCGACGAGGTTGAACAAGCCGAGGCAGCGAAGGCTCAGCAGCTACAACAAGCCATTTTGAAGATGTTTGATGGCACACAGGTCCCTGCTGACGAGATCAAGGAATGGATTGACGTAGATATGGATGCACCTGTCACGCACACGCTGGATAGTGATGAAATCATCGAGGTTATTCGGGACAGGGGTGAGAAGCAAGCACCGGAGGAAAGTGACGATGAAGATTTGGAGCCACCACCATCAGCTACCGAGGTCTTGGGTGCATTCGAAACAATCATCAAGTATGCCGAATGCCAATCATTTTTCAAGGCTCAGGAAGTGATGACCCTTCATCAGATGAGGAATGAGGTGATGGATGCACAAAGAAGATCAATCAAACAGACCGACATCAGGAAATTGTTTGCCAAGGCCAGTGCTAGGGCTGCACAGGCTAAGGCATCTGCCGAGCCGCAACCAGGGACATCTGCCGAGCCTACTGAGCCACCAGTGCCCGTATCCTTGGACTCGTCTGATGCCGACGAACCTGCACCTGTGGCCTCTAACTAGCACACGCACATGGACTTTAGGATTAAGGACTTTAGGATTAAGGACTTTAGGATTAAGTTAGAAACATTAAGTGATAAGTGCCTCTGAATGACTAAACTACTCTACTACTTTATTGTGCCTTACTCTGGATATACTGTACTTACCTTGGATTACCTGGATATACTTACGATCGACTGGCTGACTACTTACCTACTTCCCTACACATCTTTATTGGTGAGTACTGGCATATTTTTAGTTATCACTATCATATTTTATGCTTATAAAACAATATTTGGTAAGATAGGGTGTATTTATTAGGGTTTTGGCCATTCTATAAGAGTAACTCTCAAAACATCGGAAAAATGGGTTATCCGGCATGGGCTTCCCCCGTTGGTGCCGGATAAACGGGGTTCTACTGTATATGTTTCCCTTTATCTTGGCCCCTTGTTGTCACATGTCGATCACGCGCGTTGGGAGCCTAGGAGACGTCCTTTGTTCTTTGGGTTTTACGGTTTTAGTCGTCTTTTGTAGTAGACGACTTTTCCGTGGTTGTTTTTGTCCCGCCGGACCTCGTTTTGCGTTTTCCCGCCGTACCGGTGGCCGGGCACAACCAACCCTATGTAGTGTGCCACTACACACCTTTTGCGGCGGGCATGCCTAGTCCGGCGGAAAGGGTCGGTTTCAGGGTTGGCATGATTAAAATCAAACAATTTTAATCGAGTGATTTTAATCTATTATAATCAAAGAAAAAAATCATTGATTAAAATCAAAATTTATTTTTTTATTAACCCGGTGAGACCCAGCGTCGCACGTGTTGCGTCGGCAGTATTTGATCACCAACTCTCAGCGACGCATCACGTGCGTCCGACATATAAAAAACACTTACGTGGCTCGTAAGGTAGGAAATGGCGGGAGAATAGGAGGGGGAGGTACCGTAGTGTGTGTGGGAGCCGGGCCAGTAGGTGTGAGCGGGCCGAGACAGCCGCGCGGCTGGTGGTGGTGGGCTTAGTGGGGATAGTTTACACCCTTAGTTCACCGCCACTTTGAACCTTCATTACTCCGGTCGTATGGGAACTAGAGGCTTGAGATTTATGTGAGACACTCCTTAGGATGTATGCCGTACAATGCAATACTCAGTTTTTACCCTAGTGCTCCCGGGCGGGTGGTCATGCGGGGGAGACAAACTATTGAAACCCCCCCCCCCCCAAATGACCGAAATGATTTTTTTTTTTTTTTGTCTTCATTTCTCACCATTCTCTTCCATTTTGGCTCAACAAATTTTTTTGAGGCTCCCCCCCCCCCCCCAAAAAAAAAATGTCCGAAGTGATTTTTTTTTCCTTTTTTTTCATTTCTCATCCTTGTCTTCCATTTTAGCAAACAAAAAAAAAGAAGTGAAAATGGCTTGGGACTGGGGTGAACAAAATATTATAACTAGCCAGGGCTCAGCGGGTTAAAATATCACATTCCAAGTAATTATAAGTCATTATGCGCTAATCTTAATAGTTGTTGTTGTTGTTGTTGTTCCCCAAGCTGCCTGGCCGAACAGCCCCAAGGCCCCGAGTAAGGCCAAGGCCATAAACGAGCGACCCCACAGAACCCTCCCTGCCGACCACAATAAAGCCTGGGTGACCGAAGCCACTCCATGGCGGGGGGCTGAGAGGGTGCGTAAACGCCCGGGAAACCAAAGCCCCACCCAGGGCCCTGTGCCCCTCAGCAATTATGAAGAGAAAGTTGAGGGGCAAAGGAATAATGTGACGCTTTAGCTTCCAATCTTGGTAGATTGGGAGGTCAATCCACGGAAGAGACGCCGTCACTCGAGATCTAGAAAATATATAAGTAAAAGGAAAAGTCAGAGTAAGCTATGGGTATGGCAGAGATCGCTCAGGTCTCACTCTGATAGACCAGCCCATCACCAGTCGCTCAGGTCTCACTCTGATAGACCAGCCCATCACCAGAATCTTAATAGTATACCAACATTGTTACCCTCGTAAACATTATATAGTAACCTATATCAACAATATTTTACATATTTCGAATAAACTTTTGCACTACCGGTAGCTCAAGAATTTAAGATATTAAATAAACTGTGTTCTTTCATAGAAAATTACAGTAAAAGTCCGTTAATCCGACGACCGATGATTCGAATCTCCCAATAGTCCGAATTTTTCAATTTGAGGCCAAATCCGAATTCACCCGATGGTCCGAATTTCAAGAAGTCCCAAAGTCCCCTTTTTGAGGCATTAGGCCACTCAAATGACACATAATGGAGCACACACATATCATATGTTCATGAATTCACTTTAAAAGTTTACCATTGTCATTGTAGCCTATTATCTACTTCAAAACATTCAGATTAATGGTCAAAGGAAGCTACTGATATAATCGTAAACACCTTCGTCTTCTTCTTCTTCCACATCGTCTGCTAGAGAGTTTGTTTTGCTCTTGAACGCATCCTTGGGACGCTCCGATGCGCTACTGGCTTGCACCGCATTTCTGCAAGCGCATTCAGTCTCTTGAGCTTGAAAACGCACCTTTCAAGAAGTCCCAAAGTCCCCTTTTTGAGGCATTAGGCCACTCAAATGACACATAATGGAGCACACACATATCATATGTTCATGAATTCACTTTAAAAGTTTACCATTGTCATTGTAGCCTATTATCTACTTCAAAACATTCAGATTAATGGTCAAAGGAAGCTACTGATATAATCGTAAACACCTTCGTCTTCTTCTTCTTCCACATCGTCTGCTAGAGAGTTTGTTTTGCTCTGGAACGCATCCTTGGGACGCTCCGATGCGCTACTGGCTTGCACCGCATTTTCTGCAAGCGCATTCAGTCTTGAGCTTGAAAACGTACCTTTGGACGTATTAGTCTTGAGCTTGAAAACGCACCTTTGGATGTTCCGATACGCTACTATTTATAGTTCAGTGATCGGAGCATCCCAAGGGTGCTTTCAAGACAACAAGACAAGGGTGCTTTCAATACAATATAATATAACAGAGCACGTCACAAAAGGAAAATCACAAAAGGAAAATTACAAGAACCTCTCAGGGAAGTGCCGTTGTTAAGGCATTACTTCCCGAACCACATCTGATCTTCAAGAGCAAGACAAACTCGCTAGTAGACGGAAGAAGAAGAAGACGTTTATATCAGCAGATTCCTTTGACCATTAATCTGAATGTTTTGAAGTAGTTAATAGGCTACAATGACAATGGTAAACTTTTGAAGTGATTTCATGAACATATGATATGTGTGTGTGCACCATTGTGTCATTTGGGTGGCCTAATGTCTCAATGTTTTCGTCATACACAGGTTCATAGGGGTAAAGTCCGATAATCCGAAAAATCCACTAATCCGAACGAGAGCCGGTCCGCTGCCCTTCGGATTAACGGAAGTTTACTGTAATTATCTTTGCTCCTTAACCCTCCTTGCCCGGCTGGACACCATAGCTCCATATCGAGTTTACCCTGTACCACTCGGCTGGCCTACATAGCTCCATAGCATTATTTCATGGCTTAGAGCCGCACTTGAGAAAGTTTTCTCGTCTTAGCGGATGGTCCGTATAACCAACAAAAACAAAAACACATAGCCAGTCAGTCAGGTGACTCCTGCTTGTGTGCAGGCCTAAACGAATTTACGAAAGCTTCTATTGATTTCCTGAGTCTCAAACGATGCATGAAAGCAGTCGACAGTGAAATAGGAATGCTTACAATGGTGAAATAAATCAGAAATCAATTATCAATATTAATACAGAATACATAATCAATAAATAATTGTTGAACGGATGTAAATAGACCGTAGCCGTGGCTGCCGATACCGCATCGTCGCATTCGAACAGTTCTCAGTAGCATCACAAAACAGCTGGTTTTATTTCCCACCTCACACAATAACCACTTAATGTACAATGTTCTAGTCTTCACATATCGTAAGATAACGCCGAGTACTGCCTCTGGTATGTATATAACCTAGGGTAAGCTATTTATTTGCAGAGATATGAGTATCTTTCAATGACGAAACTTGGGAATTTACAGTATACGGTTCTAGGCTCGCAGTGGCCAAAATTTACCTACTTATTTTCACAATAAAAACTGAACCTCTTCTAGTCTTCACTCACAGTAAGGGAACGAGTACTGCACTGCCTCTGGATAGATAGATATAACCTAGGTTAGGCCATTATTTGGCATACAGTATTTATAAGCGCGCCAAAATCCTGAGAATTCGACGATTCATCCAGATTCAGCATTGGCGGGAAGGTTTAAATGGCTGTTCGGCAAGGGTTAAATTACTTTGATTTAGTTGTTTTTCTGACATATTATAATCAAAGTAATAACCTTTAAGATGTAGGAATATATATACCTACAATATTATACATGTTTCGCGCAAAATGCAAGTTTGTGTAAAAAAAAACTGGTCGGTTTATTGACCGTTTTTTTTACTCGCCCTGCGAACAGTCCAGTACCTCGCCACCCGGCGGTATTACGAGGGTACAAGCAGTTGGTCCGGCTAACGGAATAGCCATTAGCACTGTGGACAGTCCACTTTCTTCACCCCGCTCAGCGGCGCAATTAAGAAAAGTATCTTTCCGGCTAGCCAACTAGCCACAGGAAGACACAGGACCGGGTTCCGGTTAGGGCCAGTGACCCACGTCACAGGTAAGCAGTCACGTGAAAGCCCCGTTTAAAAAGGGGTTGGGGTTTTCACGTTAGCTCTCAGGCGGCGGAAATATAGTTGACAGTGGTCAACTCATTTTCCGGCATCTAGGAGTCGGTAGGATGTTTTGAACACCTCTCAGGTTATCCTTATGAGCATTGATTCCTGGAAATGTCTATTTCCAGATCTCGTCACATCTTGAGCAACGCTTCAGAGGATCTGTTCCCGGCGGGGAGGGGAGTTCAGTAACCATGCCTCAGTTTTCAATTTGTGCCACACCTACCTGTCTTCTAGTCCCAGTAACAGCGCACAAGCTGTGCATTAGATGCGTAAAATGCCTAGACAAGGCAACATTTTTGTGGACTTCTCGGAGATGCCCAATTTGTTCAGACCTTTTTGAAGAATGGATCGCTAGCCAAGATATGTCATGCTTGCAAGCTTTAATACAGATAAAGAATAAATTTGCGTCATACACCACCAGGGTGGTGAATGTAGACCTTTTTTGTGATAATGCCGAACTGCTAAGGCTGATTTCCCTCTATTCTTTTGAAGATCCCCCATGTTTTCGGTCAAATCCCCTTGGTGCAACTAACTTCCCCCAGTCAGTTAGTTAGTCAGCACTCCCTGTAGAGCCTTTTGCATGTGAGGTTCACTCCCCTCCCCACTCCAAGAGAAGAACTCGCTCTGAGTCGCCGGAGCTGCGGCCGCCTTCTCACCCGCAGTCACCCCGACGCCGTCATGAGAGGACTTCGAGCATGGACCAGCAGTCCCCCAGGAGACGAAAATTGTCCAGTCCATCACAGGATTCCTCTTTGTCCACGGAGCCCTATAGCCCCTCCACCCATGTGTGTAAGTCTGATTCTCGACCCGTCCCATCGACGTCTGCCTCGGAGACGCCGGAGTTTTTTCCCGGTCTCCTCGGGACAGACGCCGGGGGGCATCGGTCAACCACTAGGGTTAGATCCAAGGCGAGGGTTTTACTGCAAGGAGCTAAATTAGTTCTATCTAAAGGAGTTTCCCTTGTGTTGAGGTAAATTTGTCTGATTCTACGGCGTCTGCCACGGTGCGGCCCCGCAAGGTAGCGGAGGGTGTCTCGACACCCTGTCCAGACATGTGGTACAAGTAGCATTCTTACACCCAGTAAGCTAACCTTGTTGTAGTACAGGACAGGGTCAACCGGAAATGGCGACACATAGTGTAGAATCGCCGGGGGAAATGCTCCATTCCCCCGCTTATCAAGAGGTAGATAAGGCACTCGACAGCCCAGGTACTAGTGGCCCAGGTATTAGTGGGCAGGTGGAGGAGACCGAGACAGTAGAAAAGGTAAGATCCAAGTCTCTCAAGAGACCACGCCCTCAGTGTGTTATGGCGAAGCATTTGGATGAACTATTACAACAAGTGTTGAAACAGTGTGCTATCTCTAAACGGGCCCGCGATATTCTCCCACCGGCAGTGGGTTTTCCCTCAGTTGCATCAGTGCCCTCTCCCGCCGTGGACGATGACGTTCAACCACTCACCTCTGTCCTCTTGAGTAATACAGGAATGCAACAAAGCGTACCAGTTCACCCCTTGTCACCACCTAAAGTAACTCTTTTGTCAGATTCAGCTATAGCCACAGCTTCAACGCCGGCTACTAGTTTTTCACAACCTGCTAGTTCTTCACAGCCTACGAGGCTTTTGTTTAACGTCACATCTAGTCCACCGGCGGAATGTAGTAAACCTCCGCCGGGAAACATGGCTTACCATTGCTCCAATCCAGCTTTTCACCCTCTTTCACTTTTAATGTAGACAAAGGGTGCAATCCCTCACTGGCAAGAACCAGTAGGTATGTGGTGTCCGGTTAACCCGCCCAAGTCGGGAGAGGGACACAAATCCATAAATGGGGAAATCCCAGTACCGGGGGAGTGGACCATAGAAGTGAACAAACATAGAAAATTTAGGGCAAAAGATGCCCAGGGTAGGGTGGTGAAAGTACGGATAGACCCGTTCCCAGACAACACGAACTATCAATATTTTGTATATGTACCCAGGCATCTTGCCCCTCCTTCCCCAGGAGACCTTCTTTGCCCAGACTGCTCCCGACCTTACGGTGTTCACAGTTACGATTCGGTTAGACCAAATGAACCGAGATTCATGACATTCCCAGTAACTATGTCAACGGGACAAAAGACAGGGCGAGATGAGACCACTAAGAGTGGAACTTAAGTCTAGATCAACGGCAGAAGCAGTAGCTGGAAATTAAATTCGACAGAGCTGAATCATATAAGGGTAAAAAAGGACCTAAGTGTAGAAGAACGAGAACAGTTAAGGGAACTACAAGCTAAGGCTGATGAAGAGAATGGAAAGTTGTCTGAAGAGCAAAAGAAGATTTTTTTTGGGAGAATAAGGGAAGGGCAATTAAGGAAGTGGTACATCAGGAGCCACCAAGAACTGAAAGTAAGAGGAGTGATAGTGAAAGAGGCAGAGAGACAAGTACCAAGTCGAAGCAAGGAGACGGAGCGAGAGATAATGCAGGGAGCAGGGGACCGGAGAGAGAGCCAGGACATGGTGGAGAAGGTGGAACAGGGGGAGAGAGAGGGGGTATGGGAGATTGTGGAGGGGGGGGGGGGGGGGGGGGAAGAATAGAACTAGCAGGGAAGGTGGAGTTAGGTCAGGGAAGGGATGGAGGAGGTGAACCTGGTAGGAGGCAGAGAGGGAAGAGAAACAAGGAGGTGGACTCCAATATACTGTGTTACTACACTAATATAGATGGAATAAACAGTAAAAAGGTAGAGTTAGATGATGTCGGGAATAGGGTAATGATCCCGACAGGTTTTGGTCCAATAGGACATTTGAATTTGGCGGTATCGTATCGCTTGTACGATTTCGGCTGGTTCTTTGTGTATTGTAGTTTATTCTTAAGTTAGGTTAAATATTAACTGTAATGTATAAATATCTACATCAGCTCTAGATGTATTATGAAACCAAGTTATGGGTTATAATTATTATGAGCCGGCAGCCATATGTAATTTCGCGAAGCGATCGGACGCCGGCCCTTTAGTCTCTCAATCAACATCTCCTCCCCCGGCTCTGACTCAACCCACAGTTCACCATGTGCTACAAATATTATCTACAACAATATTAACAACAGTCCTACATCACCAGTCCTCTTAAGCTAAGTTCATTGTATCGATATTGTATTATGTGAACATTCCTACATGTCATGCAATTGAACTAGACGTGTGTGGGGGACTGGATTACACCCATCAACGACTACGTCGTTGGTAAATATATTATAACTATTTGTTGGGATATTTCATGTACCAGTGATATGTAAATTAACCTCTTTATCTAAATTCCCGATAGATGATATATTAAGAAAAGATCAACCCAACCACAGATAGTCTGTTTGACGGAGACAAAGCTGAACCAGGACTTTGACAGCAATATAGTGTTTAGTGAAGGATATAATATATGGAGATATGATAGAAAGGGAAAAAGGGGAGGTGGAGTGGCAGTATTAGTTAAGAACCCTATGACAGCAAAGCAAGTGGAGTTAAATAATGACAAGGCAGAAATAATGGCAGTTGAACTCAATGATATACAGTAGAAGGAAAAAAGCTAGACATAGCAGTAGCCTCAAAAAAATTTGTTGAGCCAAAATGGAAGAGAATGGTGAGAAATGAATAAAAAAATAAAAAAAACTCACCTCGGTCATTTGGGGGTCGGGGGGGGGGGGGGGGGTCGAAAGTTCGTCTCCCCTGCATGACCACCCGCCCGGGAGCACTAGGGTGAAAACTGAGTATGGAATTGTACGGCATACATCCTAAGGACTGTCTCACATAAATCTCAAGCTTCTAGCTCCCATACGACCGGAGTAATGAAGGTTCAAAGTGGCGGTGAATTAAGGGTGTAAAGTATCCCCACTAAGCCCACCACCACCGGCTGCGCGGCTGTCTTGGCCCGCTCACACCTACCGGCCCGGCTCCCACACACACTACGGTACCTCCCCCTCCTATTCTCCCGCCATTTCCTACCTTACGAGCCACGTAAATGATTTTAATATGCCGGACGCACGTAATGCGTCGCTGGGAGTTGGTGATAACAAACTGCCGACGCATCACGTGCGACGCTGGGTCTCAATGGGTTAAGAAAGAATAGATTGATCTTGGTGGGAGATCAACTGTGGTGAGGTTAATTGGGAATTGGGAGATGCAGGGCCAAATCAGAGATCTTGGGGAAGTCGGCTATTAGAGTTGGTTACGGATAATGTACTTGCACAACATGTGAAGGAGAATACTAGAATGAGGGGTAATAATGAACCTTCTAAACTCGATCTGATTTTTACAAAAGATCATCACGAAATTAGTGATATAAACTATCTATGTCCTGTAGGCAAAAGTTATCACCTATTACTGAAATGGAAGTTGATCTCGAGTAATGCCAATAGATTAGACAATAGCTATATAAATGACAGACTAAATTACAGTAAAGCTGATTATGTATCCTTGAAAAGATATTTAGAGGGAGTAGATTGGGATCTTATTTTGAAGGAACAAGATGTACTATTGTGGACATAAGTCCTGCTACACTTGCCCAGCAGAGAATCGCGAATTGTGTTGGTAACATTGGTGCAACCCCCCCGCCCCCACTCCTTCCCCACTCTTCTACCCTCTCTCAGCCCTCCTTTCCTCTTTCTTTCCTGTTTCACGTCTATAAGCCCCTCCCCTTGGATTGTTTCCACTACCATGACCATAACCAGGGCCCTGACTATAGCCACATAATGATAAATATCACGATAACCTCTCTCTCCTTCCTTTCTCTCATTTATCCCTCTATCATCGAATCTATGTATCTTATGCATGCTTTCCAATTCCTCCTAAAATGGAATAACATATCGTTAAAATAGCAGTAGCTTACATAGTTCAAGTTCTGATTTGCCGTTTTATATAAACGTAGCACAATATATAGTTTTATGATCCATTTGAATATGGGAGTATATTAACCATATAATATTATCTACTGTAAGTCAGATACAATTGAGACTTGAGTATACTTTTGCATTCTCATATTGTAATTCTGCTATGATTAATTAAGATATATATATAAATATTTGGATTAACATGTATTTCACTGTTGAAGTTTATATTCAGTACTATTAAAAGAGATCATTGACCCACACATATAATGGGTTCCTTGATTCAATGCATTGCATATTAGTGTTTTTAAGTACAGTAAACTTCCGTTAATCCGAAGGGCAGCGGACCGGCCCTCGTTCGGATTAGTGGATTTTTCGGATTATCGGACTTTAAAAGAATAAAAGAACAAATCTGTGACATCGAAACCAAACTTCTCTGTTCCCATGACACTCAGCGAACAAGAGATGAACAAAAAGCGGTGTCACATATCAAAACAAACTCAAAGTTCTTTTTTAGCTATGCAAAAAAGAAACTAAGAAATATGTCAACAATTGGCCCACTCGAAAAGACCAATGGAGAACTTGACGGAGATCCAAAAAACATGGCACAAATACTAAGCAAGCAATATGAGGACACTTTCAGCCAACCGGACAAGAACAAAATAGTGGAAAACCCAACCAACTTTTTCTCGGAGCCCACCCCAACAGCCCGACAAGAACAAATCCCATCTGTAGAAATTTCGAGGAAAGACATCACAACAGCCATTGACTGCATAGCATCAAACTCGGCAGCCGGACCTGATGGATTCCACACACTTTTCTTGAAAAACTGCAAAGACCAACTAGCAACACCCCTACAACTACTGTGGTCAGAATCCTTAAATTCTGGCTTGATACCATCAGCACTCAAAGTGGGAATAATTACCCCTATACATAAAGGAGGCAGCAAAGGGTCACCCAAACAGTATAGACCAGTGGTGTTAACTTCCCACCTGATAAAAATCTTCGAACGGGTCCTGCGTGACAGAATGACTGAACACCTAGAAAAAAACGGTGCTTTCAACGAGGGACAGCATGGATTTAGGAGGGGGCGATCCTGCCTCTCCCAATTACTACTCCATTATGAATCCATTCTAGAAGAAATGCAGGATGGGAACAATGCTGACGTGATCTACCTGGACTTCGCGAAAGCATTCGACAAGGTAGATCACGGGATCCTCCTCCACAAGCTAAGATCTCACGGGATATCTGGGAAGGTAGGACACTGGATCCACAGTTTCCTTAAGGACAGGACCCAAAGAGTGACAGTACATGGGGCCCTATCAGACCCTAGTAAAGTGGTCAGCGGTGTACCTCAAGGTACTGTACTGGGTCCTCTCCTCTTCCTCATAATGGTTGGCGACATCGATGCCGGCCTAAGACACTCATCAGCCACTTCATTCGCCGACGACACGAGGATAAAGAGGCAGATAGAGACCGAGGAAGATACCAGACTACTCCAACAAGACCTAGAAAGAGTCGTAAGCTGGGCAAAAAATAATAACATGGCTCTCAACGGAGAAAAGTTTGAACTCTTAAGGTATGGGGGCAAAGAAATTATCAAAAGCTCGACCCACTACCAATGTGATCAACAATTAATACCGGCCAAAGACCCCACTAAGGATCTTGGGGTATACATGAGTAATGATGCCACCTTCTCCTACCATTACTCCAAAATCACTCTAGCAGCACGACAACTTTCAGGATGGATCCTTAGGACCTTCAACACAAGAGAAAGGGTGTGTATGCTGACCTTGTGGAAATCTCTGGTGCAGCCCAAACTCGAATATTGCTGTCAGTTGTGGTCCCCACACAAATCAACAGACATAGCAAAGATCGAGGCATTACAGAGAACTTTCACAAGCAGAATTTCAGGAGTCAACCACCTAAATTACTGGGAAAGGCTCAAAGAACTGGGGCTTTACTCTCTCCAACGTAGACGAGAGAGATACGTTGTAATTTACGTATGGAAGATACTAGAAGGAAGGGTTCCAAATGTGGGATTGGTTGAAAACGCATATCCAAGAAGAGGACGCCTATGCTACGTCAGAAGCACTCAAGCCTCCACACAGCGAATGAAGACGCTAGTTCACCACAGCTTCCAACACAACGGGACCCGACTCTTCAACAGCATCCCTAGAGAGCTTAGGGATCTAACTGGTGTAACCGTTGACACCTTTAAACACAAACTAGACAAGTGGCTGGTTAGAATCCCAGACCAGCCACCAACACCAGGCTACCCAGGCTCCAACAACAGTCTCCCATCAAGAGTCCAAGACCCAGAGATGAGGAGGGGAGCGCTGCCCGGAACATGCGGAGGTCCACCTTAGCTGCGTCGCTCCCAGACGGAATTCTTCAAAGGTAATCAAAGGTAATTTACCCCTATGAACCTGTGTATGACGAAAACATTGAGGCATTAGGCCACCCAAATGACACAATGGTGCACACACACATATCATACGTTCATGAAATCACTTCAAAAGTTTACCATTGTCATTGTAGCCTATTACCTACTTCAAAACATTCATATTAATGGTCAAAGGAATCTGCTGATATAAACGTAAACACCATATGTCCGCATCGTCGTCTTCTTCTTCTTCCGTCTACTAGCGAGTTTGTCTTGCTCTTGAAGATCAGATCAGATGTGGTTCGGGAAGTAATGCCTTAACAACGGCACTTCCCTGAGAGGTTCTTGTAATTTTCCTTTTGTGATTTTCCTTTTGTGATGTGCTCTGTTATATTATATTGTATTGAAAGCACCCTTGTCTTGTTGTCTTGAAAGCACCCTTGGGACGCTCCGATCACTGAACTATAAATAGTAGCGTATCGGAACGTCCGAAGGTGCGTTTTCAAGCTCAAGACTGAATGCGCTTGCAGAAAATGCGGTGCAAGCCAGTAGCGCATCGGAGCGTCCCAAGGATGCATTCAAGAGCAAAACAAACTCTCTAGCAGACGATGTGGAAGAAGAAGAAGAAGAAGGTTTACGTTTATATCAGTAGCTTCCTTTGACCATTAATCTGAATGTTTTGAAGTAGGTAATAGGCTACAATGACAATGGTAAACTTTTAAAGTGAATTCATGAACATATGATATGTGTGTGCTCCATTATGTGTCATTTGAGTGGACTAATGCCTCAAAAAGGGGACTTTGGGACTTCTTGAAATTCGGACCATCGGGTGAATTCGGATTTGGCCTCAAATTGAAAAATTCGGACTATTGGGAGATTCGAATCATCCTTCCTACATTATCCATACGAAGAAACGTTGCATCCCTTGCATTATTCTACAGATATTTTCACAGCAATTGTTCCGAGGAACTTGCTTCAATTGTGCCGCCTCTCCACATCTTTCCCCGTAGAACTAGGGCAGCTGAGAGCGCCCATGAATTTACACTTTCTCCTCCACAATGCAGAACTTCTGCCTATCAAAATTAATTTATCCCCAGAACTACTACTCTTTGGAATTCACTTCCCTTGAGTTGCTTTCCACAAACTTACAATCTACAACAGTTTAAATCCAGTTGTTACAAATTTTATGAATGGCGGATGCCTTTAGGCACATGGACCTTTTTTGTTTTATCTGTGTTTTTCCTTCCTCCATTCATTGTCTCTTTAAAAAAATAAAAATAAAAAAATAAAAATAAATAAACCATTTAACCCTCGTACTGTATATATGGATGGAGTTATGAAAGAAATACTATCAAGAGCAGTGGATGTTGGTGTATCGCTGAAAAGGGAGGGAATTGAGTGGAAGCTACCTATACTGCTGTTTGCGGATGATACAGTTCTGATGAGTGATAATGAATGGGAGTTGCAGGGTCTGGTAAATGAGTTTGGAACAGTGTGCGAAAAACGGAATTTGAAGATAAATACGGGGAAGAGCAAGGTTATGGTCTTCGAAAGGGGTGAAGTCACAGAGTGTGAGGTGAAGCTGAACGGTCAGGCTATGGAGATCGTCAACTCTTTTAAGTATCTGGGCAGTGTGTTGAGTAAAGATGGGACAATGGATGAAGAGGTGCGGGAGAGGGTACAACAGGGGAAGAGGGTTGTAGGAACGCTAAAAGCAGTAACAAGAAATAGGGTGGTCAGTATGGAAGTGAAGAAGTCCTTGCATGACAGTGTGGTAATCCCGACACTGACTTACGGAAGCGAAGCATGGACGTTGGTTGAGAGACTCAGACCAAGAGTGAGAGCAGTGGAAATGAATTACTTAAGGAGTGCGTGCGGAGTTACATGGAGGGATAGACAGACTAATGAGGAAGTAAGAAGGAGGTGTGGTGTGGAGGTAGATGTGCTGGAAAGTGTGAAAAGGAACAACTTGAGATGGTTCGGCCATATGGAACGTATGGAAAGCGAGAGAATGACTAAGAGGGTGTACGAGAGCGAGGTGGAGGGACAGAGGGGGAGAGGTAGACCGAATATGAGGTGGAAGGATGGAGTGAGGAACTACATGAACGAAGGCGGTGCTGGTTGGGGGGAGGGGCGTCGACTGACTGGGGACAGAGGTGCATGGGGGCGGTTCGTTCGTGGCCACCCCTTCGGGGATCACGGCGTCAGGCAATAGATAGATAGATAGATAGACCCTCGTGGCCCGGGCTGGTCCTCCAAAGGACGGAGGTCGTATCCGGGCGATCTGGCCGAAAAATGTCTAGGCCTAGTTTATTTTAATTGCTAGAAATTTCCCACGCATCTATAAACGTAGGACGGTTTTCAATCTGTAGACTGGCGTTGAGTAGAGCTCTCTAAGTCAACTGGTTCAGTTGTGATGACGATTTCAGTGGAGCGAATTTTGCCGCGATGTTGACAATATCGAAGCTTTTCAGACACTAATTTCGTCTGACGTCACAACAATAACATTGATCCGACGTCTCCTTATTGTTTTCGGAGGTGCGGTGACGCAACGATCGGCTTTGTTTACATGCGTCGGACGCACGGCGTTCAGACCAAGCTGAATAGGCTTGAAAGCTTACTATCTGCTGAAAGGACACCCGGGCTGCTGCCCAATTTTTGCGGTGTCCTTGCACAATGACACCCGGGCTGGAAGGGTTAATTATTATTTATAGTAATATTAATAATACAAGTAGGCTGTCCTCCAAAGAGATTAGATTTAGTAGCAGTCTCTACGTTTCCAACGTAGGGCTTATGATCTCAGCCGCTACCACAGCGGGCCGATTTATCGGTACTCACGCGAAGTAACCAAATAATCTCTAGAGTTGCACCTCAATTCACTACTAGGCACGTTGTACACACTCCGAGACGACTAGGAAAGAAGAGATAGCGAAGGAGAGAAAGAATTGTTATAGTTACCCATTTAATCTAGCTGCTCTCCTCTGAGCCATGCTCCATGTTCTATGAGCCTGTGCCAGGACCTGCCAAAGTATCAGTCACTTCGCGCCCACCGTCGATGTCACACGCCTTTTTTGTCTGTGCTTCGCGAGTGCCTGCTTTGCATCCCCTTCGCTTCAACTCTTAGTGAGTGTGAGCCTTTTCAGGCTGTTGAGGTTTTAGAAGGATGTTCAGTGATGTAGGCAGCACTTTACTACGGCTTTATGGCGTGTTTATGGGTGTGCGCGTAGTGCTGGAGACGTGTTTATTTATTTGTTTTCTTCGGGGTGGTTGGTCCTCAACGCCGCGTAGCGGTCGTTGTGTGTCTATTCTACCCTCACTTTTCGGGTTCATGTTCACTTTAACTACCCTTAACGTACCTTGGGGGGGATATGCTTCCCGCGGGATGCATTGTGTTTCTTTCCCTTTGTGACTTTTTGTTTTATTGTTTTTTCATATGACTACGTGTCGATGTTTTACAAGACTTGAGCATGAAGTTTCTCTGGATTCTGCTTTGTGTGAGCATAGGCCACATAGCCTTTATTCTCTCACAAACATGCTGCTTTGGTCTCAACTGACCTATAGCCCTTCTGACTTGTTTATTAAACTTGTCCATAGTTGGTGGTCTTGTATTTCGTTCGCATGGTTCACGCTTTTGTCAGTTCCTTTTCGTTTCCCCGGGCCTACTTGACTCGTGGATACGTGGTTCTGGTGAAATTGTTGGTCAAGCCCTAGGCTATCCTCCTTTTATTTTATTAATTTAACGTACTTGTGGGGCTTCTCGGGCAGTGTTTAGCTTTGTTACTAGGTTTTTCACTTAGGGATTGACGCTGCCCTAGTCTTTTCTCGTTTATGTGAATTGTGTAACTAGGCTAGGCCTGTGTTTTTTAACTTGAGCTGACCGCCGTCGGTTTGGGCCACATAGTCCTGTCCTTCTGTTTTCCTCTTGTCTCTACTGACTTGCTGGTTGGTCTTCTACGCTCTTGTTAAGATTCTCATTAATTGTGTGTTTAAGCTAATCGGTTTTTGCCTTGAGCTGCCCGCCGTTGGAATGATCCACACAGGTCCTTTCCTTCTGCCTTCCTTTTGTCTCCACTGACTGGGAAGTCTCGGTCTCGTAGCTCTCGGTTAAATTCTCTTTTTTCTTACAAGTCCATGTTTCTGTTCTTCCCCTGCCTGTGGTTACTTGATCACTAAAAAGGGGGGGGGATGTCTGGAAACTGTACGCGATAGGGGCCCCGCTCACAGGGAGGATATGCTTGGACAAGTTGACTCGATTTTCGTGTTTACTCACGTTTTTTCGCCACACAGGCAGGGTCTTCTGGTGTCCTCAGCTCCTTCATCTTTTTAAATCCGCCCTAGGAGCGCCTTTATCTTTTTGAGGTGCCCTGTGCCTTGTCAAGGCCTAGGCCACATAGCTTTTCACTTGACTTGGTTTATGCGCCCTGTTCTGCCCCCCTCTTCATGTACCTGGACAGGGCTTTTTGGACAACGGCTGATTGGCTGTTTTCCTATCCCTTATGTCCTGTTCCTTGTGTCCTCCTTCTGTACCTGGTTCCCGCCCTACGGGCGTCCTCCTTGTATACTGGGAGGACCCAAAGACCACCTGAAAAGTCCTAGGACTCGACCCAAAGTGGCGATGTCCTGTGTGTTTTGGATTCCCTCCCCGCCCCTATTTACACTTATAGGGTACTGTTGGGTTGCTCACACTTGACCTTTTCCTTCCAGCTGGTGCCCGCTCTACTGCCGGCTGTCCCTACGCAGCCGCCGCTTCGCCGCCTCCTCCCTCCGCTCTCACCGAGGGTTCTCAGGTATTTCGAAGGGTACCACTTTCCCCACGATTTTGGTTATGACCTGTTCCCAGGGTTGGGCCTCGCTCAGGGGCTTGTCCCAGCCCTGGTGTTGAGGGTCTCTGGTGTGGGTGTTTTCTTTTGACTTTCCTGTTATACTTGCTACATAGCTTCTTACTGGATATTGTCTTATTGAGTCTTACATGCCGCATTGGCTCTACTGCCTCATATTGCCTGTCTCACCTCTACTGGTGGGTAATGCTTCCCCATTTTTCAGTGCTGTGATGCCGGCTCCTCCCTGCTCTCGGCCGACGTGTCAGCGGACGGCCTTGCGGGATCACCGGGAATGTTGCCTCCACACGGCCTGCTATGGGAAGGATGTTTACGATCCCCGCCGGTGTGGGGTGTGTCTCTCCGCTCTTCAACTGCTCGAGACTCTCCCTACGTCGGCGGAAGGACAACGGGCCGGGACGTCTCTACGCCGGTCATGGGACGTCATCTCCCGTCACGTCCAAAGGGTCCTGCACAGGGCTCCTTCCTTCCGTGAGGATGACGTCCGGGTGTTGTTAGGGATCCCACCTACCTCCGATGCTGCACGCCGTTCCCGCTCCCCTACTGTTCGTCGCTCTCGCTCTCCTCATACGGCTCGGGGCTCCCCTCCCGGGAGTTCGGGTCAGGCGGGCGGGAGGGCGCGTTCCAGGGAGCGGGCCCCCAGGCGTCATGAACATCGTGTACCTCCCTCCGACCTCTCCATGACTTCTGGAACTTCTGGCAGGACGAAACGTCGCCGATCTCCGTCCCCTGCTGGTCAACCCCGTCTTGCTTCTCCTCACCTCAGGATGAGCCCCCCTCCTTCGCAGGCTTCCACGGTCTTCAGGGCCAAACGCCGTCCTGCCCCGCCTGCCGAGGAGGTCGTTCTCCATCCTGCACCGTCTTCTGCCACTGGTGGGGTGGAGTTCGAGCCTCTGCCTGCCTCCCAGCCTGTGAGGGGTCCCGTCCTCTTCCCTATGGCGGGCCCGGCTGTGGTGGTACCGGCGGCGATGCCCTCCACGCCTCCTCCTCAACCTGGAGGTTCCGACGCCTCGATCCCTTGTGGCCAGCAGTCTCCTCCTCGTCTCCCTGACCATTTAGAAGATGTTCTTGAGATGGAGGTTGCGGATTTTGATCGGCTGGAGGACGAGGATATGGGGGTCGACTCGTCTTCGGACGGTGCACCTGATTCGGGCCAGGAGGACCCCGACGTGGCGGCACATTCCTCTCCACCGTCCCCTGAGTTCTCCCCGCTCACGGACCATGGGGCCCGTGGGCCCAGTGAGGCTGGTTCCCTGTCTCCTCTACAGACGTCCTTCCCTCCTGCTGCGGAGACGGAGTTACGGGGGGAGTTGGCGTCTCTTCGTCTTGAGATGGCCTCCAATAAGGCGGACATCCTCTCCTCTGTCACGGCGGCCATGGATGCAGTGGTCTCCCGGTTGGGTACTACTAACCCGGTGCCTCTGCAGACTCCGCTTGTGGCTCCTCTCCCACCTGTTGCCGACCACATCCCATCTCGGCCTGCTCTCCCGGTCGTGGTACCGTTGACATCATCTACTTCGTCACCTGCACCTCCGACACCGCCTACGACTCCTCTCTGGCCCGTTGTTATCCCGGGCCAGGGTTTGGGGTTGTTCTCTCACCCCCTCTCCGTGCCGCCTCTCTCCAAGTTTAAGATCCCAAAAGTCAAGATGCCATCCCTGTATGGGGATTCTGTTGCTTGGAGGGCTGTGATCGCCTCCAACCCTGAGGGGGCGGTCCACCTGCCGGCCGGAGAGCGGGCTGTGCCGGAGGGCTGGGCTATACAGGTGAATGAGAAAAACATCTTCAGGGCCATTACTCCACAGGGTCTGGTCCCTGAGGTCGATGTGAGGGTGTACCCTAACCGGCAAGACATGCGGTATTTTTCATATCATCCGTCGGTCTTGCCTTACACTGCCACCAAGCCCTGGGCTGACTACTCCCGCCAAGACCTGTCTGCGGATGTCCACTCCCTCTCTGCCATCTCGGGGACGCCGTACCTCAGGAATGTGCGAGATCGGGACGGGGTCCTGATGCTCGAACTCCCGCACGTCTGTCCGGGTCCCTGGGGTGAATGGATCCGTGAGGCAGTGGAGTTTGGTTAGTCCATGGCCGAGACCTTGCCGGCCATCCCATCCATGGAATCATCTTTTCTGTCGGGCATGCTCCTTACCTCCTCGGGCTTCCCTCTGCCTGTGTGGGAGTGGCTCAATGCTCCCAAACTGTCGGTGGGCCCCCAACCGTGTTCCTTTTTCACGGCATCGGAGAAGGCGCCACTGGACCGGGACTTTAAGTTCCGTCAGCAAGCGGCGCGCCAACTTTCAACTCTTCTTGCTCAGTTGGAACTGGCGCGGGTTCACCTCCGCCTTATTGAGTCGCTGGAATCGGCTGATCATCGCCAAGGTTTTGAGCATGTCCGACGGATCACCCTGCAACTTGCCCTCAACCCTGTTCAGGACATCCGCCACTCCCTCCATGAAGCCACTCGTTGCCGTCAACAACTTCGGGTGGCTTTCTGTAAGAAGGCCCCTGCCGACGTCCGCAACCGCCTCCTACTGACTGACCTTCTGACCCCTGAGGAGGCTTGGCAAGGGGCTTTCTTACTGGCGCAGAGTGACACATACTCTGCTCAACGGAAGGTGGTGGCGAAGCCCACTTCATCCTCCTCCACCCGCGGACGCGGGGGCAGGTCTGTCGCCGGCAGAGGGCGCCAGGCTAGAGGTGTGGCCAGGGGACTGGCTCACAGGGGGCGTGGTGTACCCGCCTTCCGTGGTCGTCGGTCCCCGGATCGCCGTCCCCGTCAAGAGGGGATGCGGCGCTGGCAGGCGCAGGGCCCCAGTTCCTCCGCTGCCAGATACAGCCTGGAGGGAGATAGGCCGGAGCGCGAGGCTCGTCCGTCGTTTCGGCGGGGCGGGGGGACGTCTGGAGGAGGACGTGGTGGCTCTAGCTCCCACTACGATAAGTCCAAGAGGGGCTCCGCGACAAAAAACGCGTAGTTCCTCCTGGCCAGTCCCCTCTTCCCTCGCCCGACCATCTCGTCGAAGCGGTGATGGGCCTGACGCAAGGCGCCCGCACCGGCTTCTTCCGCCCCCACTACCGGCAATGGCCCCGCCGGTCGTGGGCGCGTCGGGTGGTCAAGAAGGGTCTGACTTGGAGGTGGAGGTCCAGGCCTCCTCTCAGGTGCCCTCCCCAACAGCGACCAGTGTCTCAGGAAGTGGCCCAAGTGATCATGTCCATGCACGAGGAAGGCGTTATCAGGGAAATATCTTCTACACAAAAGGTATTTCTGTCTCATGTGTTTCTGGTCCCAAAGAAGGACTGCGCTGCTATGAGGCCGGTGGTAGATCTCTCAGTCCTCAACTCTCACATTGTGAACACCCGTTTCCGCATGCTCACCATCAACCAGGTACGCCTGGCACTCAAGCCCTTGTCTTGGGTGGTCACCCTGGACCTGAAGGATGCTTATTGACATGTGCCGATGGCTCCTCGGTTCCAGGGCTGCCTAGCACTGCAGTCGGATCAACGGGTGTTCCAATTCACCAGACTACCATTCGGCCTCAACATAGCACCGCGGGTCTTCACTAAACTGGTGAAGCAGGCTCTGACCCCCTTGCTCTTACAAGGGATTCAGATCCTGTTTTACCTGGACGATTGGCTCATCTCCGCAGACTCTCTCACACACTGTGTACAAGACACGCTCACTGTGGTCAGACATATCACAAACCTGGGGTTCAAACTAAACATTCCCAAGTCCTGCCTCTCACCGTCACGAGAAGTGACGTGGGTGGGCTTGCACTGGGATCTCCAAAGCGCCACCGTTTCCCAGAGTCGTGTGAATGCGGCGAAACTTCGAAGGAAGCTCTTTGTCGTGTTGCACTCGGTCTCGATAACACGAAAAATCTGGGACTCCCTACTAGGGTCTTTGAATTGGGCGTCTCTGACCGTGCCCTTGGGCCGGCTCCGACTAAAACGCCTCATTCAGCTGGGCAACAGGCACTTCCCTATCTCGCCCCCTTACCGTTTGTGGACGGTACCGCGCTCAATACATCTGAGACTGACACACTGGGTCGCTCGGGGCACGCTCTCTGCGGCTGTGCCCTGGACTGCTCCTCCGCCGACCATCTGGGTAGACACAGATGCGTCGAGCGAGGTGGGGTGGGGCTATCAATCAGACATGGGACATCAAAACCACGGCAGGTGGTCGGGGCTCTCACACTTCCACATCAATGCCCTGGAACTGTTGGTACCGTTGTTCTTCCTGCGGGATCACGGACTGGCCCTCACGGGCAAGTCGGTGGCCTTCAGGATGGACAACATGTCCGCGGTTCATTGTATCCAAAAGCAGGGCTCCTCCAGGTCTGTTGTGCTCCAAGACCTGGCGGAGAAATTGTTTTACCTGGCCGATCATTACAGCATCACCCTGCATGTGACTTACCTGCCCGGGACGGCCAATCTTTGGGCAGATGCTTTGTCGAGAGGACAGAGCACCAAGGTAGAATGGTCATTAAGACAAAGCGTTTTCGACGACCTCACAGCCTCCTGGGGCCATCCGCAGGTGGACTTGTTCGCCTCCTCCGGGACGAACAAGCTGCCGGACTACCTCGCCCGCTGGACTTGTACTCGGGCGGGGGGGCCGGATGCCTTCAGCGAGGACTGGAGCAGGTGGCAGTCGATTTACGCTTTTCCACCGCCCGACGCACTGCTTATGTGCAAAGTCCTACACAGGCTGAAAGAGTACCGTGGCAAGGTTTGGTTAATCGCGCCCCTCTGGCCGGCCCAAGCCTGGTACGCTCAGCTGAAGCGATGGTGCCCGAGTCCCGTTCCCCTGTCTGTCTCAGACTTCCACTTGGGACAGATTGGAGACCTAGGGACCTCGTTGGCATTCGCATTGTGGATGTTTGTGAGGCAGGGTGGTTACCGAAATATGGACGTTGCTTGACTGATATGCTTAATCAGCACTGGACTAAGGCTACTTGGAAGACTTACGAGTCTCATTGGAATACTTTCACTAAATGGATCAATGACACCGAACAAACAGTTCCGTCGGTTGCGTTAGTCTTCCATTACCTTAATCACTTGTTTGCGACACGCACATACATGTACAACAACACCATTAAGAACCACCTGTCCGCTATTAGGGAGCCTTTTGAGACCTTGACGGGCCTGGTGCTCCCTCACAAGGAGCTGTCTTTTTTCATGAAAGCCTGCTTTAGGCTCAGACCGCCCCCACGCCAGATACCGCCTCAATGGTCTCTGGCGAAGGCTCTCAGGCTCCTTACCTCACCCATCTACACCACTAACCCAACACCTGTTCATCTGCTTGATAAAACTTTGTTTCTTTTAGCGTTGGCTACAGGAGAGAGGGTCTCGGAGTTGGCTGCCATGTCGAGGGCCCCGAATTGCATGAGTTTTTCGCCTTCCTTGGGGTCAGTCACTCTGGCCCCTTCCGTTCATTTTGTGGCCAAGAATGAACGTGAGGCTCACATTTTTAAGCCGTTTACTGTACCAGCTTTAAAATGTGGGAGCACGCATCATCCGCTATGCCCGGTAAGAACCTTGCATACGTATGTGCGTGCCGCTGTGCCGACGTCGGGGACGGCGCTCTGGTTGGCCCCTAAGACAGGGACACGGTTAGGCAAACGTGCTGTGGGACTTCATTTACGCCATGTCATTACTGCGAGTAATCCCCTTACGAAGGGCTCCGCTCATGATGTCCGCTCTTATGCAGCGACTGTGAGGTTTCTCAACAATTCCTCACTTTCGGATATAGCCGACACAGGGTTATGGTCCTCCCACAGCACTTTTGTCTCATCGTACCTGTCCATGTCCACTGCCAGGCCAGGTGTGCCTTGTGTTGCGTTAGGCCAATGTGTCACGTGATTCATCTCCATCCTGTGTCTCTTCTCATCCCATACTGTATTTTCTTCCTTTCCCTACACTGGGGGTGGGGGGGGTAATTTTGTATGATTGTACAATGCCTTTCTCTCTTTCATTTTACATGTATGTCATCCCTGTTCGTCTTAAGGTTATCTCTCTTACTTCTTTACGTATAGACTCTACTGTCTAGGGGTTACTTGTTTGGTATGTCTATGCCTCATACCCGGTTTTTGTAATTAAAGAGTGTCCTTGGAGATCTTCCGCCTACTGTGCCTTGCCTTCAGATTCTTGTCTTCATGTACAACTTGCCTTCATTCTTCCCATATTGGTGTGCCATTCTCCGGTCGACATGACCTATTCCTTAGCCTGCTGCGGCACTTTTAAGACCCTAGACTGATACTGGTAACATGTACTTCCTTAATATGCACCGTACTGTTACGCTCTTTTTCTGATAATAAACTGATTTGTTTATTTGTGTCTTTTCTTGGTCCTCTGCTTGTGCTACGGCTTGGGGTTTATGGTTTATTGGATGTCCGCCTCCAATTTGGGATTAAAGCCCTACGTTGGAAACGTAGAGACTGCTACTAAATTGGGAGGTTTGACGACCTCCCTTATAACCAAATAAGGAAAACCTCTTATTTGGTAGCAGTCTCGGAGTATCCAACGACAGAGTATCCCGCCCTCATGCCGATCCCCTGCCCATCCAATCTAAACTGATTACTTGATACCTCGATACTTTGGCAGGTCCTGGCACAGGCTCATAGAACATGGAGCATGGCTCAGAGGAGAGCAGCTAGATTAAATGGGTAACTATAACAATTCTTTCTCTCCTTCGCTATCTCTTCTTTCCTAGTCGTCTCGGAGTGTGTACAACGTGCCTAGTAGTGAATTGAGGTGCAACTCTAGAGATTATTTGGTTACTTCGCGTGAGTACCGATAAATCGGCCCGCTGTGGTAGCGGCTGAGATCATAAGCCCTACGTTGGATACTCCGAGACTGCTACCAAATAAGAGGTTTTCCTTATTTGGTTATAAGGGAGGTCGTCAAACCTCCCAATTTACACTGGAGTGGTAAAGGTATTGTTAAACACGCACTGGAAATGTTTTGGGTTTGATTATCGTCTTGTCCAACAATAAGAGTACCGGTTTTTGGTTTACCATGCAACACGTCTTTTAACCCCTTCACCACGATGACGTATTTTCGTCATATTTTGGTTACTATTAGACAATTTTCTTTAGCTTATAATCTACTTCTAGGACTCAAAGGGGTAAATACGATCTCAGTAATCACTCTGAGTAACACTGGTCCTTCTTAAACTGCATAAACTTGTCTGATAATAGCCAGAATTGAAGGTAAGAAGACGTCATCGTGCTGAAGCGGTTAACTAAGAGCACGATTCATATAACCTTATTTATAAACGGTGGTATATATTTGTAAACGGTGTCTGTTCCTAAATATTGTTATATTGTTTGTAGCTACTGGCTGTATACACCATCAATTTGCTTAATATAATTCTCAATGCAATATTTCTCAAATTCATGCTATGAAAAGTAAATGCAAGGTTTGGTTACACATTATAAAATGCCGGTACCCTAGTCTTTCTTCCACGTGAAATGAATATATATAGATAGATAAATTATATACACAATTATCACGTGTTCGTATATAACTTATACGCGAAGAGTGTCCATATAGGGAAGAACCCGTTGTATACCAGGAACAAAAATAAAAAAAATAAAAAAAATCTTTCGCTCTGGGTTATATTTACGGTACTTAACCAGCTACCTGCTTAACCCTTAAAGAGCGGGGCCCGACTTAAGTCTGTATCTTAAAAGCATCAAGTTAGGAGCATTATTAAGGCTTTTAAAGGGTTAAAATCAAGTGCAAATGGCCGGGAGCGCAGCAGGCCACACGGCCGACACCCAGGGCTTACCGCCACCCACTGACTCACGCTCCCTCTGTTCTTGAGAGGCCGGCAGTGTAGCCAGTAGTGAGCGTAGCTGGAAAAAATATGCCGCTATACGCTAAACTCCATTGTTGGTGGTACCACTGCATCAAAACGACGAGTGCTACGTAGCTCGTTCTGGTCTCATTTTGAAGCTTGTAGCGCCTAGTTTTTTGCTGAATACATTTCTTTTCATGCAGATACTTGATTGATCATTCAGGAGGGCCTGAATATTCCCAAAATAGCCCAAAACCCCCCACTAGACGAGGGTTAATAAGAAAACAAAATAAAGAAAAACATACAGAGTTTTAGAGAGTCCTAAGCTGAAGTGTTTGTTGTTGTTTCACCATATACTAAATTCCCCAGGCAGTTTGTTTCAAAATTGATAATTATAATATGATGCAGTGTAGGTATTGTTAATTTGAGTTACAGGTTATTTATTAACAAATTATGGACGTGCACTTCATTAAAACACATAATTGGATGTAATGTATCAACAATTACAACAGAAACAATGTAACCTTGTGTCACCATTAAAACTAATGAAATTGATGGCGTGAGAGAAAAAATATGTGTGTGTGGAATGGTAGTAAATGAAGGAATATAAAGATAAAACAGATTCTATTGTCAATTTATTATCCGTATGTGTGTCTGTAACTATCACAATCATTCATTTGAGAGCTTGTTCTGCATCACTTAAGATACTTCACTCGTGATTAATATACTGTAGATATAGAACTATTATTTCTATAATTGAATAACTTCTAAAAAATTATAGTTTACATGAGAATATATTAACCGAATAAACCACTTCCATGTATCATGTTCTCGTGTTCCCAGTTGTTGACCATGTTGCCTCACACAGATTACATGGGATTTAAGTCTGGTGCCTTACTCGGCTTGATTCCTTTAGGATCGTTGATGCATTTGTGTTCTGGCTATAATTAGGCAATTCTATTCTGATTAGGAAAGGTATATGGAAATCAGAAGGTTAATTGGGATAATCTTTACCCTATTAATTCCCAAAGATCTGTCTTACGCTGTATAAAATCGTCTAAAAGGAGCCACAATAAACTGTCAGCATGTGTCATGAACCTCGAGGGGTAAATGGTGTTGCAAGGAAAATCAAAGAATATCCTCCTCCTGTCAGAGGCAATATTCAAACTCTAAAACATTTTAGCTCTGTGTTCAACACTTAATATCTCTACCACACATATACACATGTAAATAGGTAGTGACTGCATTTCCTCCCTTGCTTGTGTTTACTGTATGATATCTACGTTATTTAGGTGTTATGTGATATTTTATAGGTCTTAAGGTTCGGATGTCACTTATCACATTATCATTAGGATTACTAAGACTTATCTAGTTTAATGAATATATATGGAACATACAAATAAGTATAATTAATTCAAATAATAATGTGATAATCAAGAGTGATATCCAAACCTTAAGATCAATGAAGTATCACACGGAACAGATAAAAAACTGATATAATACCTTAACCTTTCCTCCCCGGGTGTCATTTTAATATGACACCACGAAATAAGGGCTGGTGCCCGGGTGTCCTTACCTGGTCAGTAAGCTTGACAGCCTATTCAGCTTGGTCTGAACGCCGTGCGTCCGACGCATGTAAACAAAGCCGATCGTTGTGTCACCGCACCTCCGAAAACAAGAAGGAGAAGACTCGTTTGTTATTGTATGTCTGTATGTCGTTGTTTCAGTAGTGAAAAGATCGTCGTATTGCTAACATCGCCTGAAAATGCTCTCCACTAAAATCGTCATCACAACTGAACCAGTTGACTTAGAGAGCTCTACTCAATGCCAGTCTACAGATTGGAAACCGCACTACAATTATAGATGTGTGGGAAATTTCTAGCAGTTAAAATTAACCAAAATACGGTAGCCTAGGCCTAGACGTTTTTCGGCCAGATTGCCCGGGTAGCCCACCCTGTCCTTTGGAGATACAGCCCGGGCCAGGAGGGTTAAACACAATCAAGAGATGAAATGCCGTCGCTACCTATTGTATATGTGTAATAAGTGAAGCAGGGCCTGTGATTGGCTATAAGAAGCGTGGGCAAAATCAGTCAGTCTTCATATCTTGCTTACATTTTGGGTTTATCATTTATTTATCTTGCTTGTGTTTACTGTATGATGTATATTTTATTAATGTGTTTAATATGATATATCAAGGTTCTTAATATTCAGATAACACTGTAGATTGTTAAGTAATCATTACAATTATTAACATGTGTCAAGTATAATGAATGAATAAAGAATAATAAAGATAATAATAAAATAATTATCCGCTCTGCGACTCTTCAAGGCCAGTGAGCTACGGTATTGATAAGATGGGGAATTATGAGCGTCGATACAAACCAATTAGGTGCCAGAGGCATGGTTCGAGTGAATCGAGAATAGCTATATCTATAAGTTTGTATTCAATTAAGGAAGGAAGTGTAACAATTAAAAGGCTTCATACCTTCCTTATCTGCAGAACATTGTGGAAATATAGCTGTAATGAAACTATAGCACATCCCCGGTATGGAAGGGGTTAATTCCGGAGGGAGCAGTGTTTGCTGAGGCAGTTGAAAGACTCCTAAAGTAAGAAAATAACATACAAGATTGTGTGATGTAATGTCACATTAATGTGTGTGGCCGTGTGTTTTAGTTGACTAGTTACAAAATATGAATAGATAAGTGTGAGCTACTGTAGTTAACCCCTTTAACACTTCACACCAGAAATTCAAAAACCTCATCAGACAACACGACATACTGAAACACTCCCCAGCACCCCACACACAAGATATCACACAACAAATTCAAGCACTCAACACCCAAACTAACTACAAAATACAAGACTGGTGATGGGCTGGTCTATCAGAGTGAGACCTGAGCGATCTCAGCCATACCCATAGCTTACTCTGACTGTTCCTTTTACTTATATATTTTCTAGATCTCGAGTGACGGCGTCTCTTCCGTGGATTGACCTCCCAATCTACCAAGATTGGAAGCTAAAGCGTCACATTATTCCTTTGCCCCTCAACTTTCTCTTCATAATTGCTGAGGGGCACAGGGCCCAGGGTGGGGCTTTGGTTTCCCGGGCGTTTACGCACCCTCTCAGCCCCCCGCCATGGAGTGGCTTCGGTCACCCAGGCTTTATTGTGGTCGGCAGGGAGGGTTCTGTGGGGTCGCTCGTTTATGGCCTTGGCCTTACTCGAGGCCTTGGGGCTGTTCGGCCAGGCAGCTTGGGGACCAACAACAAAATACAAGAACAACAAAAACTTGGCGGGTGCCCAACTCCGAAAGGAGTTGAAGTAGGGGAGCTATCCCCCCGCCAAAGGCGGCTTTCTAGGGCCTTTCCTAGCTGATGCTGAGAGGATTGGGTTCTAGTCATGTGGTGATGGGCTGGTCTATCAGAGTGAGAGCTGAGCGATCTCTGCCATACCCATAGCTTAATCTGACTGTTCCTTTTACTTATATATCTTCTAGATCTCAAGTGACGGCGTCTTTTCCGTGGATCGACCTCCCTACTGCCAACCTAAAAGTTGGCAGATTGGGAGCCAAAGCGTCACATTTTTCCCTTGCCCCTCAACTTTCCCTTCATAATTGCTGAGGGGCACAGGGCCTTGGGTGGGGCTTTGGTTTCTCGGGCGTTTCCGCGCCCTCCTCAGCTCCCTGCCTTAGAGTGGCTTCGGTCACCTGGGTTTTGTTAGTGGTAAGCAGGGAGGGTTTTGTGGGGGCGCTCTATGGCCTTGGCCTTGCTCGGGACCTTGGGGCTGTTCGGCCAGGCAGCCTGGGGAAAAACAACAACAACAACAAAAACTAAATTGGAATAACTTCCTACAAACACTTGATCACAAAACAAACCCCAAAAAACTATACAAAACACTAAACAGCATCACACTTTCCAACAGCAACACAACACAATCACATGCTGCAATCACAACAACAGACTCTACTCCTTCATGTAAACAACAAGCAAACACTCTCATCAATCACTTCTCACATGTCAGCCACCTAAAACCTAACAAAGACGACCGACGTGTCATCCGACGTAAGAGACAATTCCCCACAGACCCTGACTATACACCCTTCACCAATCACCAGACAAAGCATATCATCAACAATCTCAAGCACTCACCCGCCTGTGGCCTAGACAACATAAGCAACATACACCTCAGACACCTGGGACCACAAGGCATACAAGCACTCACTAACATATCAAACTACAGCTATTCACACAACACAATATCAGACATTTGGAAGCATGGTATCATCATCACATTCCCCAAACCCAACAAAGACCCCATGGTACCCTCCTCGCACCGCCCGATCACACTCCTTTGCTCCCCCTCCAAAGTCATGGAACGCCTAGTATTACAACTAATTACACCTGACCTACCCCTAGCTCCAACACAACATGGCTTTAGGCCACTGCACTCCACAAACACTCTTCTCACAGACCTTACACAAAGAGCTTTCGACGGCATCAACTCAGCTAGACCACCACACAGATCACTATTAGCCACACTCGACATTAGTAAAGCCTTCGATGCCATCTCCCGCCACAACCTAACAAACAAAATCTACAACACAAACATGCACAACAACACAAAAAGGTGGCTGGCCAACTTCCTAGCAGGCAGATGTGCACACGTATCTTTTGCCGGTCAGTCATCTAAAATCAGAAATTTTCCAAACGGAGTCCCACAAGGATCCGTCCTATCGCCCGCACTCTTCAATCTGTACATGCACGATATAACTACACCCAATACGCCCCAAATAAAATTAGCCTCCTATGCAGATGACATAACACTCACATGCACACACCATGACCCAAAAAGAGCAACAGATCTCCTTCAACCCTATCTCAACACACTACATGGCTGGTGCACTACAAACAGACTTAATCTAGCCCCAGCCAAATCCACCGCAACCCTGCTCACAAGTTGGACAGGAGAACACGAATACATCCCTCAACTCACCATAAACAACACACCCCTAACACATACACACACACCCAAAATCCTAGGAGTAACATATGATACTCATATGACATTCAAACAGCACACCACAAACATTAAAAAGAAACTGACACCCAGACTTAACGCCCTCAGGTCACTTGCTCACACAAAATTTGGACACAACAAAGAAACTACCACCACAGTATATAAACAATACATAAGATCAGTGATGGAATACGCAAGCCCAGCCTGGGCTTCTAACCTAGCTGAAACACATCATAAGACCTTACAGACTATTCAAAACAAAGCCCTGAAGATCATTACAGGCTGCACAGCTACTGCACCCACAGATCACCTACATCAAGAAACCAAAATCCTCAAAGTCAAAGACCATCTGGACATGAGAGGCACTCAATTCCTGGCAGCAGCCTCCACGAACCAAGACCACCCACTAAACTACATGGCAACACACCCACAGACACCAAGAAATATCAAAACAACACCCAGCACACGGTATCACACACAATTATTGTCCTCTCTTCCTCCCTGCCCACCCCGAACCAACTTCCAGAAGCACATCCATACTCATATCTCTCACCGATCCATCCACTCACTCACAGACAACACGCAGCTGCATGCACGACCTCCCGAAATCCATCCTTCCGAATCCTCCCTTCCTCGCGAGGACAGAGTCCACCTGGCCAGGCTGAGATGCGGACACCATCCAGCTCTCCTGAGCTATCAGAAGAGACTGGATGACTCCGTTGTCGACGCCTGCCCGGGATGTAACACAGCACCCCATACCATTAAACACATCATAGAAGACTGCATTTCACACAACCACTTACACCAACAACACAATCTACACTCAATGAGAGCTCTGTGGGAAAGCCCGATCGTGGCCATGGCCTTTCTCAGGGACTCGGGGCTGTTCGGCCAGGCAGCTTAGGGAACAACAACAACAACAACAACAACAACCCCTTTAACACAATTACGTTATTTTCATCATATTTTGGTTACAATTTGACAATTTTCTTTATCTTATAATACTGTATACTTGTAGGATCCAAAGAGGTAAATAAGATCTCAATAGAACTTCTGAATAACATTGATCCTTCTTAAACTTAATCAAAGGTAAAAAGGCGCCATCGTGCTGAAGGGGTTAAGGGGGAGGTGGGTTGACAGGCGAGTAGTGAGAATACACACGTAAACATATACAGGTATTTATAACTTTTAATATTTTATGTGTGTCAATTATCTCTTTTACTAATATATAAAATTTAACAGTGAAATACATACTTACTACAAACAGTGGGATATATGGGTTTAGATAATTATAACTGAATTGAAATATGATGATGCAAAAGTAAATTAAAGTCTCGGTTGTACAGTAATTGACTTAAATAACATATATAGTTAAAAACTTCCATATTCGAATGGATTATCAAACTTTATATTTTGTTAGGTTTATATAAAATGGTAAATATAAATATAAAGTATGTAACGATATGTTATTTCATATTATTTAGAAGATTAGGGAAACATTCATAAACATACAGTGGTTCGATGAGAGAGGGAGACATAAAGAGCGGCTTATAGACGTGAACAAGAACGAAAGCAGTAGCGAGGGAAGGAGGGGCTTGGCTGAGAGAGGATGGTAGAGTGGGGATGGGGTGGGGGGGAAGGGGGGTATCAATATTACCAACACCATTCGCGCTTCCCTGTCAGACAGGTGTAGCAGGACTTATGTCCACAATAGTACAAGGTAAATATAGTAGGTTCCTCAAAATTTAAAAGATTTTGTAAAATTTGCACTAAAGTAGATGACTTTTGGGCTAGAGCTAGGTTATTATACAGATTCTTAGTAGACAGAGGTTTTGAGGCAAGTAAATTGTTACATAAATATAATCTTTTTAGGGTCAATTATTGTGACTGTATTCTAAAATTTGACATCAATAATTTTAATCAAGCATTTTTAACTTGAAGTTTCTTGTATAACCTCTGCTTACTTTTTGTCTGTATTTATTGTTTATCCTTTTCTTTTTCTATTATTAATATGAATATTGATGATTTTTTTAAACTAATTGTTCTTGTTAAAAGAGTACTCTTTGTTTAAATCTGTTGTTACTTCTTCATATTTTGCAATTATTTGTCTTTATATTATATGTATTCAATGTCGATAGTATCAATTGCTTGCTTTTGTGATTTCCTTAGTTTATTTGTGCTATAAATGTAGGTTATTTGTGGTAGTTATTGATATGGGTCACTTGAGGCATGTTATGCTTACAGGTACCTACCCGATAGCACTATCGTTAGTGAGTGCTGTAGTGTACTTTATATATTATTTTGTAATAGTATAGATATCTTATCAATATTTGTATTTTGTACAATTGTTAATGTCTTGTCATGTTGCAAATTTGATTTTAAATTAATATTTTGACATTTAATATGTAGTTTCTTTATTCATGCAGAGTTTAGTCAAATTTACCAGAACGTCCCGGACTTCCCAAATTTGACTAATTCCTTGAACGTGACGATAGTGCGTTGTTATGTGTGCGATTAGTTTGCTTGGGAAACAGATTAACTTGCTCATGTAGTAATGTACACCCTATGTGGTGGATTGTGTTCTTTTATTTCATAAATTTCATTTTAGTAAGCGTTGTTTCCACATAGCGATTTTGATAATTTAATTTGACTTTATATTGTCCTTGTCCCAATTTTGGTTTGTTTAGTTTGCAAGTTTTAAATTTTAATTTATAGAGAAGGAACCAATCTGTTTGTCCCAAGATATAAAACTGGAAATTTTACTAAGCAGAAAGAATGGTTTAATTTGAAATGCAAAAGAGCTTTGGGTAGGCGTGATGCAGCTTGGGCTAGATTAAGAAGAAGGAACACTGAGAGTAATCGGAATAAATATAAACAGGAGAGGAATAGATATGTTAACATAATTAGGCAAGTTAAAATGAACTATGAGAAGAACATAGTAAATAAATGTGAAAGTGACCCTAGATTATTTTATAAATATATAAACAGTAAGTTGAAGGTAAAGAAACAAATTACTAAGTTAAGAGTAGATGCTAGGACGTATGACAATGTATCGGACATGTGCGAGGTAATGAATAACAAATTGGGGTCGGTTTTTACTAGAGAGGAAAGTTTTGACGAACCACAGGTGGGAGTACTGGAGAGTGGTCTTAGCAAGATTGAAATAACTAGAGATGAGCTGTTATCTGCGATGAGAGGACTTGAAGTAAGGAAAGCTATGGGACCGGATGAAGTGTCTGCCTGGGTTTTAAAGGAGTGTGCAGAGCAATTAGTGGAGCCAGTGAGGGACATAATTCAAGCTTCCTTAGATAAAGGACAGGTTCCTGTTGAATGGAAAAGAGCTAATATCATTCCGATATACATGAATGGAAACCCTGAGGACCCTCTAAACTATAGACCAGTTTCACTTACTAGTATTGTATGCAAGAATTGTGAAAAGCTAATTAGGAAGAGATGGATGAACATTTTGGAGAGAAAGAAGATAATAACGCCAAAGCAATTTGGATTCAGAGAAGGGACATCTTGTGTTACCAGTCTGCTATGTTTCTACAGTAGGGTGATAGATGTACTGCAAGAAAGAGGCGGATGGGTGGACTGCGTCTACTTAGACCTTTCCAAAGCATTCGATAAGGTACCACATAAGAGATTGTTATCTAAGCTTGATACGATAGGATGTGTCAGGGGGAGTTTGCTGAAATGGATGGAAGGCTATTTAACAGATAGAGAAATGAGGACCAACATTAGAGGAACTTACTCATCGTGGCGGAAAGTTGAGAGTGGTGTGCCACAGGGATGATGACCTGCCGATAGGCATAAACTCCTACATGTCAATGTTTGCAGATGACGTAAAAATTATGAGACAAATAACAAATATAAGTAGTTGTGAGGAGCTGCAAGGGGATTTAGATAAAATATACGAATGGAGCACCAAGTGGAAAATTAAATTTAATATAAGTAAATGTCATGTGTTAAATATGGGAAGAAGTGTGAATAGACCAAATTGGGAGTACAGGATGGGGGATAATATAATTAGCAAGGCCGAAAAAGAAAAGGATTTAGGGTTGATTATACAAGATAGCTTGTCGCCCGAGAAACATATTAACAAGCTCTTTAGCGGAATGTATGCAATGGCCGGGAATATGAAAGTTGCTCTGAACTACTTGGATGAGAACATGTTAGCGAAAATTATAAAAAGTATGATTAGACCAAGATTGGAGTATGCAGCAGTGGTGTGGTCCCCGCATCTTAAGAAGCATATTCACAAGTTAGAAAGAATCCAGAGAGCAGTTACTAGATTGGTTCCAAGTCTTAGAGAACTGCCATATGAAAGGAGGCTAGACAAATTAAATCTACCGAGTCTAAAAGAGAGGAGAGAGAGGGGAGACATGATAATGATGTACAAATGCACCCGAGGGCTGGAGAGGCTGGATAGGGAGGATATATTAATTATGGATACAGGAATAACTAGAGGCCACAGCTACAAAATAAAAAGACCTACCTGCAAGAACGATATCAGGAAGTTTAGCTTCCCCTATAGATGTATTGACAAATGGAACAGGCTGGAGGAGGAGGTGGTAGGGGCAAGGAACATCCATATTTTCAAGAAAAAATTGGATGAAAGTAGACTGAGAGACAGGACAACACGAGCTTAGCTCAACTCCTGTAAACTACAATTAGGTAAATACAATTAGGTAAATACAATAAACCTGGGGGAGGTGGGACACGGGCCATGGGTGGAATGGGATCAGGAAGTCCAACAGTTTGCCATTGCTCTAACGTCTAACACTTCTCTGGCGGTTCCACCAACTCGCCATATGGAGTTTGATTTGCTGAAGCCCCAACCTAGGGGAGTTCCCAGAGCCGTAATTGAGTTCCTTACAGCCACTCAATTAGCACTAACTGATTTTCCGGATCCTTTCACTGCTCCTGAACCTATTGACCTCCAACGTGAGTTCCTCCTACGAGATAGTACTCAACGTAAATTCACGGGCTTCCTACTGTCGAGAGACATGGCCCAAGTCATTGCTAAACCTATTGCTAACCCCCAAAAAGGCCGGAATGAGGCAATCAAAGAGTTTCAAATTATCTGCTACCGCATCCGGCGAGGTCAATCATGGACATACGGACGTCCCTCTTTGAGGCAGTCCGGGCTAGACAGCTTCTCAGACTCCATATGGTAAAAGGCGTGCCTGAGAATGTGTATTACAGAGTAATTTTTTCCCCAGTGTTAACACCATCCATTATGAACGCACAAACTAAGAAGGATGTAGAAATAATGCTCAGCCCGGCCTTACCAAACTCAGCTTAGACATCGGTAAACACAGGGGTTCCACGGCGACCTCTAATAGACTGACTGAATGAGTTATGCAGGATTACCCCTGCCAGTTCACGCCGAACCGACAGCCTATGTGCCACGTCCAAGCGCTGCCAGCACAACTTTCCCTCGGGGACTTAGACTTCATAAGCAGTTGATGCATTAGACAATTTTTTTAATCCGGCACTTATTACTAACAGGTTACGGTACATAAACGGGAATCTACACACTTATAGTTTGAAAGGAATCAGGGAAATGGACGTCCGCCGGTCGCCGGCTACTCCAGTCGAATGGGACGATATACGATCCTATGTCTTCGGCTCTATACCACTGGAGTATACTCTCGGATAAGGTTAGATAGATGGTTCCACAGGAGCAGAGGTTCAGCATTGCTATGAGAACAATCCTACTGTGATAGGTAATCTTACAAGACACAAGTGTAAATAGGACATGTTTAAGGATAACACGCTCAATTCTGTACACTCATGAAAGGGTCATGACCAAAACTTCAGAAGGAGGTGGCAAAATATTTAGCTGTAATAACCTATAGCACCCTGGCGTAAGACGCTGGGGAATTTGTGTTCTCTTCAAAGTTATCAGGCGCTCGAACCTCTCTGGAATTCACAACTGCCTCTTGGTCATGCTGGGGCGACTGGGACTTTTGTCGTTGACATATCCTGGTCGGCTCTACGGTAAGACAAAGGGTGAGAGGTGTTTTTTCCGGTGGGGTCCCACCGGACCTCCCCTCCTTCCGGAGTAAGACTCGTTCATGGGATCATAAGTGGTCATAGCTCTACTTCTTACGTTTTCAGACCACTAGCACTAGGTGGTGGTATTTTCTGCAGGGTGAAGTGTATTCTTACGCCTACAGTATGAGTAAAACTAGGACATGACCCCGAGGACTTCGGTCAAGTAAAATTTGTCTTCTTATGCAAGCCTTAACAGACAACGAATTGGGGAAGACAGGTTTTATATTAACAATAAATCCTAAGGTCAAGGTAGAATGAGCCTCCCCTCTTGCGGTTTCGGATGGCCGGCGCAAACAAATACTTGGCGGGCTATTCCGGGAAGTTACAGCCCTAGTAATTATCATACCAAGTTGTAATAATCCACAATCAAACGACGATGGGATGTCCACCACAATGGACCTCCCCGCCGTATTAAGTACGCCGGGAATGGGCAGGGTCCCAAAACACGGGACATCTGCCTAGTATGTTTCCTTTTACAAGACAGGGGGTAATCCTGAAAGGGTTTTCATCAGGTCTGAAAGGCTCTCATCCACCCATATACCTCACCGGGGATACCCCCGGAAGAGTAGTTAAAATGGGTATCCCAACGCTGACGGGAATAGAGTAGTACCAACATGACCTCCCCCTCACGCTGTCTCGATCAGTTAAGTCATACCTCATCAGTTAGAAATTTTAGAAGGTAATCCCCGGAAACAGCCAAGAACGCTAGACAACTCGCAGGCAAAACGACGAGTGGAAGTCGATTAATCGCAGGGTCCCCATAGGACATGATGCGACAGGTCATCTGAATCCGCAAGACGGGAATCAGGTTAACGGTCATTCCTTAGGATGTTACATATTTTAAGTAATTGAAACAAGGTCTCTTACGCTTTTTAAGGACCTTAGCAGTTTTCCACCAACATAGCTGGCCAATAAGTTAACTCCCTCCCGGTCGTCCTCCTGCTAATTACTCATACTGTATGCAAATAGAAGTTAGTATTAACCCCTACACCACGGAAGGGCTCTTGAACGCCCATAAAAAAGCATACACGAGCTACCCGGAAGGGCTCTTGAACGCCTAGTGGTTGAAAGCCTGTGAGCTTCGTGTGCGAGGCGTCGGTCCGACGCATGTAAACAACAGCCGGCTGGACCGACGCCCCGCATCTCCGGCCACAAGAAGGAGAGCGTCGCTTGTTCGTGTGTGCCTGTATGTTGTTGTTAATTATCGTAAAGTAGTGTAAAGTGGCTGTTTTTGCCATAAAGTTATCTCCAATGAAATCATCATCACAACTCAACCAGTTGACTTAGAGAGCTCTACTTAATGCCATTCTACAGGTAAATAACACAGCTACGCTTGGGGATGCGCAGGAATGCGGGAAGCAGTCAGAATAACAAATATACGGTAGCCTAGCCTAGACGTTTTTCGGCCAAAACACCCGGGTTTCGGGGAATATTTATGTAATGCGTAGCCGGGGCTGGGGGGTTAAGGTCATACCATAAGTATGTCGCGATGATTGTCCTCTTTCTGTAGGCATGCAGGAGTTCATATTCATGTCTATACACTGTATGCAAACAGCAAGTCATATCCATGTCTACAGCCTCTGTCAAGTCAGCTCAAGTCCAACTGTTCAAATCCATACGAATTCTTGAGAAATTCTAAGCTAGGTTTGCCCTGGCCCTAAATGTAAATTCAGAGGGCTGAGTTTTTCCCAGGAGTCATGGGGAAATACTTAGAGCCGGCAGGGCACGGCTACAAATCTCAGGTCCACTAAACCGTTCTAGTTTTATGTTTCCATAACCATTACTAATTTTATTTAAATGAATGAACACTGGTTTTACAGTCCAGCCTCCGACTAATGGGTAATATGCATATCCCTTGGTGCTAGGTGCATGTTTTTTTGTTTTTAAGAATGTAGAAGGTCAGCACAACCTCATTTTTTCAACGCCTCAACAGGGTCGTCCTAGCAGATCTTCTCGTCGCTCACAGAGGTATCAATGATTTATAATCGGAGTCATCTCCGCAGCCACGCAGTGACCGCTTAAGAATCACTCTCCTGACGCAAGATCGTGCTATGACCCAGACTAGTCAAGACACCCGTACCGGGTAATGTTGTGGCACAAGGGTTCGTAATCTGTGCTATTTACTATTAAGGCCTATGGCAAAAAGAAAAGGGGGGGGAGTGTGCCAGTAGCCCAAGATCCCTAGAACCCCTGCGCCGGATAATAGGATAAGTGTACATGGTGTAATACTTATGTAAGAGCTAAGAAGAAAGCTCAAAATATTTTTCCTCTTGTTATTGTAAGATATCTATCATAGTTGCATCTATATAGTGTATGTTACAGTATACAACTAGTAAGTGGTATACAGGTAAAAATTTTACCCAGAAAATGAACTATAAAAAGTTATAAGTCTGTATAGTATAAGAAGGATTACAGTTAAACCTCCTTACAATTGTCAGACGGGATCTCAAGCAATATATCCAGTAAATTAAAAGCAGATCTTCTTTGAAGTAACGCACTGCATATCTCCTTTTAAAAAATGTATAAGTATTGTACAGTATGTAAACAATAAAGACTTAAATAGTTATACGGATTCTGGTTTTTTGCCTTTGGATTGGTTGGCTGGTAGGTTTGTTGATATTGTCCCAATGTCCCCCTCCGTCTTAAGAGATCAGGCATATCGTCAATGATCACTATTAAATTATAGGTTTGATTCCCGGAGGGAAGTAAAGAAAACCTAATATTTAGTAGGGGCCCCGTAATCATTGACGAAGCAGTGCCCTCCCGTCCATCCCCTTCCCACTCGCTTGATGTCTTAAAGTTTTATCTTGATATGTCAGTGAAGGACGTATGGACGCTTGGTTAGTAGCGTCAGGGATCCACAACATAAGAAATCCACCGAGATGGAAAGCAACACATAACACATTTTAAGTACCGTAAAACCGGGTTGCTTCGGACTGCGGTCATAACTTCGGACATCGGCGATAATAAGTAAATAGCCATTGTCATTATATAATGAAAACACTTTTTATTGGGGTTTTTTTGCGGGGTCCGTTTAGAGAAATGGCAAAGGAAGAGCATGTAAAAGCCCTAGGGAACTGACATGAGTATATGTACGCAAAAATAATATTATAAATATGACGAAAAATTTTACATTTTTCGCTACCCTGCCAAACTTCTATCACCCTGAAGGAATTTGTTTGTATAAATGATGTTGTGACTGATATAATTTTGTAGTAAAATTACCAGACAACATCCACCAAAGGAAAATTGCTACACTTGTATAACGCTCTAGCTAGAACACTATCATTTAACCTATCGTGTTTTCCCCCCCAAAAAAAAAATTAACTTCGGACATGGAACAAAAACATTGTTTGTTTTTATTTGCCCTATGAAATTAATTCATAATACTTGTCCATCATTAAAATGGTGGTTAAAGATCAAACAAACATTCTCTGAGTCCAAAACCCCATAAAAATATGCTAATATGCTAACCGATTTATGTATTTAGGATAATTCTGGATATATAATATATATAAATTAGGAGAGGCATATATTTTGTCCAAAAAATTGTTTATCTGCCGTAAGAAACACCAACACATACGTTATACCTATACAAATGCTCAAATTCATAAAAATGTATATGCAGTGATAGAGTATACATACCTATATATTTTCACTAGGCCTAGTTAATTTTCGAGTTATTGATTTGACAGCATTGGTTATTTTTCCTGCTCAATATTTTCTAAGAGTGAGTTCAATGCCTAACGAGAACAGATCCAAAAAGAATATCTGTTAAACATACATACATACATACATAAAATTTTAAGACTGAGTGTTCCACACACAAGTGCAGTTTCAGTCTCTTGTCCTAATGGCGGCGTTCCAGGCAACCCTGTTAAGGGCTGCTTCACTTGTCAAGTTCTTGGATTTGAGATCGGCGCGTATAGTCCGATCCCAGGTCTTCCTCGGTCCACCTCTTGGTGCAGCTCCCTCCACAATCACAGACCTGCATTTTTCACCCAATTTTGTTCATCCATTCTCTCCACATGTCCATACCATCCCAGTCTACTTGTACGCATCACCTCGCTAATACTCTTTATACCTAAACGTCTCCTCAGCTCAAAATTTGTTATTCTATCCTGTAGCCTGGCCCCACACATCCATCTCACCATTCTCATCTCATTACGCTCCATTCTGTTGACATCCTCTACTTTAACGGCCCATGTTTCTGAGGCATACGTCATTGCACTTCTAACACATGAGGCATACACCTTTCCCTTCAGGGGGAGAGGCACTCTTTTCATGGTCAGGATTGGCATCAGTTCTCTGAACTTCCCCCAGCCACATCTAATTCTAGCAACAGTGGCAGCCTCGGCCCCACCACCGGCAGAGATGGTATCTCCTAGGTAACAAAACTTGTTAATCAGCTCCAAAGACTCATTTCCAAAATTCACAGCCACAGGATCATCACTTAACACAAGCTCGCCTTTGCACACTACGCACTCAAATTTCTCTATTTCTGACTTATCCTTCAGCAGGGGTCCCTTTATTCTACTACAGCGCTTACTCCCATGGTGTACCCAACATCGACAGATGCTACATTGAATTGAGTCAACGCCCACTCCCTTTCCGCACACTGCACATGGGTATGCACCGCTCTTTTCCACATTGCCTCGTCTCAATCTACAATGCATAACCTTGGTTTTGTTAATATTGACTCTTAAACCCTTGCTCACCATGCCCTCTCTCCACTCTCTGAATTTGGCCTCAGCATCTTACATACTGTCAGCTATTAGGACTAAATCGTCTGCATAAAACAGTTCCAACGGGAGTCTGCCTCTAAAAACTCTAGACAGTGCCTCCAAGACCATAATAAAGAGGAGGGGGCTTAACACTGAACCCTGATGGACTCCAACACGGACTGCGAACTCATCACTCAGTACACCCTGCACCCTCACTGCACTTCGCGAATCCTCATACATCTTCATTATCACACGCACCAGCCACTCTTCCACACCAAGTTTCCTCATAGCCCACTGCACAACATCTCTAGGCACCCTATCAAAGGCCTTCTCCAGGTCTACAAACACAAAGTAAAGATCCCTGCCTTTTAGTAAGTATCTTTCCTGTATCTGCCTGACTATGAAGATAGCATCGGTTGTACCCCGTCCCGGCATAAAACCAAACTGCATATCATCAATAGAGATGCTTTGCCTGATCAAACCCTCAAGGACTCTCACAGACCTTCATGATTTGGTCAAGCATTTTCAGGCCCCTATAATTTCCTCTATCTAGCGCATCCCCTTTTCCTTTGTATATATTTACTATTACACTTTTGAGCCAATCCTCTGGGAATTTCTCATCTTTAATCCTTTGGCTGCGGCCATTTTTGGGCTATTCAGGGCATATTCAGGCACTCCTGAATGATAAAGCAAGCATCTGCATTAAATGAAGTGTATTCTGCCGAAAACTAGGCGAGAATAGCTTCAAAATGACACCAGAACGGGCCCCGTACGTGGTCTGGTTCACCCGCAGTGGTGCCAGTGAAACGCGGGAAACCCGCTATTATGTAACACTCGCTCGCTTGGCTACACTGTTGGGAGACACAGAGAGAGACCCGCGCGAGACACAGTCAACCTCAGTGAGCCGCTCGGTGCTCTGAGGGTCGGAGGTGGGCCCCTCACGCTCCCGCCCACTGACACTCGATTTTTACGTTTTTTACAGGCTTTTAAAGCCTGGAAATTGCTGTAACTTGCCAGGACGTTCCAGAATGTCACCCGCAGCGAAAGGGTTAATAATGGTGTTTATCAACTCTGTGACTAAGTTTACACCAGTCTCCCCTGAGGCTTTTATCATCTCAGTGACAATGTCAGAGCAACCTGGAGCTTTACCGTCCTTCATTTTATTGATTGCGTCGCTCACTAGAGCTGGTGCTATCAAAGGAGGGGGCCCAGATATTGGTTTTTCGATACTAAGCTGTTCCTTATCCCATTCAAACTCTACATTTAGCAATCGTTCACAGTGTACCTTCCATGCTTCTCTGATTTCATTTTCTGCATACACAATCTTCCCATTATCGTTTCTAACACACTGTTCACCTATAATATCCCTACTGTCATTTTTAACTCGCCTAGCTAGGTTGAAGATCCCATTGGGATTGTCAGTGTTACACACTTGTTCGAGGACCAGGTCCTTTATGCGATTTTTAGCAATGTAAATAAATCTTTTGGCAGTTCGTCATATATAACCCCCTCCTATACTGATTATACAGGCCTAAAAGTATTGACTGTGCATTTTCCAGTAAGACATCGGACAGGAATAAGCAGCAATAATAAAATGGGAGGTTTGACGTACCTCCCAACCTACCAAATAGGAAAACCTACTATTTGGTAGTAGTCTTGGAAAATCCAACGTCAAGGCTATTAACCTAATTGCAATGACGACTTGTCTATTGAGCGACCCTCTCTTTATCACATCTCACGTCAGCAGAAGAACGCGGATGGGCAGGGGTCCGGCGTGAGGGAGGGTATTATGTACGTTGGATTTTCCAAGACTACTACCAAATAGTAGGTTTTCCTATTTGGTAGGTTGGGAGGTACGTCAAACCTCCCAATTTGTTAGTAGTCTTGGCAAATCCAACGTCAAGGCTGCATAACAAATAGGAGGAGGACATCCAAGCCCAACCTACCAAAAAACAATGCATAAGACAAATTATGAATGACAAAGAAACACAATTTAAACAAGAGAGTTTAATAGAGTGAAACTGGTAGCTAAAAAGAGCAGTTTTAACACGTGCCCGTGGCCACCGACTTTCCCTGTGTGTGTCCCACCCATCTGCCGTGATGTTGATGTCCCAGGTTTGATTGGTAACCCCACCCCACCTCGCTCGACGCATCTGTATCTACCCAGATCGTCGGCGGGGGGCGGTCCAGGGCACAGCCGCAGAGAGCGTGCCCCGAGCAACCCAGTGTCCTAAGTGTCTGTGAATGGTACGCGGGATCGGCATGAGCCGATCCATAGGGGCCAACGGAAAAACCTTGTTGCCCATGAGTATCAGGCGGCGCAGCCTGAGCCTCCCTAAGGGAATGGTCAGAGCGGCCCAATTCAGCGAACCCACTAACGAGTCCCAGATCCTCCTCGTGAGGGAGACCGAGTGCAACACGGCGAAGACCTTCCTGCGAAGTTTCACCGCGTTTGGCTGACTCTGGGTCACTGTAGCGTTGGTCAGATCCCATTCGAGACCTACCCACGTCACGACACGCGACGGGGTCAGGCGCGACTTGGGAATATTGATTTTGAACCCTAACTGTGTGATGTGTTGAACTACTGTGAGGGTGTCGTGGACGCACTGTTCTAGGGTGTCTGAAACTATCAACCAGTCGTCCAAGTAAAACAGGATCTGGAGGCCGCCCCTGAGGAGAGGATCCAGAGCCTGCTTTACCAGTTTCGAGAAGATCCGCGGCGCGATGTTGAGACCGAAGGGAAGTCTGTCGAACATGAACACACGATCGGAAGTCTGAACGGCCAAGAATCGCTGGAAACGAGGATGGATCGGAACGTGCCAATACGCATCCTTGAGGTCCAGCGACACTACCCACGACAGAGGTCGCAGGGCCAGTCGTACCTGGTGCACCGTCAGCATCCGAAACCGTGTGTTCACGATGTGCCCGTTGAGGGCCGACAGATCCACCACCGGTCGCATCGCGTCGCAGTCCTTCTTTGGTACCAGAAAAACACGGGAGAGGAAAACCGGTAGACCGGCTTTCACCTCCTTGACGATTCCCTGCTCGTGCATGGATGTAATCACGTCGGCCACCTCCGAAGAGACAGGCCGGCTTCGTTGACAAGAGCTGAGTGGGGGTCTGGACTTCCATCTCCAGGTTAGACCCCTCCGTGCAATCTTCCGCCCCCACGTCCCTCGTGGCCACCGAAGGGCGCAAGGGCGAAAATAACCTGTGGGAGCCCCCGAGATGAGGTGAGCGACCCTTTCTGCGAGGCGAGAAGGAGAACAAGGAGGAGACCGACCTGGAGAACCTACACATTTTTTGACGTGGAGGGTCCCCCGGTACGGTCCCTGCGGTCATAAGAGCCACGTTGACCACCCCTACCCCCCCCACCTCGCCGAAAAGGGCGGGTCACCCCATCCCCTGTCCGTCGTGTGTCAGACCCCGTCGAAGTGCGGCCGGAAGTGGAAGGCTGGCCAGCCCCTTCTCGGCGGGGATGAAAGGGAGCAGGAGCAGAAGTGCGAGGCGGAACCGACGCTCTGGCCGGCAACTTCCCTTTCCTGCGCCCTTTCTTGGCGGCAGCAGTGGCGGCAGCACCCCGAAGGGGACCGGCAGAAGGACGGGACTGCGAAGACCCCGGTCGCGACACAGCGCGTCTTTGCGTGTCGTAAGCAGGGTCCGCCGACAGAGAAGCGTAGCGTTCCCAAGCATCCTGCGCAAAAAGCCCCGATGTATATAGCTCAGAGTATAATAGACCCTGACGAATATCCAAAGGGGCCTTCCGGCAGAACGAGGACCTTACCGTCTGGCGTTGTCGAGTTGCCTCGCACAAAACCGCCTTCAGCTCGGGAACCAAAGACACCGCGAGCTGAAGGTGGATCCGCCGAACGTGGTCCAAGCCCTCGCGAAGATCGCCAGGTGCAGTCGCCTCGATAAGTCGCAGGTGGTGAACAGACGTCTGGAGGGAACCTAAAAGACAAGACAATAAGTTCGCCACCCTCTGCCGCAAGGTAAAATCCCTGTCGACAGAGGACTTATCTGGGTGGGAGAAGAACGGGTTAGCAATAGCACAAATTTCAAGTTTGGGAGCGCTAATCCAGGACCAGAACTTGCCATCCAATCCGCCGACAGATACCAGAGGAGGCAAAAGCAGTGACGACTCTGGGGGAGGGACTGAAATAGATCTGTCGACGGAACGGTTGGCAAAGTCTAAGGCCTCAGCAAACCAGGCCTCCAATGGGAGAGGGTTATCGAGCACGACGGCCAAGCCAGGCTTACCGTCGTCGCACAAACCCGTCCCATAGGAGGACAGTCCCGTTAACACAGCCAGGGACTGAACATCCTGAAGGATGTCCTGGCGGCTGAAGTCTGACCAGAGCTTAGTCCGAGGAGCAGACGGGGGCCTGGGCTTCACCGAGAAGTACTGAAGGTCAGTCCTCGTCGGGTACGCCCGCACCTCCACGTCGGCCACCTGACCATCCACCCTGATCGCCCTGAACTGCATTTTGTCATTGATTTGGACCGACCAGTCCAAAGGTAGGGCCCTCTCACCGGACGGGAAGTCGGTAGCACGCTCCGGGTGGGAGGCCTGCACCCCCTTCCAAACAGCCAAGGAGCCATAGAGGAGCGGCATAGTCCGCGACGGGACCTTGGCCTTTTGGATGGGGGGCAAGCGCGGACCCTGCCCTAGCAGACGGAGGACCCCCGCATGTGAGACAGTAGGGGCAACCACCTGAGCCAGGGCAGGAGCAGTACTAGCCGACGACCGGGCAGGCGGAGAAGCAGGGCGAGAAGGAATGTGGTCCACCGCAGAGGGGAGGGGACCAAAGCAGGGGCAGGTTGGGTGAGGCGCTGAGGTTGTGTCACCGCCAAGAAGCGCGATAAGAGGGATTCTTGCATCGCCTCCAAGCGCGCGTCGAAGTGACACAACCCACCCCTGCATAGCCGAAAATCGATCCGAGAGAGGCGACCCCCTCGAAGATAGTTCGGCCCGCAGGGGCGAGCGTGAGCGAGAGCGAGACCCACGACACGAAACAGCAGCGTCGCGGCCCAAAGAAGGCGAGCGACGACGGCCGTGACGGTCCTGAGGGTCTCGTTCCCGATCACTAACGCCCGAGGGGGAAACATCACCATCCCCCTCTTCCAGCGACACGTCAGCCCCCGAGAAAGGGGACCCCGAAACCTCGCTATACTCCACCGAGTCAAGCGGCGGGGTACCCTCACGGGGAGCCGGTAAGCGAAGATCAGGAATAGAAGAAGGAAGAGGAGCAGGATGACGGGAGGGGGAAGGCTGGCCGGGTGAAAGGAGGTCAGAAGGAGCCGCGGGGGGAAACAGAGCAAGGATCCCCGGGGCTGAGAGAACAGGGCGGCCCGACACCGAGGCGGAGGAGGGAGGAACCTCCACCTTGGGACGAGACCTAGAAGGAAGAAGAGGCACTGAAGCAGGAGAAGTAGGAGGAGAAGCAACTACATCCTGGCGGACCCTCCTGGACAGAGTAGAAGGAGGGAGCAGAGGGCCAGCTACAGCATGAACATCCGCGCGAGTAGAGGACAAATGAAGAGGACGTCTTTTGTGCAGGGGAAGCGGGCGGAAGGTAGTAGAGCCCCTATCCGGAGAGGCCAGGGGAGGGCGTACAGGGGCAGAGACGCTAAACCCGGCCTCAGGGCGAGAACCATGACGAGGGCGAACGGCGGAGTCAAGGTGAGCAGGCGGACGAGGAGGGGCAGTAGAGGACGAGCGGCGAGGAGAGCGAGAGCGTGGACGGAGCTGGGGATCCACCCGACGATGCGACGACCGACCACGGGACCCAGGGAGGAGGGCCCGAGCAGGGAGAGGGCCAGGTAAACGGCCCCCAGACGGGTCAGGGATGCCCAGGGCGACGCGGATCCGGTCGTCAACAAAGGCCGGGGAACGGTGGCCCACAGTCCTGATGTGGTGGGAGACCACCGCCCACACAGACTGAAGGGATGCAGAGGCCACCGCCGCGTCAGAGGAACCAGGGTGATGGTCCACCACATCCACCAGGTCCATACACGGCCCACACAAAGCCGGGAGGTAGGCCGTAGAGGACACACATTGAGAATGTCGCAAGCAGGACCTGTGGCAGTCCAAACACGGGGAGCCACAGCCCTGGCGAAAGCAAGGCATCCCACCTGCAAGGGAAGAACACACACCATAAGCAGCACGTTGACGGAGTAAGTGAAGATAATGTCCAATAAAAACCAGGGAATGAGCATGGGTAAACAGGAACACACACGCAAACTGGAAGTCGTACTCACTCTAAACCGGGAGCACCGATGGAGGTGAGGAGGGCGGGTGAGGCGGAAGAGCACAAGCAGAAACCTGCAAAGATGGAGAAAGTGTTAACCACCACTCAACACCTCACATGCAGGGTCCATAACACCAGGCAAGTGCATACACCAATATAGTACCAGGCAACAAGATGACACAAAAAAGGGTCACCGGGAAAGCCAACTATAACCGCAAATTTGCGGGCCAATGGAGGCATAACCGTACCGACACAACCCTCCCGCCTCACCGCGAGACCCCCCAGCGATCTCCGCAAATTTGCGGGGAGCCGAATCGTCCGTGGACCGAATCGAGCACTCCGCAAATTTGCGGGACCGGCCGAGATGGTCCGGCGCCGAAAAAGCGAGAGGAGCGTCTAGGTAATACCAACACAGGCCCAGAAAAAAGCGTCAACTCCTTATGACTCCAAGCGACGATGGCCATCAAGCTGAGCAGTGTCTTCCTTGAAAATCCTGACTCAACCGGTCAAGGGAGAGGCAAGGAAGACACACCAGGGGAGAGGAGGCACATCCCCCAGGAACCACCCCACCCACAGAGATAGAGCAAAGCCCATGAGGAGAAGTGGCAGGAAGGGTGGTTCGGCACAAACAGGGGCCCCCGTAGGGTACCCCAGGATTGGGCAAAAGGGAATGAAAGGATGGAGGTGAAAACAGTAAGGGAACACAAAAACCAGTAAATGAAACTGGCGAGAAACTAGCCGTGAGGAGAGAATGTGTCAGGGGCGAAAAACCCTGTGGTGTGAGGGAGAGGCCCCCGTAGGGTACCCCTGGATATCACGAACCACCAAGCGCCCAGGCCCTGGAGACACAGTGAAGGCTCGTAAGGGGGGACTCGGGAATAACGCTAATAATGCGGCCGACACAAACCCTACAAACAGCACCGCCACCACGAAATCTCAGATTGTGAACCAACTGTACACCTAGGCTATGAAAATATGAAAACTCATAGGGCATAGCAATTCCTGAATGAGAAACAAGCTAGGCTAAAATAAGCTAAACTATGCCCAGACTAACAGGAAAAGAATGAAAAACACTAACAAAAAGAAGGCCAGAAAAGCCGAAACGAGACGTTGGATTTGCCAAGACTACTAACAAATTATTCATATAAAATAGTAGGAGCCGAAAAATGAAAGAAATAAAGCCACGAACGTACGTCCGAAGTCCTCCTCCGTTTGTCCGAAGTTATCCCAGCTTTCTTGGCAATCATTTTCCATAAGAAATCACTGTATGTCCGAAGTTATCCATACATGTCCGAAGTTAGCCACTTTTCAAGATGACTTCGGACATCATTTAGGATAAGGATAGCTCTCTTATTATGGGGGATAATTTTAGGAGGCTTCCTGGATTACCGCACCCTATCACCATACATCACTTGACCTAGTAAAATCTCTATAATGTGTTTACAGTAAGGAGAAATTGTTAAAAAAACTCTAAAAATTTCCGAAGTTACCCGGTTTTACGGTATACAGTATTTTATTTTTTTACGAAGGTTTTTTCGTAGTGGGTACCCAATCATAAGACGATTCCATAAGAGAATTAGCGTTGCACTTATGACGAATACTCTGTTCTTCCCCGCGCGGCAGATTCAAAACTGGCGACCGCCGCGCTTGAATAGAGACTATCATGTTAATAGGCATATCATCAATGATTACGGGGCCCCTACTAAATATTAGGTTTTCTTTACTTCCCTCCGGGAATCAAACCTATATTATACCTAGTTTTTGTAGATCTGGAGAAGGCCTTCGACCAGGTGCCCAGGGAGGTAGTGCAGTGGGCTATGAGAAAACTTGGAGTAGAAGAGTGGTTGGTGCGTGTGATAATGAGAATGTATGAGGGGTCACGGGCAGCAGTTAGAGTAAACGGGGGCCTGAGTGAAGAGTTTCCAGTGAAAGTTGGAGTTCACCAAGGTTCAGTTCTGAGTCAATTACTGTTTGTCTTAGTCCTGGAGGCTCTGTCAAGGGAATTTAGGACAGGACTCCCATGGGAGATGTTATATGCAGATGATCTAGTTCTTATCGCTTGGATCTTCTGATCACTGTCTGATACAGGCCACCTGTCTATCACCTACCACACCTTCCCACTCTGAACCTGTTTTGGTGACTAAATGGCATTACGATAGGGCAGACTGGGAGGGTCTTCAAGGTTTCTTTATTGATATTCCCTGGACCTCTTTCTTTTCTAATGATGCACACTCCACCTTGAGCCACATGCAAGATTTTGTAAAAATTGGAATGGAAACTTTTATTCCTCATCAAAAGTACAGTAAAAGATCTAATTCACCTAAATGGTTTGACCATAATTGTGCTAGAGTAACTGAACAAAAAGCAATAGCCTACAATGCATACACAAGATCAAAAACACATGAAGCCTTTAATTACTTTAGAAACATCAGAAATCATGCCAAAACTGTATTTAAACCTAACTAAATCAAACTTTCTCCACAAGCAGGCAAATAAACTTCTAAATAATCCAAATGATAACAAAATATTTTGGTCTACTCTTAACTCATTTAAATCCAACTTCACTACTGCTTCATCCATTCCACCATTAAAATCTCCGACTGGCAATCTTGTAAGTGACCCACGAGGTAAAGCTAACCTTCTTGCGGATATTTTCTCCACCAACTCAACCTTAGATGAAATAAATCAAGATGTCCCTGTACTTAATTTTAATTCGCCTGAAATTCCCTCACTTAAGATCCACACCAGACATGTCAAAACTATTTTGCAGAATCTCTCGGTAGATAAGGCTCCTGGTCCAGATGAAATTCCTCCAATAGTACTTAAGAATTGCTCCTTGGTGCTCGCTCCTGTATTGGCAAAAAATTTCCGTCTGTGTACTCATACCTCATGCTTCCCAGTACCCTGGAAAGAAGCAAACATCCATCCAGTTCCTAAAAAAGGTGCCTCTTCAGATCCATCAAACTACAGACCAATAGCTATAACTTCCACTCTTGGTAAAGTCTTTGAAATTATATTAAATAATCACATAATTAAGCATCTTGAGAATAATAAATTAATCAGTGATAGGCAATATGGTTTTAGACGATGTCGATCAACTGCAGACATGCTTTGCCTTCTTACGCATCAAATCAACCAAGCTACAGACCAACATGGTGAAACACATACAATAGCACTGGATATATCAAAGGCATTTGATAGAGTCTGGCATCAATCCTTATTGTCGAAGATGTCACACTACGGCCTTGCATCATTAGTTCCACTAATTTCTTCTTATCTTCATAACAGAAAAATATGTGTAATGGTAGATGGCCTTTATTCTCAATTTCACTCAATAAATGCTGGTGTTCCCCAGGGATCAGTTTTGGCCCCAATTCTGTTCCTCATTCATATCAATGATCTCATATCTACCACTCATAATCCAATACATTCCTACGCAGATGACTCAACACTCCACAGTTCCTTCACATTTACCAATTCTTTCACCCAACCCGATCTTATAAATTCAAAATAAACACTGCAATTTCTCTGAACCAGGACCTTTCTAGAATTAATGGATGGGGACAAAAGAATCTAGTTTCCTTTAATGCACAGAAAACCAAGTGCATTCAATTTTCTAACCGACAGAATCTCACTGACTCCCATATATTTTTTAATGATGTAAATATTCCCACTTCCCCTAGTATTGACATTCTCGGTGTAACATTAACTACTAACTTGAGCTGGACACATTATGTTAGAAGCATTGCTAAGAATGCCTCTAAAAAACTGGGACTCCTGTACAGAGTTCGAGAATTCTTCACTGATGAGCAGTTGGCCGTGATATATAAAAGTCATGTGCGTTCTCAGATGGATTACTGTTCACCTCTGTGGGGTGGAAGTGGAGTGGTTGCATTGAGGCAGTTGGACAAAATTCAAAATAAAGCTATTAGATTAATCAATAACCCTGCAATCACACAGGACCTTCCTACATTATCCATACGAAGAAACGTTGCATCCCTTGCATTATTCTACAGATATTTTCACAGCAATTGTTCCGAGGAACTTGCTTCAATTGTGCCGCCTCTCCACATCTTTCCCCGTAGAACTAGGGCAGCTGAGAGCGCCCATGAATTTACACTTTCTCCTCCACAATGCAGAACTTCTGCTTATCAGAATTAATTTATCCCCAGAGCTACTACTCTTTGGAATTCACTTCCCTCGAATTGCTTTCCACAAACTTACAATCTACAAATGTTTAAATCCAGTTGTTACAAACATTTTATGAATGGAGAATGCCTTTAGGCACATGGACCTTTTTGTTTTATCTGTGTTTTTCCTTCCTCCGTTCATTGTCTCTTAAAAAAAATAAAAAAATAAAAAAATAGTGCGCAGGAAGAAGAGGCAAAGTTCAAAAGATGGAGGGAAGGTATGGCAAATAAGGGTCTAAGAGTTAACATAGATAAAACAAAGGTCATGATTAGTGGAGTAGGGCGTGGAGCTATGGAAAGAAGCGGCGACTATCCATGCGCAGTATGTGGGAAGGGGGTGGGAAGTAATTCAATTCAATGCTGTGTCTGTAGTGACTGGGTACACAAGAGATGTAGTGGAGCTAGAGGACCTTTGACAAGAATCATAGACTTTGAATGTGCAGTGTGGAAGGGAGATCTTGTATTAAATGACCCGCCTGTCAGTGTTGATTTCGACAGTGTAATGCTGGAGTGTGTGAATAAGTTCTGCTACCTGGGCGATACAGTTTTCGCTGGAAGTGGCGCTGAAGCTAGCTCCATTGCTAGAGTCAGAAGTGGCTGGGGAAAGCTTAGAGAGCTGTTGCCACTCCTGAACATGAGAGGGCTCCCACCCCACCTTAAAGGGAAGATGTATACCTCGTGTGTTAGGAGCGCGATGACCTATGCCTCTGAGACGTGCCCGGTTGAAGCGGAGGATGTCAATAGAATAGAACGGAATGAGAAGAGAATGGTGAGATGGATGTGTGGGGTTAATCTTAAGGACAGGGTATCGAGCGAGGAATTGAGAAGGCGTCTGGGCATTAGGAGTATCAGTGAAGTGATGCGCACGAGCCAACTTGGTTGGTTTGGACATGTGGAGAGAATGGATGATCAGAACTGGGTGAAGAAATGCCGGACTGTGAACTTGGGGGAGCTGCGCGTAGGGGTGGACCTAGAATGACGTGGGCTCGGGTACTCCGGTCCGATCTCAAAATAAAGAACTTGACAACAGAGGCAGCCCTTGACAAGGCCACCTGGAAAGCTGCCATTTAGGACGCGAGACTGTAACCACAGTCTCTGTGGACAAACGGTCTTTAAACTTGTATGTATGTATGTATCCTACAGTTTGCTGGGAAACCTATCCTTGTATTCAGATTTATTCAGCAGCCATACTTTCCTTTTGGGCATGTATACTTTCTTTTGCACATGTTGTGGAGGGACACACACAATATGGTGGAGTAACACATGTGTGTTCTCAACAATATTTTAAGAGCAATTACGGTCTGGCAACTTTAAATTTTTAGTTTTACCAGAATTCAGACAACTAATTTAATATACCCTAATACTAGTTTCACATAGCTACCAATGAAAAAGAACCCCGAAACATTGAGATATAAAACTGGGTGATACACCGCCTGTTGTAGGACACACACATACACAAGTTCCATTTTTGTTGTTCTTCTTCATGCACACTTGTACTAGATGTTATTTTCAATAATTTTTTTAAGAGAAACTTCAAATTTTACCCGAATTTTACCAGAATTCAGCAAACTAACTCAATCTACCCTCATTCTAGTTTCACATATGGTAGCTACCAATGAAATAGAACCCCCAAAAATTGTGAAATAAAACTTGGTCTTTGAAAATTCCTGGAAAAAGAGCTTGTGATAAACCAGCTTATGTAGCGCGCACACACACACACATACATACACACACACAAGTTAAATTGTTTTTTTGCACACTCATACTCTTATATATATTATGGCTCACAACTGTACATGAAATACAACACAGTCCAAGACGTACGGAAGTGAAGCATGGACGTTGTTGGAGAGACTCAAACAAAGAGTGAGAGAAGTGGAAATAAGTTACTTGAGAAGGGCATACAGAGTTACATGGAGGGATAGACAGACAAATGAGGAAGTACAAGAGCGGTGTCGTGTGGATGTAGATGTGCTAGAAAGTGTGAAAAGGAACACCTTGAGATGGTTCGGCCAGTGGAACGTATGGGAAGCGAGAGAATGACTAAGAGAGTGTACGAGAGTGAGGTGGAAGGACAAAGAGGGAGAGGTAAATCAAGAGAGAGGTGGAATGATGGAGTTAAGAAGAATATACGTGAAAGCGTTGCTGGATGGGAGGAGAGGCGTCAACTGACTAGGGACAGAGGTGCATGGAGGTGATTTGTTCGTGGCCACCCCTTTGGGGATCACGGCGTCCGGCAATAGATAGATAGATAGTACAAGTATATAACAAACTGTAATAATGTACTAAAACACTTTTCTTGGTGAAGCCTCCCACCTGTGCTTTATACCGAGGTGGTGAGGGTGGCACCACGTTCACATTTTGTAGAGACACATAGTACATTACTTCCATTTCAAGTATTTCCCTCATCGGCCGGTATATCTCCACTTCCTCCATCACTGTCTTGAAGTGCTGAATGAAGAGAAAATATTTGTATCATTATCATTGCAGTATTCATAAATTATAGTTAACTATATACATGAAGTGCCAATATTATTAACCCTTCCTACCCGGCCTGCCTTAGGTAAGGACAGCTCGGCAGAAGGGCCGCTACCCGGTATGCCTTACCTAAGGCATTTGCTTTAAAGAGTGCTTTAAATTTCCCGCGGGCAAATTTTACTTTGCGTGGGCGATTGTAGCGCCACCAAGCCTCAACTACCACGCTTATCAGTTCCTACGTTTCCGCCATTGAGAGCTACAGCAAAAAAATGAATTCCGACGCGTCCGATACTGTGCAATCTCCCGCGCGTCCCAGTGCTAACCCGTTTGCAACATCTACGCCTCTGCCAACCGAGAAGAAAAAGAAACTAAGGAAAGTTAAACGTTTGCTAAGTGAGAGTGCAATACACCGTGAACTTTTCAACCCGGATTTGAGCAGTGGTGAAAGCTCTGTGGACAAAAACCTCTATATTCAGAGAAGAAGTGGGAGCGAAATTGACGATTTTGTGGGATTTGGTGCTGATGACAATGTTGATTTATTTGAGGGGGGTGATAGTAGTGATGATCCTGATGTGGAAGTGGTGGAGGAAGGTGCTATTGAAGTACCAAGTGTGCTAGAGCCAACCCCTTCGCCTAGTTTCGTAGGTCAGGGTAGGCCTAGGCCTAGCCCTAGCCCTACGCCAGGACCTTCCCCTTTGCCTGCCCGTACGCCCTTGAAAGTGGGTAAATACTTCTATAAACAGTCTTTAGTGAAAAGTGCAGCCAAGAAAGCATGCAGGGAAGCAGAAAAAGTGAGGGAAGGCGTAGATAGTGAGAGTGACGCCGACCCAGGCCTAGCAACCACCCGCATTCCTTTGTCCCGACGCCTTGACCCGGGACGGCCACCCACAGCCCTCGGCTTCATCTGTCCCTCAGGATGACCAAAGGGCCTCTACAAGTGCGTCATTGGCCTCCCACAGTGTGCCACCACAGGCCCCGCATCGTAGGTAATTATTTCCGGCGGAAAAGTCCACGGCTAGCCGCAAAAGGAGCCCAACTCCCATTGCTCAACCTCCCGCAGCCCCACGCCGCCGACGCCCGGTCTATTCTTCACCAGAGTTGTCTCCTGAAGAGGCTGCTGACGACCCCAACATTGCCCCAGATGACCTGACGTCGCCTGAGGAAGAGGAAAACGAAGAGGAAGAGGAAGTCCCGACAAGAAGAGTCAAAGGGCGAGGTCGTGGACGTGGTCAGCCTTCCGACGCCGCTGCCCCTGGGCCTGGGCGTGGGCGTGCAGGGCGTCCGCCTGGGCGTCCGCGTGGCCAAGGGCGTGTGCCTGCTGCAGCTGCACGTCCTCGTCCTCGAGCAGCTGACATGTGTGTGTGGTCAGATGGGGCGGATTTTGTGCCAGATTGTCCTGCCTTTGACGAGGTACAACAGGGTTCCGGGGTGTCACCAGCATATCCCTGTGGCCCAAATGCCACCCCCAGTGAACTTTTCTGTGGCTTCTACGACAACGTGGCTTCTACGTTAAGAGCAAACCTGGTGGTCCCTCGGATATCCACCCCCGGCAGGGTTGGGTTATTGACACAGGGCCCTCCCGGTCGTCATCATGCGACTGTGTCAAGAGCATTGCAAAGTCCCAAAGCTGCTTGTCAGTACAGCTATTTCTTTAGTAATATAAGGGGACTTCACTCTAACATCAATTCTGTACACCAATTTCTTCAAGCAGAATCCCCTACTCTCCTTTTTTTGACAGAGACTCAAGTAACATCCACATCTGACACATCTAGATTTAATTTTCCAGGTTATCAACTGCTCCAAAATTTCAGACCTAAAGGTGGTGTATGTTGCTTCGCAAAATCTGAAATTGCCCTGGAGGAGGTTACTAGTTTCAATTGTCCCTATTTTGATTATTCTATATACAAATTAATTTCTGCTGGTAAATTTAAATACATATGTTGCATCTACCGTTCCCCAAATACTCCTCCAGAGCAAAGTCTTTTTGATTCTCTGTCCTCACAACTCAGTGTCCTCAACTTAAATGCTTCTTCTGAAATCACTGTGTTGGGTGATTTTAATGTCCATAATGTTGAATGGCTCACTCATTCAGCCAGAACTGATGATGCTGGTCTTGAATGTGAGCTATTTGCAGACTCATTTAATCTCATTCAACTAGTCAACCAACCCACCCGTGTACCAGATAATCCTAATCATAATTCCCACCTACTGGACTTATTTTTAACAACCAATTCAGAAAATTATGATGTTACAGTGAGGTCCCCACTTGGATCTTCTGATCACTGTCTGATACAGGCCACCTGTCTATCACCTACCATACCTTCCCACTCTGAACCTGTTTTGGTGACTAAATGGCATTACGATAGGGCAGACTGGGAGGGTCTTCAAGGTTTCTTTATTGATATTTCCTGGACCTCTTTCTTTTCTAATGATGCACACTCCACCTTGAGCCACATACAAGATTTTGTAAAAATTGGAATGGAAACTTTTATTCCTCATCAAAAGTACAGTAAAAGATCTAATTCACCTAAATGGTTTGACCATAATTGTGCTAGAGTAACTGAACAAAAAGCAATAGCCTACAATGCATACACAAGATCAAAAACACATGAAGCCTTTAATTACTTTAGAAACATCAGAAATCATGCCAAAACTGTATTAAACCTAACTAAATCAAACTTTCTCCATAAGCAGGCAAATAAACTTCTAAATAATCCAAATGATAACAAAATATTTTGGTCTACTCTTAACTCATTCAAATCCAACTTCACTACTGCTTCATCCATTCCACCATTAAAATCTTCGACTGGCAATCTTGTAAGTGACCCACGAGGTAAAGCTAACCTTCTTGCAGATATTTTCTCCACCAACTCAACCTTAGATGAAATAAATCAAGATGTCCCTGTACTTAATTTTAATTCACCTGAAATTCCCTCACTTAAGATCCACACCAGACATGTCAAAACTATTTTGCAGAATCTCTCAGTAGATAAGGCTCCTGGTCCAGATGAAATTCCTCCAATAGTACTTAAGAATTGCTCCTTGGTGCTCGCTCCTGTATTGGCAAAATTTTTCCGTCTGTGTACTCATACCTCATGCTTCCCAGTACCCTGGAAAGAAGCAAACATCCATCCAGTTCCTAAAAAAGGTGCCTCTTCAGATCCATCAAACTACAGACCAATAGCTATAACTTCCACTCTTGGCAAAGTTTTTGAAATTATATTAAATAATCACATAATTAAGCATCTGGAGAATAATAAATTAATCAGTGATAGGCAATATGGTTTTAGACGATGTCGATCAACTGCAGACATTCTTTGCCTTCTTACGCATCAAATCAACCAAGCTACAGACCAACATGGTGAAACACATACAATAGCACTGGATATATCAAAGGCATTTGATAGAGTCTGGCATCAATCCTTATTGTCGAAGATGTCACACTACGGCCTTGCATCATTAGTTCCACTAATTTCTTCTTATCTTCATAACAGAAAAATACGTGTAATGGTAGATGGCCTTTATTCTCAATTTCACTCAATAAATGCTGGTGTTCCCCAGGGATCAGTTTTGGCCCCAACTCTGTTCCTCATTCATATCAATGATCTCATATCTACCACTCATAATCCAATACATTCCTACGCAGATGACTCAACACTCCACAGTTCCTTCACATTTACCAATTCTTTCACCCAACCCGATCTTATAAATTCAAAAATAAACACTGCAATTTCTCTGAACCAGGACCTTTCTAGAATTAATGAATGGGGACAAGAGAATCTAGTTTCCTTTAATGCACAGAAAACCAAGTACATTCAATTTTCTAACCGACAGAATCTCACTGACTCCCATATACTGTATTTGTTAATGATGTAAATATTCCCACTTCCCCTAGTATTGACATTCTCGGTGTAACATTAACTACTAACTTGAGTTGGACACATTATGTTAGAAGCATTGCTAAGAATGCCTCTAAAAAACTGGGACTCCTGTACAGAGTTCGAGAATTCTTCACTGACGAGCAGTTGGCCGTAATATATAAAAGTCATGTGCGCTCTCAGATGGATTACTGTTCACCTCTGTGGGGTGGAAGTGGAGTGGTTGCATTGAGGCAGTTGGACAAAATTCAAAATAAAGCTATTAGATTAATCAATAACCCTGCAATCACACAGGACCTTCCTACATTAGCCATACGAAGAAACGTTGCATCCCTTGCATTATTCTACAGATATTTTCACAGCAATTGTTCCGAGGAACTTGCTTCAATTGTGCCGCCTCTCCACATCTTTCCCCGTAGAACTAGGGCAGCTGAGAGTGCCCATGAATTTACACTTTCTCCTCCACAATGCAGAACTTCTGCTTATCAGAATTCATTTATCCCCAGAGCTACTACTCTTTGGAATTCACTTCCCTCGAATTGCTTTCCACAAACTTACAATCAACAAATGTTTAAATCCAGTTGTTACAAACATTTTATGAATGGAGGATGCCTTTAGGCACATGGACCTTTTGTTTTATCTGTGTTTTTCCTTCCTCCGTTCATTGTCTCTTAAAAAAAAAAAAAAAAAAAAAAAAAAATGAAGTCATGGAATACCTTGTCAAAGAGACAAATAACCACCAGGCTATCTGTTCAAACTTTCTTGGGAGGAAGACCAGTGCCAAGATGGTGGCATGGAGAGCTCTCACTGTGGCAGAATTATATGTGTTCTTGGCACTCACAATGCTGATGACACACATAAAGAAGCACGTTCTGGCCGACTACTGGATAACTGGCGACCTCACAACGACTCCAGCATTTGGCAAATTCATGTCAAGGGATAGGTACTTCGACATCCTCTCATATTTACACCTGACAAATAACATGCATGTCCACGAGCCCGACACACTCTGGAAGATCAGGCAACTGTATGACATGATACGTCATCGGTTTTCCACCTACCTGATTCCATTTCAGAAGCTGTGCATCGACGAGTCTCTGGTCCTGTTCCGTGGTAGGCTGCACTTCCGACAGTATATCCCGTCAAAGAGACACCGCTTCGGCATCAAGCTCTTCGTCCTCTGCGACTGCAAGACGGGATATGTGCTCGACTTTATAGTCTACAGCGGCAAGGGTGGTGAGGTGCAGATTGATCCCCTCATTGGTTTTGGCGGCGCTGTGGTAAAGAGGATGATGGAGAGGTACTTCCATGACAACCACGTCCTCTATACCGACAATTATTACACGTCGCCTATCCTCGCCAAGTACTTCCATGACCGCAAGACCGGAACTGTCGGCACAGTGAAGGGGAAGAGGAAGGGCATGCCAGCCTACCCAACCAAAACTAAGAAGACGGACATCTTCCATAAGACATCCACTGACATGACCAGCGCAAGGTCAACCTCCTCACCACATGCCACAAAGCAGAGATGGTCCCCACAGGGAAGGTGGACCGAAAAACGAAGAACCCTATCACGAAACCAGCTGCTGTTCTGGACTATAACCTGAACATGCACCTCGTCGACAAGTCCGACATGCAGATGGGCTTCATAGACTGCCTGCGAACATCTTGCAGGTGGTACAAGAAGTTTGTCCTGCATACAGTAGATATGTCTGTCCTCAACGCGTACAACATCTACCGTTTGAGGAGTCCAGTCATCAAGTACAAGAGCCTGCGGACCTTCCAAAAGCAGCTGATACATGAGCTCCTGGTAAAACATGCGGGTACACCAGGGAGGCCACTACAAGGACCAGGCATGATGGACAGAACAGGGTGTGCCGAGTTCTTCAGAAAGCACCAGCTCGTCGCCCTTCCTTTCCAGGGTCCTAACAGCAGAATAAGAATGCAGAAGAGGTGCTATGTGTGCACCCGCACAACTCGACGACCAAGCAAACCCACAAAAAACACTTGGCAATGCCTCAAGTGTCAGGTGGGACTGTGTGCTGGCACCTGCTTCAATGATTTCCACACTCTGACAAACTATTGAAGTGTAAGTGACAGTGATAGTGACACTCAATAATAATAATAATATAACTAAGTATAAGTGAAAGAGACACATAAGTAATAATAAGTGCCTTCAGAACAATATGAACAAGTGAAAGTGACACTAAAATATATATTCCTAACAATAAATAAGTGAAAATGACACTATCAATTACCATAGTCCAGTATAAATAATCATAACTACTATAATAATGACTATAAAACTAAGTCTAAGTGAAAGAGACACACATAAGTAATAATAAGTGCCTTCAGAACAATATGAACAAGTGAAAGTGACACTAAAATATATATTCCTAACAATAAATAAGTGAAAATGACACTATCAATTACCATAGTCCAGTATAAATAATCATAACTACTATAATAATAACAATAAAACTAAGTATAAGTGACAGAGACACAAATTACTTCAGAAAAATAAATTTATTGAGTGAAAATAACATAATAACAATAATATATGGCATAATAAACAATAAAACACTAAAAAATCGCTTCCCGCCATAATTCAAGGTAGAGCGACGAGTCAAAACGTTCGTCGTAGCCTGGGCCGCGGTTGAGCGTTCGGACGCGGCGAGGTAAATATGCGGCAAAAGTTACCTCCACTTCCATCACCATCACTCCGGAACTAGTTGAGCTATAAAGTTCTACTCAACGCCATTCTACGCGGCAAGGTAAGGCGCACATTTTGACATATGTTTGATTAATGTAGGTAGTATATTAAGCGAGATTAGCCTTAGTTTACTTTTGTTGTGTTTTCAGCCAAATCGCCCGGATACAGCCTCCGTCTTTAAGAAAGGCTGCCCGGGTAGGAAGGGTTAAGGGGCTTTTTAGGGGTGCTTGACTGGGAGAGAAGAACACGAGCAATATACACTAGATATAGTTTATTTATACAGACAAGAACATGTGTAACGAACATAAAATTACAACAGAACTAATACAGGGAAAATATATACAACAAACTCTTGACTGGATGTCTTGGATTGATAGTCCCTCAGGGACCTCGGTGTCGGACAGGTAGCATGGGAGTATGGGGTGCTGTTGGCCAAGATGGGGATCTGAGTCATGGCGACTTCACACTTAAACTACTTAGTCAGGAACAAAGGCACTGGGGCAGTGGTCTGAGTTGTGGTGACTTCAGACGTCGGCTACTTCTAAAAGAACATACTGCTTCAGGAACAAGGGGGCAGGGACGGTGGGCTGAGTCATGGTGACTTCAGACATCTGCAACTTCTTAAGGAACAAAGTACTGCTTCAGGAATAACTGCTACTTCAGGAACAAGGTGGCAAATACCAGAGCTCGGACTCTGTCTCTACTTCCGACATGGGCGTGCCTTCTCGCTAGGCTTGGAGGGTTTGGGGCAGCTCCTACTTTCTCTGCTGGCTGAGTTGCTCAAAATAGTTGTCAGGTTCGTCAGTAGAGATTAGCATTCTCAACTCGCTCAGCTCCGGGCACTAAAGTAATAGCTCGGTATCCAGTGGTGACTGCAACAAGCTAGAGGCTGTCCATTCTACTTTTTGTCAATATAGTTTTTCAAGAATTCTCTAAGGTTACTAGTGCCGTTCACCAGGCTGGAATGCTTCTGCTGTGGGAGGTAGATAAGGGTAGCCCAAGTCCCAAATTCAGACTCGTGACGAGTCCTAGAGTGTTTGTCCTTCTGGGAGTGAATCCAGTCCATATTAGGCCCAGCCCGGGAACAAAGAGCCATTCGGCTGTACCAATTGTTGGTCGGGGCTTAATCCTCCGTCTTTTACTGAATCCTGAATCTGGGTTTTCCCCAAGCCTGGATTGGAGAAGGTTTGTAGCTTCTCCTGATCCCGAATTCAGGCTTTCCTCGGGCTGATGCTGTGGAAGGTTGATAGAGCGGGGAGGCTGTCGAGACTGGCCAATCAGAGGTCGTGCCCTAATTCCTCGTCCCTCCTCTGATCTTGAATCTGGGTTGTACCCGGTTTAAAGCTGGCAAAGGTTGGGGTCTTCTAGGTTGAGCTCCATGAGTGGCTGAGGTGTCAGGGAGGCCCCAGGGCGATTGTCCTCCTGAAGGTTCGCCACCAGTACCTCTTTTGCCGTTGAGTTTGGGGGGACCTGTATCGTCCTAGCCACTCGTCATGCCTTCTGCTATGTCAGGGAGGATCTGGGGTGATCGTTCTCCTGCAGGTACTTCGCCAGCACTGCCTTCACCATCGAACCTGGAGGTACATTCATCATCGACCTTATCCGTGGTGCTACATATCTGGGGCCTGGGATTTCTTGAACGTTGAATTATTAAAAATATTTCTACTATACAGTGAACCCTCAAAATATGCGCAATTTATCTATGCGCAATAAAAACTACGCTTGAAAGTTGAACCACAATTGAGGCAAAAAATTTAAAAATACAGTAAACCCCCGCCCTTTCGGACTAATCAGGGGAGACCCCTGTCCGAAAGTGTCAAAAGTCCGAAAGGGCCGAGTTCGAAATTCACACTTCAGCCATTCGGACTTGTCCGAATGGCTGAAATAATGTCCGAAGTTTATAAGTCCGAATACACATTCACCTAACCAGACAAGTCCGAAACTCGACTCTTTGGTCCGAATGCGATTTAATTTTTAATTTGTTTGCGCATTTTAATAAGTCCGAAGTTAAATGTAGTCCAAAAAGGACGGAGGTGTTTTCTCAGCCTTTTAGACAAATCCGAAAGGCTGAACCATGAGTCCGAATTGAAATGCTCGTCCGAAAGTCTTGGAATTCCGAAAGGGCGGGGGTTTACTATTTAGTAGTAGCCTCTACGTCTCCAACGTAGAGCTATATACTTATTGTATAATTCCGTTCCGCTCTGGAGCGAGCAATTATCGTAATCACTAGCGCGATTAAATCGATAACATCTAGAGTAGCACCTTACTCTCTCTACTAGGTACGTTGTACACACTTTTGAGGCTACTATTTTAAAGGAAATGAAAATATTGATGAGAAAGAAAAGAGAAAATTGCAGAACATTGTCCATCCTATCTGGCTCCTTAAGCCGTTGTCACGGGTCCACCGTACAACCCGACCGGGTTCATTAGATCATTCCTTTTCGCGCTACACTCTATGACGCACACACTTTTTCTGGTGCTCTGTTTTTGTGCCTACCACTCCTGTCCCCCCCCCTTTGGGGGAGTTGTGGGCCTTATTTAAGGTACCTGTGATTCTAGGCAGATGATACGTGCTGTAGGCACACTAAAAAATGGGCTCAAATGTGTTTTTCTTGGAGTGTAGCGTCGAAACTGGAGGTTACTTAATTTTTTGCCATCTGCGCATGCGTCGCCGCTTGGGCGACACTCGTTCATTTAGGCTTTGCCTTTTGTATTCATTTCACTTGCGGTGGCTTTAGTTTTGTCTTTAGTAAGCTTCTTGTCATTATAGTTTTTTGTCACTGCCTTTATTTTTTATTTTATTTTCGTGAAATTAGGCCTAGGCTTACTTGTGCCCTTCTAGTTGGTTGGAAGGGGGGCGCTGACCCTTGTAGGGCCGATCCCTTTTGGTGGTCTTTTTACTGCCTCTCTTCAAGAGTGCAGGAACTAGTGCGCCAGGTAATTTCATATATTACTGCCTCAAGTACCGAATAGGCTAACTTTCGAGTTTTGGCCTAGCCTGGGGGGGGGGGGGGGGTTGGATTTCAACACTGTGGCAACCTCAATCTGGCATACAATGCTCACTTTTTGATTGACGGACGCAGTGCTCTGTCTCCATGGATACAGTCCCACAAAACTGCGAACGTAGCCCGTTCTGATGAGTTTTTGTTCTGTCTACTGCCCCTCCTACGGTATTGATTATATCCCTCATCAAGGGTACAGTAACTGGTGGCACCTTGTAATTTCATATATTACTGGCTCCAGACCCGATTAGGCTAACTTCCGTTTTTAGCCTAGCCTTGATGGAGGGCGTTTTGGTTTAGACTGCGACTCTGCGGCCTCCTCAATCTGGCATGCTCTGCCCCTGTATTGTTATTACGGCCCCAGTGTCTACCTGACGCTTCGATCACTTGTTGCTTACCCTCATCAAGGGTACAGTAACTGGTGACTCTCTGTAATTTCATATATTACTGGCTCTGGTACCGAATAGGCAAACTTCCGTTTTTTCGCCTAGCCTATTCCCATTCATTATTAATCTGACTTGGGTACCGAATAGGCTAACTTTTTTAGCCTAGCCTAGAAGGGGGGCGTTTGGTGTACAACTCTTGTGGCCTCCTCAATCTGGCATAAATGCCCCTGTATTGATCGGCGGCCCCAGTGCTCTGTATTCCTGTCGCTACGATCCCTTGTTGCTTACCCTCATCAAGGGTACGGTACCTAGTGGCTCCCTGTAATTTCATATATTACTGACTCAAGTGCCGAATAGGCTAACTTCCGAGTTTTGGCCTAGCCTAGCCTAGGGGGGGGGGGGGGTTTGGCTTTCAACACTGTGGCAACCTCAATCTGGTATACAATGCTCACTTTTTGATTGACGGCTCCAGTGCTCTGTCTTCCTGGCCTCAGTCCCACAAAACTGCGAACGTAGCCCGTTCTGATGTGTTGTTATCTGACAAGTTTTTATTCTGTCTTCTGCCCCCCACTACGGTCATGCACTTGATTACCCACAGGCTCTCCCACGCCTGATGTGACTTTAGGAGGGTTACCTTAGGGCCCCTCAGCTTTTGGAAGGGACTTTTATTTTACTGGCCTTCCACCTTCCTGGGTGCCACAGACCTCTCAGACGTACCGATGGGTTTCCGCCCTGGGTCGGGTACTCCCCGCTCTAGGTCGGACCTTTCATTTACGGTTTCATGGTCTCCCTGGGCCCCTCCGATCTAGAACGGGACTTTCCGTTCTATGTCGGAGGTCTGTTTTCACACTGACTGCTACCCACAGACGCTCTAGAACGGGACTTTCCATTCTATGTCGGAGGTCTGTTTTCACGCTGTCTGTTACCCACAGACGCTCCCACGCCTGCTGTGACTTGCCAGGCTACCTTTCCTGGGTCCTCGGCTTACGGCGGGGCCTATCTGGGCCTCTCCGCTCTCGGACGGGCCTTTTCCCTCACGCACTACTGCCGTCTCATACCACTTCCCGCGCCTGGACGTACGAGTCCGTATACGGACGATTCCGCCCGCCTTGGAACGCGGACGTTCCCGCTCGATGTCGGTACTTTTCCGCTCTCGAACGGAGGTTGCCGTTTACGGTCGCGCTACTCTTGCCTCAGTTTAGACCTAGACTGGTCGTCCTGCCCTTCCATTAAGACATATTTTAATGCTCCATTTTACCAGGCTGTGCTTTCTGACCTACAGGACCTCTTCACTGATACCGGCCTTAAGGTATCGGTCTCCATTATATTTTGGGGTGGGGTTTCCTTCAGTTCTTCAGAGGGTTGAGCCTACCCCTTGGTTTTTTCTGACCTGGGGTTTGGGGCTCTTTGGCCTGTTGCTGGTTCCCCTATGGCCTTCCTGATCCTCCTTTTGGAGGTTCTCTTCAGCTTTAACTTCCAGGGGGACATGGGGGGGGGGGGGCACTCTCCTTCATTGGATGGGACTCCAGTCTCCAGGCCTAGTGAGAGCTTTTAGGCTACTCCCTGACCTGGTGCCTGTAGCCTACTCTGGGATCTCTGATCTTTATTTTGTGCATGACCTCATGACTGATACTCCTGCCTGGCCTCCCATTTCGGGGGCACTCTTTGGCCTTCTTAAGGATTCATCGACTTTCAGTGGTTTTTTCGTGGAGCTTCCGACCAGGCTTTCGTCTTGTCTCTGCCAATGACATACATGCGTGCATTGCCATGGCCTTTATTTTCATGGTGCTTACAAACAGGCTTTCTTCTTGTTACTGTCGATGACATACATGCATGCCTTCCCATGGCCTACACGGGGTCTTCACAGGTTTTTTTTCTTCTGGTTCCAGTGTAGTATGTCTACTTCGCTCTGCTCTCGCCACGGGTTCCTCACCGGGTGGTGAGTTCCACCCATCCTACATTCGTCCTACATCCTACATTCCGCTCCAGAGCGGATTTCTGCCTCCGAGCGGAGCGGCCCGTTCTGGTCCGCTCTTCTCTGGGTCGGTGCTAGGGTGCTTTGCTTTGCCTCTGTATAGGGACTCGGTTGCAGTAGTTCCCGGACTTCTCCTTTTCATCAGATTGTGCTCCCACTCTACTCTGATGGTACCCTTGGGCGTCTTCTTCTCTTCAGTACCTTCAACCTTTGGGTATTAATATTATCCTCTTCCTTTATAAGGCTTTTCATGCCTTCCTTCTCGGGACTTGCACAGGGTTCTTTGCACTTGCTGGTTCGCCTGGTCTCTCCCTGACCCTCCGCATGGGGGGTCCCTCTTCACCCCTCACCATGCACAAGGGGGGGGGGGGGGGGGGGGTACTCACTTTCATGAAAGGTGCTCCATTTGCAGGGTGTAGTGACCACTTTTGTGCGTTTTTCTGCCCTTGTGCCTGTTTCGAAGGGCCCCCCTTTTTCGTCCGTTTTCTCCCGTCCTTGGGTCAGTTACTTTGGCTCCGTCTGTTCGTTTTGTAGCTACAACCGTACGCGACACTCCCGTTTTTAGGCCTTTCCTGTACCGGCTTCCACACGTGGTAGGGTTCATCGTCCGTTCTGCCCGGTTCAAACCCTGAATACGTATGTGTACTCGGCCAGGCCAGTGTCGGGGTTGACATTACGGGTGGCACCTACGTCCGATAGGAGACTAGATCGCCGTGCTGTGGGACTTCGCCTGTGTCGGGTTCTTCGGGCCAGTAACCCGTACGTTCAGGGCACAGCTCATGCCGCCCGTTCGTACGCTGCTCCATTCAGGTTTTACTTGATTTTTCTCGCCCAGACTTTGCCGACACAGGGCTTTGGTCTTCCCCCACCACGTTTGTCTCCTCCTCTCTGTCGTTGTCCACCGACAGACCGGGGCGTCCTTGTAGTCCGTTGGGCCTGCAGGTTCCCTCGGGGTCTACCTGCGGGGTTCCTTCTGTCTCTTGTCGTTCTCCTGTCCTGTCCTTCCTTATTGGGGGGGGGGGGGAGGGAAGGGTATTGCACTATACCCATACTTGCACCTATGTTAACGATTAATAACTGGGCTAAGCTTTTGCTATACTTTTTAGTCTTAAGTATACTACATTCTTTCGGTATGTCTTGTCCTCATACCACTGAACTTTTCTCAAATGGCTTTTAGTGCTCGTCACTGACACTGCTCATGTAGTTTCTCGTCACATCCTGTACGGTACTCCTATTCGGCGTATGCCGGTCTTTACTCGTTACAGTATGGGTCGTCCTGCTTTCTTCCGGAAGGAGGGGGTGGGGGGGCATCCTGGAATTTATATTCATCATTATGAAATGCATCATTCTTTGTCTTAGGCTAAGTTATCTCATGGAATAAGACTTGACTGTACTTGACCTCTCTTGATATGCACCTGTCTGTACACTCTTTATATAAACTCTCTTGTTTAAGTCGGTCTTTCCATGGTCCTGATATTTCCTAAGGGCTAAGTTTGTGTTTTTTCGCTTGGATGTCCGCCTCCAATTTGTTACTCTAGCTCTACGTTGGAGACGTAGAGGCTACTACTAAATTGGGAGGTTTGACACTCTCCCAATACCAAAGAAGGAAAACCTTCTATTTGGTAGGTAGCCTCGGAGTATCCAACGTCATAGTATCCCGCCCTCACGCCGTACCCCTGCCCATCCAATCTTGTCTAATTAACTTGATACCTGGATGATCTAATGAACCCGGTCGGGTTGTACGGTGGACCCGTGACAACGGCTTAAGGAGCCAGATAGGATGGACAATGTTCTGCAATTTTCTCTTTTCTTTCTCATCAATATTTTCATTTCCTTTAAAATAGTAGCCTCAAAAGTGTGTACAACGTACCTAGTAGAGAGAGTAAGGTGCTACTCTAGATGTTATCGATTTAATCGCGCTAGTGATTACGATAATTGCCCGCTCCAGAGCGGAACGGAATTATACGATAAGTATATAGCTCTACGTTGGATACTCCGAGGCTACCTACCAAATAGAAGGTTTTCCTTCTTTGGTATTGGGAGTGTCAAACCTCCCAGTATGCTCAATTATACAAATGTATGCGGCTACGCGCCGAGTGAAAGTCGATTCATATCTGCCGCTTGAGAGTGTCGGGCGGCTATACTGGCTTGACGCCGGGACCTCCGACGTCGTCGCCGTTGACTGTGGTACCAAACTATTATATTTGTAACTCCAAAATCAGAAACTTGTATTAAGTGAGACGGTTTCTTAACAAGCGCTGTCTTCTAACATTGGTTCACTCAATTGTCCTATCACATGTGGACTATTGTAATGCCTTATTGGTTGGCCTTCCTAATTACAGTAGGGGCTCACATAGAACGTGTTCGCATAGAACGAGTCGCTTATAGAACGACCGACCTAAAATATTGTTCCAAAATTTTCATTAGGAACGAATGTGATCATATAGAACGATTTCGCCATCAAAGTAGGGCAAATCCGAGGAGTTCTCATATAGAGCGCCGAAATATCGTACAAAACGTACAAAATATCGTACGCTTACGATAGGGGTTAGAGAAGAGGGAACTGACAAGTTCGTAAGGCTTGTGGTGGCTACAGACAAAATATAGGTTAAAAGATCAGAGGGAGTCCTATAACTCTTGGGGACTGCTACCAGAGTTAACTTGTCTGGAGTCCCACTGGGAATCTTGTAAGTATGAAACTCATTGGCCGAATGCCTCGGCACTTTGTCTTGTTGAACCAGGTCTCCTTGCTCCACTTGTTCCAGAAGAACTAGAGAAAGACAATTAAGAATGGTGAACTAACACCATAAAATTTGAAAAGTTAATTGAAAGAAAAGGACGACCACGTCTGCCTTAGGTTAACATAACATCTGGTGAAAAAAGGGGAGGAGCCGACCACAAGAAAAAAGGGAATGTATTAAAAAACGTTCCGGGCCAAAAGTTAATTACATTAGAGAAGGGATCTGCTCTTGAGCTGCCCCTGACTCGGGTAGATGGGCTAATAAATAGATCACTCCTTTACGTGGACACAACTCGATTGAGTAGAGGATGATAAAAGAGAGGGAAAAAATCCCTGTAAGACTTGGAGGGTGAGCCCACCTGCCGGGACGAATCATCCCTTCTGACGCCGGGATCCCACCCAGATTGCAAAGTAAAGGACACGGTATTGCGTGCTTAACGCTTGTTAATCCAAAAAAATTAATAAATGGAGAGAACCAACTAACTGTCCGTGTTGTGTCGCACATAAACTGGAGAACGGAAACTAAAGTTGGTACTCCATAGGGAACCTACAGTGTAACGGTAGGTAACCCTGTCTCTGTGTTACAAACACCGAGTCTTATCTACCCTCAACATAGAGTAAACATATCTGCCGAATCGTCAGTAACCTGGCATACGAAGGTATAAGGGTAGTCGACTGCCGGCGGACGTTTCTTTTTAAACTATAATTTCTTTAAGACATTGGCTGTTTAAGGGAGAAGCCTTTCCTTTGCGTGTCAGGCCCGGGGTTAGCTGTGTTCGCATGCCCCCGTGACTGTTGATCACGTACCCACTAGTGTTTTACCCCAACCATCATTCAGAAGGTTCTATCATTTCTTACTTAGCGCCGGGTGAGGCGGAACCTAGCTTCCCGCGGCCTGTTTCTGGCGTGCGCTTGCGTGTACCGGCGCAGTCCGGACGTGCAGAAGACTTGAAAGGTGGCGCGGCCAACCCCTGGTAAAAAACATTGAATCCAGCCTCGAATCCCAGTGCACTAGCATGGCTGAGGGGGAGAGGAGGACGTAGGAGGATAGGAAAAGGGCTGCTACTACAATGTCATGAAAGTACACTAAAATTTTGCGGCTGGGGGGCGTTGAAAAACGTCCGCCGGCAGCAGCTCAATTGGTGGTTACAACCCTTAGGGAGACCTATTCGGGGTCCCTTACTCAAATGAAGCGTCACCCTAACATCTCTCTGAGGCTAATCATTGAAGGGCTACGTGGTCAAGACCAGAGAGAACACAATCTTATAAAAAACATTCTTAGGTAATCCCTGAGCCGTACCGAGTCTGAGTAGCTGTCATGACCTGACTTCTTCAAAAAAGGCTTCCGTCGCGGGGGGTTTGGCACAGGCTTGGCAATAGCCTGGGCTATGTCCCTAGTTAAGAGGAAGCTAATAAATTTGTTAAATGGGCATTATCTCTTACCAGGAAAAATCCCTTTGGAGGGCAATGGATTCAGGAGCAATGAAGGGCAGGGGAAAATCCTCTGCTTCCAACTGAGGGGCTATGATAAAATGAAAAATAGCTAGAGGGACTCCACCCGGTTGTTGATATAGCCAGTCAAAACTTGGTAACGGGGGGAGAGGGAACTGGAGACAAGGGATTGGATGTAATATCTATCGCAAATTGCTGGAGTCCCTGATCCCACGACACGCATGGGCCGTGGCCCACCTCACCCAGATTCGGGTAAGGTGGAAAATTTACCGGAGGAATCTAACCTGACCGCTTATCCGGCGGTCATTTAGGGTATATGCCGTCCCGCCGCAATACTGTCTTCTGATCCTGACAACTAGCTTCAAAGCGAAAATATTTCTATTCCCCGACTTTAGTGATATGTGGCCCGTGAAGCACGGTATATGCTATGTCGAGAATTTGGAGACATTTTATGGCTTAGGAAAAAACACTGGGTAATATAATACCCCAGATGATCGATTGCACTGCTACTGAGTCGATCTTTAAAAACCCCGGGGACTGATGCGACTAAGAACGCCCATCCGTTCGTGGCATTTTGACCGGGAGATAGTGAACGCCGGCGGGCTAGGATATGTCCGTAGAGTTTTATCGTGGCTGAACAACACCCCCATTTCACCGGTCATAAATTTCCGAGATATATTTGTGTATCCTTCCTCGATTCCAATATCCAAGTGAGAATGAAATCGAGAGGTCATTGATTAACAAACTTGTACCTCTGACTTGAAATCCACTTGTCCCTTACTGAGTTCGTAATGTATGCTAACCGAACGAGACTCGAATAGTTGGAGAAAGTGAGAAAAGGTCTACTAGTTATACTGTGTTCATCATTGACAACTAAAATCCGAAGAGACAAAGACTAGATCCTCTAACTCGTCGCATTTAGATGAACGTCGGGTAGGGAAAACACTATAATTGTGCTTGTCACATGTCCCCTTACCGGCGACACATGATGAAACCCAAGTATACGAAATCTGAGTGCCGTTCCGAGTCTGCAGGTTCGGCTGGCCGCCACGACAGGACTCTCATGGATTAGCCAAACCGAGGCGTAGTCTAGGGTGAACCTGAACCGTTCCATCTAGGCTTGGAGACGTGCAGTTTCAAGTACCTATATTAACCCTCCGGATCCGGGGGCCCTCATATGAGGCGGTTCGCTGTGTACGGGGCCATTTTCGTACAGTCAAGCTTCATAATTCAGTAGCTACTGATTGAGACCACCTAGAGCAGTCAGGTTTTTTGCAAATTGTAGAACATCTTGTTGTCTGTAGACTGCCGTTGAGATGACATCGCTACGACGCGTGGTTGCCGAGTTATGATGATTTTAGAGGCGATTTTTACCTCATATGAGGCCTCCCGGATCCCAAGGGTTAAGAATCCCACCTGTAGATATAAAGCAAGCTGATGTCTACAGATATGCGTGTAATACGGTCCATACCCCGAAAGTATAAATGAACACATTTTATTTGTAAGACTTATGTGTTTAATTTACAGCTGAATGCATCCAACTTCGTCATCCGTAAGATCTCGTATCCGTAACTTATGACAGATTCGTGAAGAAAAATAATGGTAAGAAACGTTGCATCGTTTTTCTTACTTTATTGTAGGATAAAAGAGAGAGCCGTCTCGCCGGCTGAAGTTCAGCTGAAACAACCGAGCTGTCTCGCAGGCCTGACTGCATGACAACTATGAGCCGTAAGCCTGGCTTAATTAATCGCAGGAACCATTAATTGAGATACTGATTGACCCCTCTTACCTTAGATTTATAAGGAAAGAAAAATTGACTTACCCTTTCTGGCGACCTAGGCTCGATTACTCGGGAGTGTCAATCTAGAACGATGTCCGGCAAAGCCTGGAGGGTTCTTGTACCGGGGGGTGTGGGGGGTTTCAGGTTTTACCACACTGGGTCTTAGTTATTGCAAATGGCTAATTGCTCAGCTAAGTGTTGAGTATTGGTTGCGTAGATGCAATGATACCCCTGACTCTGGGAAATTTGGTTTGAAAGTTAGCACTTGCCCACAATTTCCACACTGTGGCCATTTAGGTATCTATCGATCAAGGCTGCAAGGCCCGAATGATCTATAAAAAAAAAAAAAATTGTCCGCAAAAAGATCTATGCCCACCGGGCATTGCTGGGAATTCCAGAGGCACACTTAGATGCATCTTGCAGCAATCTTAGTGTGCAATTATTAGAATGTTAAAATCCAAAATGGGGTTATGTGTGGAGGCAAAAGTGAAAAGTTACACTGAACCACTGACCCCCCCCCCCCCCCCCGCCTTTCCCTTCCCCACACCGGGAACGGGATGGTCCCTCGCCGAGCTGATCTGGAAAGAATTTCCAGGAATCAATGCTCATAAGGATAACCTGAGAGGTGTTAATACATATCATTGCAAGTCCGCCGGAAAGTTAGAAAATAGGCACCACTATTCTAACCTTCGGCCGGACCTGATCCTAATAAAATATAGGAGGTATATGGTGGAGAACTGCTTACCTGTGACAAGTGTCACTGGCCCAAGAAACGTGTAGACTATGGCATATAATCTGACCTTCCTAAGTGTATCGCCGCAGGGCGATTAAGCCTGAGGTCGAGGTTATATAAACTTCCTCACTTAAGACGGAATCGCTGAGCGATTAACCCCTTCAGATTCATATGACGCAGAGGTAGCCAGATTAGTTATAAGAAATAGAGATCTCTTACTCTTAAAATGACCTCTCCAAAATTAGTTTTCTGCCCACAGCTAATTCAAAGACAACAGGAGAGGTTGAATTAACGAAACTAAAGGTTTCTAAATACCCCAGATGGTTAAAATATCTGTAAAATGCTCAAACTCGCATCATATGTCGGAGAGGGGAAGTTTTATTGTGCTAGGCTATCGTTCAGGGCGAGTTCCCTCGGCGGGCCGAGTAAAAGGTCCCTTTAGGAAGTAGCAATTTCCGTCGGGAGGTATGTAGTTAAGCACAAACGCCGGGACATTTGGAGAGTTTCGAAATATTTGCAAAATAGAATTCGGCGGCCCTGCTAAGAAAACCGCCGGAGCAACAACCAAAAAATCTCTAGAGGCGTCGACTCCCTCAGAAGACGGAGTGCCATCCTATGACATGGGTCATAGTTGTTTAGGTCAGTTGGCGGCGGGTATCTGCGTGCTATTATAAACAATTGCTAGCAGCCGCCGGTACGTTTACACACACAGCCGTCGCAAAAACATGGTACACAACAATGGGCCGGGCGGCAAGCCGAAATCATGATCTTTACAGAACATATCTCTTTCCGCCGGCCATGCCAGGTCGCCGGAAGGAGGGCTAGTGGCACACTACCACAAAGATCACAAGACAGGGGGAAAAAGAGGAACAAAACCACACGGCGGCACGGCGGCACGGACCCAAAGTCGCAGAACAGAGGCCGGCGGGTCAAGCGAGGAGTCCACTCGGTGAAAAAGCACGAGTGAAAACAACTCTTACTCTCAAACCAATCCTGACGTAAGGACGTCTCCTTGGACTCCCGGGAAGTGTGCAACACTAACCCACAGGGAGCGCAAGAAAAGGGGACACAAAATAATTCACACATAGAGAAAAATTAATTATATCCCTCAAAAAGCTAACCTAAAGGCTTAATCATGAGAAAATTACTCTTCAAATCGAATAAACACGAAAGAGCAGCAATAACAGAGCAAAAGGCTCAGAGAAAGCCCCCAAACGGGACCTCCCAGCAGGCACGGACGCCAGAAGGTCCCACAACCACGTGTGACAACCTTAACCTGGCGCGTCTGCTAAAAAAGACAAAGACGGGATCCCAAGACCCAAAGCTGGACTAAGGAACAGCTACCGATGAATAAAAAAGCCTCCTAACTAAAGGAAAAGCAAAAAACTAAGGCGCATAGCAACAATTAAAACCACGCGTGTAGTAACAAAAATTAACACAACAAGTAAGCGCCTGAAAGTACAGTCAGTCCCCCTAATACATGTATCCTCAGTCCGCGTTTACCCTATTCCGCGCCGAGGGGTAAAACAGGTACTCAAAATCCCTAAAACACGTATTAACCCCACAAAACACGAATCACAGTTGAAGAGTGGTGTAAAAATGCTGTTTTTTGTATTCCGGGCCACCCCCCCTCCCTATTCCGCGCGCACACCCCTCGGAGGCCTAGGCTTCCCCGGCCCCGTCACTGTCACTGGCCCCGTCCCCGTCTCCAGATATACCCATAGATTTGCCAATCGCAGTAGTGCCTTCACCAGTTTATTCTTCCTAGGCATTTTTAAGTTGTTGAAGGGTGTAGGAAGGCAGTTGTTACACAATAAATGGGTCAAGTCTCAGCGCACGGACACTTAAGGATATTGGGACTGAGAAGGAAGAAGGTAGCCCTTGAAGAAATTGTGAAGGAGCAGAAGGAAGAGAGAGAAAAGGAAAAGAAAGAGTTTGAAAAAAAATGTAGTGCAAGTTTTAAAGAAGAAAGAGAAGGTAGTGAGAGAGACAATAGATAGAGGTAAGTGTGTAGTAATCTTTGGAGATGTGGAAGAGCACCTGGCAGATATGAAGGTAAGAAAGGAAAGGGATGTTGTGAAAGTCAAGGGGATACTGGATTACTTAGACGAGGGTTATGGATGGGTAAAAGAATTGGAGGAGGTGAGAAGGTTAGGAAAATATAAGAAGGGCGAGATGAGACCACTAAGAGTGGAACTAAAGTTTAGATCAACAGCAGAAGCAGTAGCCAATGTGAGCTGGAAATTAAATTCGACAGAGCTGAATCATATAAGGGTAAAAAAGGACCTAAGTGTAGAAGAACGAGAACAGTTAAGGGAACTCCAAGCTAAGGCTGATGAAGAGAATGGAAAGTTGTCTGAAGAGCAAAAGAAGATTTTTTTTGGAGAATAAGGGAAGGGCAAGTAAGGAAGTGGTACATCAGGAGCCACCAAGAACCGAAAGTAAGAGGAGTGATAGGGAAAGAGACAGAGAGACAAGTACGAAGTCAAAGCAAGGAGACGGAGCGAGAGATAATGCAGGGAGCAGGGGACCGGAGAGAGAGTCAGGATGTGGTGGAGGTGGAACAGAGGGAGAGAGAGGGGGAGGGAGGAGAATAGAATTAGCAGGGGAGGTGGAACTGGGTCAGGGAAGGGATGGAGGAGGAGGTGAACCTGGTAGGAGGCAGAGAGGGAAGAGAAACAAGGAGGTGGATTCAAATATACTGTGCTACTACACTAATATAGATGGAATAAACAGTAAAAAGGTAGAGTTAGATGATATATTAAGAAAAGATCAACCACAGATAGTCTGTTTGACGGAGACAAAGCTGAACCAGGACTTTGACAGCAACATAGTGTTTAGTGAAGGATATAATATATGGAGATATGATAGGAAGGGTAAAAGGGGAGGTGGAGTGGCAGTATTAGTTAAGAACCCTATGACAGCAAAGCACGTGGAGTTAAATAATGATAAGGCAGAAATAATGGCAGTTGAACTCAATGATATAGAAGGAAAAAAGCTAGACATAGCAGTAGCTTACATGCCACCAAAGACCAGAGCACGGAGGGAGTTGGAGTTTGAGGAGATGGTAGAGGATATGATTCAGTCGTTGAGAAGATTGCTTTTAAGGAAAAATCTATTAATCTTGGTAGATTTCAACTGTAGTGAGGTTGATTGAATGATTGGGAATCGGGAGATGCAGGGCCAAATCAGAGATCTTGGGGAAGTCGGCTAGTGGAGTTGGTTACGGAAAATGTACTTGCACATGTGAAGGAAAATACAAGAATGAGGGGTAATAACGAACCTTCTAAACTCGATCTGATTTTTACAAAAGATCCTCACGAAATTAGTGATATAAACTATCTATGTCCTGTAGGTAAAAGTGATCACCTATTACTAAAATGGAAGTTGACCTCGAGTAATGCCAATAGATTAGACAATAGCTACATAAATGACAGATTATATTATAGTAAAGCTGATTATGTATCCTTGAAAAGATATTTAGAGGGAGTAGATTGGGATCTTATTTTTAAGAAACAGGACGTACAAGGTAAATATAGTAGATTCCTCGAAATTTATAGAGTAGGAACCAATCTGTTTGTCCCAAAATATAAAACTGGAAATTTTACTAAGCAGAAAGATTGGTTTAATTTGAAATGCAAAAGAGCTTTGGGTAGGCGTGATGCAGCTTGGGCTAGATTAAGAAGAAGGAACGCTGAGAGTAATCGGAATAAATATAAACAGGAGAGGAATAGATATGTTAACATAATTAGGCAAGTTAAAATGAACTATGAGAAGAACATAGTAAATAAATGTGAAAGTGACCCTAGATTATTTTATAAATATATAAACAGTAAGTTGAAGGTAAAGAAACAAATTACTAAATTAAGAGTTGATGCTAGGACGTATGAAAATGTATCGGACATGTGCGAGGTAATGAATAACAAATTGCGGTCAGTTTTTACTAGAGAGGAAGGTTTTGACGAACCACAGGCGGGAGTACTGGAGAGTGGTCTTAGTAAGATTGAAATAACTAGAGATGAGCTGTTAACTGCGATGAGAGGACTTGAAGAAAGGAAAGCTATGGGACCGGATGAAGTGTCTGCCTGGGTTTTAAAGGAGTGTGCAGAGCAATTAGTGGAGCCAGTGAGGGACATAATTCAAGCTTCCTTAGATAAAGGACAGGTTCCTGTTGAATGGAAAAGAGCAAATATCATCCCGATATACAAGAATGGAAACCCTGAGGACCCTCTAAACTATAGACCAGTTTCACTTACTAGTATTGTATGCAAGATTTGTGAAAAGCTAATTAGGAAGAGATGGATGAAAATGTTGGAGAGAAAGAAGATAATAACCCCAAAGCAATTTGGATTCAGAGAAGGGACATCTTGTGTTACCAGTTTGCTATGTTATTACAGTAGGGTGAGAGATGTACTCCAAGAAAGAGGCGGATGGGTGGACTGCGTCTACTTAGACCTTTCCAAAGCATTCGATAAGGTACCACATAAGAGATTGTTATCTAAGCTTGAGACGCTAGGATGTGTCAGGGGGAGTTTGCTGAAATGGATGGAGAGCTATCTAACAGATAGGGAAATGAGGACCAACATTAGAGGAACTTACTCATCGTGGCGGAAAGTTGAGAGTGGTGTGCCGCAGGGATCTGTGTTGGCACCTCTCATGTTCCTTATGTACGTGAATGACCTGCCGATAGGCATAAATTCCTACATGTCAATGTTTGCAGACGACGTAAAAATTATGAGACAAATAACAAATAAAAGTAGTTGTGAGGAGCTGCAAGGGGATTTAGATAGAATATATGAATGGAGCACCAAGTGGAAAATGAAATTTAATATAAGTAAATGCCATGTGTTAAATATGGGAAGAAGTGTGAATAGACCAAATTGGGAGTACAGGATGGGAGATAATATAATTAGCAAGGCCCAAAAAGAAAAGGATTTAGGGTTGATTATACAAGATAATTTGTCGCCAGAGAAACATATTAACAAGCTCTTTAGCGGAATGTATGCAATGGCCGGGAATATGAAAGTTGCTCTGAACTACTTGGATGAGACCATGGTAGCGAAAATTATGAAGAGTATGATTAGACCAAGATTGGAGTATGCAGCAGTGGTGTGGTCCCCGCATCTAAAGAAGCATATTCACAAGTTAGAAAGAATCCAGAGAGCAGTTACTAGATTGGTTCCAAGTCTCAGAGAACTGCCATATGAAGGGAGGCTAGACAAATTAAATCTACCAAGTTTAAAAGAGAGGAGAGAGAGGGGAGACATGATAATGATGTACAAATGCACCCGGGGGCTGGAGAGGCTGGATAGGGAGGATATGTTAATTATGGATACAGGAATAACTAGAGGCCACAGCTACAAAGTCAAAAGACCTACCTGCAAGAACGATATCAGGAAGTTTAGCTTCCCCTATAGATGTATTGACAAATGGAATGGGCTGGAGGAGGAGGTGGTAGGGGCAAGGAACATCCATATTTTCAAGAAAAAATTGGATAAAAAGTAGACTGAGAGACGGGACAACACGAGCTTAGCTCAACTCCTGTAAACTACAATTAGGTAAATACAATTAGGTAAATACACACACACACACACACGAGACAACAGCTGACTCGAGAGGAAGCGGTCCACAGGCTCCAGCTGATTCTACTTACATGGTTGCAGGCGGGAGTGAGCTATATTATATATCTTATTCATGTGTAAAGGGGACTCCAGGGATTAGGATGATCATATAAAACACGTAAACTTCGGCTGGCAAGTGAGAAATTAGTGACTAAACTATAGGGTGTGAGTTAACAATCCGAAAAGACCGCACAATATTGTTGTTTTCGGCGCGGGAAGTTCTCGGCTCAGTATGGTGGGTAAAAGTATATGGCCTATGTAAGTATTGCCCATCACAAGAGGCAAGATATTTGGTTCCAACTTCAAGAGGAAATAGGTGGGGAAGATGGTTAATGAAGGTGATGAGGGGGGGAGGGGTGATAAAGGCGGGAGTGACGAATCGGAGGGAGAGCCGGATTTTCCCGGTTTCATGACAACATGGACGACTGAGGACACAGGTAAATTTTGCTTCATGCTGTTGAACAAAATCAAGAACTTGGAAGACAGAGTGACCGGCTTGGAGTTAGTTAAGAAGGAAATTGTTACAGAGAATGGTGAGTTGAAGAACAGGTTGGAGTCAGTGGAGAGAGAAAAGGCAGTGATAATGACTAGGCTAGACGCCAGTATCTCTGAAGGTAAAAATGCTTGGGGCATGACTAGAGACCAAGTGGTAAAAGATTTAGACAGTGTAAGGAAGGCACACAGTGACGAATTCAGGAAGATATTGGATGAACAGAAACAGCAAGATGTTAGGATAAAGGACCAGGTAAAAAGTATGGTTAAGCAAGGCATCCACGAAAACTCTCAGGCCATCCAGGAAGAAAGTCGTAGGGCTAACTGCCTCATAATATCAGGGGTGGAAGAAAAGGAGGAACTAGACTGGACAAAACGAAAAGAACAGGATGAAGGTCGCATCAACAAGATTCTGGATTCTATTAAAGATGAGGAGGACACCTGGAAGGAGGAAATATCAGACATGTTTAGGCTGGGAAAATATACAAAGGAATACAATAGACTGGTAAAAATCGAATTTAAGTCAAGAAGGACATGTGATGAAATCATGGCAGTAGCGGCTAGGCTAAAAGGGTTAGAGGGTAAAGACAAAATCTACATCAGGCGAGACTTACCAGAAGAAGAGAGAAAGAAGGAGGCTGAACTAAGGAAAACTGCCAGGGAGGAAAATAGCAAGAGGACAGAACATGAAAAGAATAAGTTTTTTTACGGAGTAAGAAAGGGGAAGATTATGAAACTTTCGGTAAAAAGAAACTAAAAGTAAAAGAGGGTAGGGAACAGACCGCCGCAGTTAAGGGGCTTGGAACAGGTTATGGGGAACTAGAAAGTATAAGGATTCTATATAGCAATGTCGATGGGCTAATCTCTAAGAAACTAGAACTAACAGACTTACTCAATACTAAGAAACCAGAAATAGTATGTCTCACTGAGACAAAACTAAGAGAAGACCTCGATATAAATTTACTAGGATGGTCTGAATACAGGATTTGGAGGAGGGACAGAAATTCTCGACATGGAGGTGGAGTGTGCATCCTTACTAGGAAAGATTTGATTGTGTCTGAGATAAAACTGGTAACTTCAACAGCAGAAGTTTTAGCAATAGAGATTGGTGGAAACGAAAAAATAGTGGTGATAGTAGCGTATGTACCTCCCAAGACGAAGACATGGGGTAAGGAGGAGCATAGCCTAATGCGTAAGGAAACAATTAGTGTGCTAGGAAATATCTTGGCTTCAAAGAATGAAATAGTCATGTGTGGGGACTTTAACTGCAAGGAAGTGAATTGGGAAGATCTTGAAGCCGGAGCAGGAGAGGAAAGTTGGGGCTATGAATTTTTAAGTATGGCCATGGAAAATTCTATATACCAACATGTAAAAGAGTCAACAAGAGTAAGGGGAAGTGATCAACCAGCTAGATTGGACCTTCTATTCACAAGAAGGGAGGAGGAGGTTCAAAGTATTCAGTACCTATGCCCACTAGGAAAAAGCGACCATGCAGTTCTAGACATAGACTTACTATTGAAGTATAATCTACCCAAGGGAAGGGAAAACACAAGGAAAAACACTGGATGTATTCCAGAACCGATTTCGTAGGACTACGGGATTTTTTCAAATCACAAAATTGGGATCAGGTGTTATCTGAAAGTGAGGTAGACAAAAAACTCAAGGCATTCATGGAGATCTATGATACTGGTATAAAAACTTTTGTCCCTAAGTACATTAATAAAAGGAAAAAAGTAATCGCAAAGTATGGTTTAACCGCGAATGTAGGCAAGCACAGGAAGCAAAAAACAAAGCCTGGAAAAAGATGAGAAACTGGGATTCGGAAGATAACAGGCAAAAGTATAAAGAGGAGAGAAACAAATACACAGAAATGAGGAGGAGGTCAGAGGCAAACCATGAGAAAGGGATAGTGGAGAACTATGAAAAGAATCCAAAATGTTTTTCAAGTTTGTAAACGGCAAAAGGAAGATAAAAGCCACGATCGTTAAGATTAAAAGTGGAAACAGAATCATAGAAGAGGATACGGAGATTGCGGAAGAACTAAATAGAAATTTTGCATCAGTATTTACAAAAGAAGGAGAATTCATTGCACCAGAAACCAATGAGATAGGTACAGAGGAAATGCCGGAAGTAACATTTAACAGACCAGAGCTCATAGACAAAATGAGTAAGGTGGATCCAAACAAAGCCGCTGGACCGGACGGAGTATCAGGCTGGATTATTAAAGAAAATGCTATGGAACTGAGTATACCGTTATATGACATAATGACCAAATCATTGGACACAGGGATAGTACCTACAGAATGGAAAAGAGCAAACATTATTCCTATATTTAAGGGAGGAAGCAGAGATAAACCACTGAACTATAGACCTGTATCACTATTGAGCATCCTCATGAAGATTCTGGAAGGATTAATAAGGGACAAATGGGTGAAATACCTGGAATCCAAAAGATTAATTACTGACCGACAATTTGGATTCAGAGGTGGCAGATCATGTATAAGCAACTTGTTGAGTTTTTACTCTAGAGTAATAGACACAGTGGACAAGAGGGAAGGATGGGTAGACTGTGCCTACCTAGACTTTAAAAAGGCATTTGACAAAGTTTCACACAAGAGATTGCTATGGAAATTAAAACATGAGGGAAAAGTAGGAGACAAACTGCTGAAATGGATGGAGAGCTACCTTAGCGGAAGACAGATGAGAACAACAGTAAGGGGGAAATCGTCAAACTGGACTCAAATTACGAGTGGGGTACCACAAGGATCTGTTCTAGCCCCAATCATGTTTCTAATATTTGTAAATGACTTGCCTGAGGGACTAACAAGCTACATGAGTATGTTTGCGGACGATGCTAAGCTTCTTAAAACGATCAGAACCCAGGAGGATTGCCTTGAGCTCCAAGCAGATTTGCAAAAGATCCATGAATGGAGCATCAAATGGAATATGGAGTTCAATGCAGGGAAATGTAAGACTCTAGAAATGGGTAAAAGCAAGTACAGACCTAGAAAAGATTATAAACTAGGAAACGAAGTGATTCCCAAAGCAGAAAAAGAAAAAGACTTGGGGATAGAATTTAGGGATAACATGTCTCCAGAAAGCCACGTAAATAAGATAGTGAGAGAATCACTGGCATTATTGGCAAATATTAGGATGTCTTTCAATTATCTTAATGAAAACACCATGAAACAAATAATAACGGCAATAATAAGACCCAGGATGGAATATGCATCTGTAGTGTGGTCCCCTCACTTGAAGAAACATATCCACAAAATTGAGAGGGTACAGAGAGCAGCTACGAGGATGATCCCAGGTTTGGAAAATTTGGAGTACCAAGAGAGGCTCGAGAGATTGAATCTACCTACACTGGAACAGAGAAGGAAACGAGGACAGCAAATTCAGATATATAAATGTGTTAGAGGTATTGACAAAATCGACCAAGAAAACTTCATAGAGAGGGATGGAGGTGAGAGGACAAGAGGTCACAGCTACAAACTAAAAGTGCTAAATAGTAAATCTGATCTGAAAAGTAAAAGATTTCCTACCAACTCGATTAGTGGGTGGAACAAATTGCCAGCCGAAGTAGTGTCTGCACCATCAGTGCATAGTTTCAAAGCACGGTATGACAAACATATCTTAGGAGGCGGGAATTAACGAGCATGCTCACTCCCGCAAATACAACTAGTGTAAGTACAACTAGTGTAAGTACACACAATATTGTTGTTTTCGGCACGGGAAGTTCTCGGCTCAGTATGGTGGGTAAAAGTATATGGCCTATGTAAGTATTACCCAGCACAAGAGGCAAGATATTTGGTTCCAACTTCAAGAGGAAATAGGTGGGGAAGATGGTGAATGAAGGTGACGAGGGGGCTGAGGGGGGGAGGGGTGATAAAGGCGGGAGTGACGAATCGGAGGGAGAGCCGGATTTTCCCGGTTTCATGACAACATGGACGACTGAGGACACTGGACAATTTTGCTTCATGCTGTTGAACAAAATCAAGAACTTGGAGGACCGAGTGACCGGCTTGGAGATAGTTAAGAAGGAAATTGTTACAGAGAATGGTGAGTTGAAGAACAGGTTGGAGTTAGTGGAGAGAGAAAAGGCAGTGATAATGACTAGGCTAGACACCAGTATCTCTGAAGGTAAAAATGCTTGGGGCATGACTAGAGACCAAGTGGTAAAAGATTTAGACAGTGTAAGGAAGGCACACAGTGACGAATTCAGGAAGATATTGGATGAACAGAAACAGCAAGATGTTAGGATAAAGGACCAGGTAAAAAGTATGGTTAAGCAAGCCATCCACGAAAACTCTCAGGCCATCCAGGAAGAAAGTCGTAGGGCTAACTGCCTCATAATATCAGGGGTGGAAGAAAAGGAGGAACTAGACTGGACAAAACGAAAAGAGCAGGATGAAAGTCGCATCAACAAGATTCTGGAATCTATTAAAGATGAGAAGGACACCTGGAAGGAGGAAATATCAGACATGTTTAGGCTGGGAAAATATACAAAGGAATACAACAGACTGGTAAAAATCGAATTTAAGTCAAGAAGGACATGTGATGAAATCATGGCAGTAGCGGCTAGGCTAAAAGGGTTAGAGGGTAAGGACAAAATCTACATCAGGCGAGACTTACCAGAAGAAGAGAGAAAGAAGGAGGCTGAACTAAGGAAAACCGCCAAGGAAGAAAATAGCAAGAGGACAGAACAAGAAAAGAATAAGTTTTTTTTACGGAGTAAGAAAGGGGAAGATTATGAAACTTTCGGTAAAAAGAAACTAAAAGTAAAAGAGGGTAGGGAACAGACCGCCGCAGATAAGGCGCTTGGAGCAGGTAATGGGGGACTAGAAAGTATAAGGATTCTATATAGCAATGTCGATGGGCTAATCTCTAAGAAACTAGAACTAACAGACTTACTCAATACTAAGAAACCAGAAATAGTATGTCTCAATGAGACAAAACTAAGAGAAGACCTCGATATAAATTTGCTAGGATGGTCTGAATACAGGATTTGGAGGAGGGACAGAAAATTTCGACATGGAGGTGGAGTGTGCATCCTTACTAGGAAAGATTTGATTGTGTCTGAGATAAAACTAGAAACTTCAACAGCAGAAGTTTTAGCAATAGAGATTGGTGGAAATGAAAACAATAGTGGTGATAGTAGCGTATGTACCTCCCAAGGCGAAGACATGGGGTAAGGAGGAGCATAGCCTAATGCGTAAGGAAACAATTAGTGTGCTAGGAAATATCTTGGCTTCAAAGGATGAAATAGTCATGTGTGGGGACTTTAACTGCAAGGAAGTGAATTGGGAAGATCTTGAAGCCGGAGCAGGGGAGGAAAGTTGGAGCTATGAATTTTTAAGTATGGCCATGGAAAATTCTATATACCAACATGTAAAAGAGTCAACAAGAGTAAGGGGAAGTGATCAACCAGCTAGATTGGACCTTCTATTCACAAGAAGGGAGGAGGAGGTTCAAAGTATTTAGTACCTATGCCCACTAGGAAAAAGCGACCATGCAGTTCTAGACATAGACTTACTATTGAAGTATAATCTACCCAAGGGAAGGGAAAAGCACAAGGAAAATCACTGGATGTATTCCAGAACCGATTTCGAAGACTACGGGATTTTTTCAAGTCACAAAATTGGGATCAGGTGTTATCTGAAAGTGAGGTAGACAAAAAACTCAAGGCATTCATGGAGATCTATGATACTGGTATAAAAACTTTTGTCCCTAAGTACATTAATAAAAGGAAAAAAAGTAATCGCAAAGTATGGTTTAACCGCGAATGTAGGCAAGCACAGGAAGCAAAAACAAAGCCTGGAAAAAGATGAGAAACTGGGATTCGGAAGATAACAGGCAAAAGTATAAAGAGGAGAGAAACAAATACACAGAAATGAGGAGGAGGTCAGAGGCAAACCATGAGAAAGGGATAGTGGAGAACTATGAAAAGAATCCAAAATATTTTTCAAGTTTGTAAACGGCAAAAGGAAGATAAAAGCCACGATCGTAAAGATTAAAAGTGGAAACAGAATCATAGAAGAGGATACAGAGATTGCGGAAGAACTAAATAGAAATTTTGCATCAGTATTTACAAAAGAAGGAGAATTCATTGCACCAGCAACCAATGAGATAGGTACAGAGGAAATGCCGGAAGTCACATTTAACAGACCAGAGCTCATAGACAAAATGAGTAAGGTGGATCCAAACAAAGCCGCTGGACCGGACAGAGTATCAGGCTGGATTATTAAAGAAAATGCTAAGGAACTGAGTATACCGTTATATGACATAATGACCAAAGCATTGGACACAGAGATAGTACCTACAGAATGGAAAAGAGCAAACATTATTCCTATATTTAAGGGAGAAAGCAGAGATAAACCACTGAACTATAGACCTGTATCACTATTGAGCATCCTCATGAAGATTCTGGAAGGTTTAATAAGGGACAAATGGGTGAACTACCTGGAGTCCAAAAGATTAATTACTGACCGACAATTTGGATTCAGAGGAGGCAGATCATGTGTAAGCAACTTGTTGAGTTTTTACTCTAGAGTAATAGACACAGTGGACAAGAGGGAAGGATGGGTAGACTGTGCCTACCTAGACTTTAAAAAGGCATTTGACAAAGTTCCACACAAGAGATTGCTGTGGAAATTAAAACATGAGGGAAAAGTAGGAGACAAACTGCTGAAATGGATGGAGAGCTACCTTAGCGGAAGACAGATGAGAACAACAGTAAGGGGGAAATCGTCAAACTGGACTCAAATTACGAGTGGGGTACCACAAGGATCTGTCCTAGCCCCAATCATGTTTCTAATATTTGTAAATGACTTACCTGAGGGACTAACAAGCTACATGAGCATGTTTGCGGACGATGCTAAGCTGCTTAAAACGATCAGAACCCAGGAGGATTGCCTTGAGCTCCAAGCATATTTGCAAAAGATCCATGAATGGAGCATCAAATGGAATATGGAGTTCAATGCAGGGAAATGTAAGACTCTAGAAATGGGTAAAAGCAAGTACAGACCTAGAAAAGATTATAAACTAGGAAACGAAGTGATTCCCAAAGCAGAAAAAGAAAAAGACTTGGGGATAGAATTTAAGGATAACATGTCTCCAGAAAGCCACGTAAATAAGGTAGTGAGAGAATCACTAGCACTATTGGCAAATATCAGGATGTCTTTCAATTATCTTAATGAAAACACCATGAAACAAATAATAACGGCAATAATAAGACCCAGGATGGAATATGCATCTGTAGTGTGGTCCCCTCACATGAAGCAACATATCCACAAAATTGAGAGGGTACAGAGAGCAGCTACGAGGATGATCCCAGGTTTGGAAAATTTGGAGTACCAAGAGAGGCTCGAGAGATTGAATCTACCTACACTGGTACAGAGAAGGAAACGAGGACAGCAAATTCAGATATACAAATGTGTTAGAGGTATTGACAAAATCGACCAAGAAAACTTCATAGAGAGGGATGGAGGTGAGAGAACAAGAGGTCACAGCTACAAACTAAAAGTGCTTAATAGTAAATCTGATCTGAAAAGTAAAAGATTTCCTACCAACTCGATTAGTGGGTGGAACAAATTGCCAGCCGAAGTAGTGTCTGCACCATCAGTGCATAGTTTCAAAGCACGGTATGACAAACATATCTTAGGAGGCGGGAATTAACGAGCATGCTCACTCCCGCAAATACAACTAGTGTAAGTACAACTAGTGTAAGTACACACACACATAACCACACGTACGCTTCCTTCTCAGTCCCAATATCCTTAAGTGTCCGTGCGCTGAGACTTGACCCATTTATTGTGTAACAACCACCTTCCTACACCCTTCAACAACTTAAAAATGCCTAGGAAGAATAAACTGGTGAAGGAAATCTATGGGTATATCCGGAGACGGGGACGGGGCCAGTGACAGTGACGAGGCCGGGGAAGCCTATGCCTAGGCTATATGAACTCGCCTGTCGCGGGGGTCTGCCTCGGAGCCCCCCACTATTCTCACCTACTTATAGCATTTATTTTTAATGTAAGGAATGACTTGTTTATGTTTCTATTATTGTGTATGCTTGGTTGTCCAATTAGTATTGATTTTTATCAAAAATTACCGTCAAATGTGGGTGGAAATGCGGGCTGCCGCCCATATGTATTTTTCTCCATAAGTTATGTTATCCCCAATGCGCGAATTCCCAATACCCGTCGTGTAATGCCGCCCATATAGGCGCGGATTGGGGGGGACTGACTGTACCCTAATTTAACACTTCCTGCGGGCCAACAATACACAACCCGTGCTAGCTAATCTAAACCCTTGCTCACTAACCCCCAGATATATACAAATGAGTAAGGACTCACTATCTAGAGGAGAGCGAACGTCGAATGAAGCCGGAGCTCGGGGTCACTAGTGTTGACGGTTGGCCCGCGGGGAAGAGAAGGACGAATTGTGCGCTTGGCGAGAGGCGGTAAGAATCCACAACACAAGAAAATCCACCGAATGTGGGAAGCTTGTTGATAACAGTATTAAGTGTTAAATTTTTTCCCTTTTTATTCTCTTATTATTTACGAAAGTTTTTTCGTAGTGGGTACCCGATCTGTGACGACACCATTAAAATGTAAAACTTGCAAACTAAACAAACCAAAATTGGGACAAGGACAATATAAAGTCAAATTAAATTATAAAAATCGCTATGTGGAAACAACGCTTACTAAAATGAAAATTATTAAATAAAAGAACACAATCCACCACATAGGGTGTACATTACTACATGAGCAAGTTAATCTGTTTCCCAAGCAAACTAATCGCACATATAACAACGCACTATCGTCACGTTAAAGGAAGTAGTCAAGTTTGGGAAGTCCGGGACGTTCTGGCAAATTTTACTAAACTCTGCATGAATAAAGAAACTACACATGTTAAATGTCAAAATATTATTTAAAATCAAATTTGCAACATGACAAGACATTAACAATAGTACAAAATACAAATATTGATAAGATATCTATACTATTACAAAATAATATATAAAATACAGTACAGCACTCACTAACGATAGTGCTATCGGGTAGGTACCTGTAAGCATAGCATGCCTCAAGTGACCCCTATCAATAACTACCCTACAAATAACCTACATTTATAGCACAAATAAACTAAGGAAATCGCAAAAGTAAGCAATTGATACTATCGACAATGAATACATATAATATAAAGACAAATAATTGCAAAATATGAAGTAACAACAGATTTAAACAAAGAGTACTCTTTTAACAAGAACAATGAATTTAAAAAATCATCAATATTAATATTAATAATAGAAAAAGAAAGATAAACAATAAATACAGACAAAAAACAATAAATACAGACAAAAAGTAAGCAGAGGTTATACAAGAAACTTCAAGTTAAAAATGCTTGATTAAAATTATTGATGTCAAATTTTAGAATACAGTCACAATAATTGACCCTAAAAAGATTAAATTTATGGAACAATTTACTTGCCTCAAAACCTCTGTCCACTAAGAGTCTGTATAGTAACCTAGCTCTAGCCCAAAAGTCATCTACTTTAGTGCAGATTTTACAAAATCTTATTAATTGGGAATAAAAACAATTATAAGTTATTTTACTATCGATATTATTACTAGGGAAAGGAAAGTTTATTACGTTAAAATTAAAATCATCAACTTTGTGATATACTTTAAGTATGCACTGTTCATTAACAATCTCTATATTTATATCAAGAAAATTTTCAACTTTATAATTTACGTTACATTGTGTGAGGGGAATAGAATTAGGGTAAATAAGTTTAGCAACTTAATTAAAATTTAACAAATTGCAAACAAGAATATCATCAATATATCTACTATTATTACTTAACAGTTTAGCAAGTGCTAATTTTTCTGGGATTTTATTTTTCTTGCTAATGTCAACTAAGTCTTTTATATATTTAAATTCTAAAGCAAGCAAGAATAAGTCTGCAATTAAAGGGCTAGCATTTCCACCCATAGGAATTCCGAATATTTGTTTGAAAATGTACGGCCCGAATCTAACATAAGTATTGAAAAGGAGGAATTTAAGGGGCATCTTTAAGTTTAGTTCTATCAAAATATACAGAACTAGTGGGAGTAGAGCTAAGTGATGCATTATTAAAATATGTATAAACATTTATGAAATAATTACCATTCCTAACGAACCTGTCAAAGTGCAAATCTATAATAAAAGCAAAGCTCTGAATATACTAAATCTAAAGGCAAATTGGTATACAAAGTTGAAAAGTCGAAGCTATGTACTGAGGTAACTTTCGGCATGGTATTTATTTTATCAATAACTTCTAACGAATTGTTAACACTCCAATAATAGTTAATGCCAGTTCTTCTCATGATGGTATTACAATATCTTTTATGAGTACTTTTAATGTATTTTAAGCAATTTACGACTTGTTCTGATAGAGTTTTAGTGGTAGCAAATTTTGCTCCGGCAATAAAGTGATATTTATAAGGTCTTTTATGAAATTTAGGTAACATGTATAATTTTGCAATGCACTTGTTCTTATCAGAAAGTTTAATATCAAATGTTATATTTTTCTTGGTATGTTCATTGATTAAGTTATCAATATTCAGATTATTTTGAATTTCATAAACAGAATTACCGCAAATATTTTTACGTAATATGTTACCCTTAATACCTAATTCTTTTTTCATGTTTTCAAGATAAAATTTCTTACATGTGAAGCTATAATTATTGCTGGCTTTATCTACTGTAGTGATTACAAAATGTTTATGTAAATTTAGTAAATCAGCTTTAAGCTTATTATACAGTAATTATAGTCTATAAAATCTGAAAGATTAAATTAATTTTTAAGCGAGAAAATTGTATTTCTAATTAACTTAATTAATAATTTAGACCATGCTTCTAGTTCTCTCGCATCGCAGCACGCAATTTTTAACAAATTATCTTTTAATTTATTGACTGAAAAAACAATATCTTTTAAAATTATGTCCCATGTTACTTTATTACTCCCTATTCTAAATTTAAACCCTTTACGACATAGCTCCGCTAATTTGTCGTTTGCAAAATGTTTAACTAGTTCTACATCACCTGTTAATATGTGACATATCGGACTATAAATGAACTTTGCTAGTGCATCACGTCTGCTAGCTGGCATATCCATGACTCTTTCACACACGCATTTATTATTATTGAAAATATCATTATCTGAAAGATTTCCTAAAACTTTATTATAATTACAAATAATAGACCCAACAGGTCGTTCATATGAATACACATAAGAGAAGTAGCGTTGCACTTATGAAGAGGACTCTTTTTCTTCCCCGCGGCGTTTGGTTCAAACGGCTGACGCGGGTGTTGAATGGAGACTATTATACTAATAGGCAACATCGTCAATGATGAAGGGGCTTAAATATATAATTATTACTTATCCATATGCACCTATTTTGCATTTAATATGAGCATATGAACATTGGAAAGCAATAAAACAAGTGGTAACAGCAACTGGCTGGTGAAAATCGTATATTTGAGCCCCACGGTCATAATCTGACCTTGACCGGCGAGAGAGAAACACCATCCCTCCATCTTTGTGTCTAACATGGTACTGAGGCTCAAGGGGAGCTCTCAGACTAGCTTAGAGGGCCAGAGATACACTCCTCCACCCTCCACCCTCCACCCTCCACCCTCCTCCTCCCTCTATCCCACCCGTCCTCAGCACGAAAATACTCGATAAATATCGGGAATACAGTACTGTACTGTAATTGGGAAAATACCGGATAATTGAGGAGGGGAGAAAAAATGGGGGGGGGGGGGAGGAGGGGAGGGACATACATGTGTAGGAGTGGTAGAAAGTAATGGAGGGGAATTATCTGACCTAATCACAAATTGCTTTGTTTGAGTGCCACTGGGGTGTTTTCTAAGTTTTTTTTGTTATGCTCTAGATCTATTGAGGACAGTTGCAGTGCACCAGAAAAACCTCTATTGAGGACGATCGCCATTTTTGGGTTAAGAAGTTGCAGATGTCTGAAGTTACCATGACTCAGGCCACAATCCCTGTCCCCTTGTTCCTGAAGCAGTAATTTGTTCTTGAAGAAGTAGCCGACGTCTGACGTTGCCATGACTTAGGCCACCTTCCCTATCCCCTTGTTTTTGAAGAAGTAGCCGACGTCTGAAGTCACCACAACTCGAGCCACTGCCCCAGTCCCTATGTTCCTGACTAAGTAGCTGAAGTGTGAAGTCGCGATGACTCAGATCCCCGTCTTGGTCAACAGCACCCCATACTCAAATGCTACCTCTGTTGTTGTTGTTGTTGTTCCCCAAGCTGCCTGGCCGAACAGCCCCAAGGCCCCGAGCAAGGCCAAGGCCATAACCGAGCGCCCCCACAGAACCCTCCCTGCCGACCACAATAAAGCCTGGGTGACCGAAGCCACGCCATGGCGGGGAGCTGAGGAGGGCGACGGAAACGCCCAGGAAAGCAAAGCCCCACCCAGGGCCCTGTGCCCCTCAGCAATTATGAAGAGAAAGCTGAGGGGCAAAGGAAACAAATGTGACGCTTTGGCTTCCAATCTTGGTAGATTGGGAGGTCAATCCACGGAAAAGACACCATAAAATACACCAGAAAATATATAAGTAAAAGGAACAGTCGGAGTAAGCTATGGGTATGGCAGAGATCACTCAGTTTCTCACTGACCAGCCCATCACCACTGCTACCTCTGTTAATGGATCTAGGGTGGCATAATCCAGGTCTATAGAGAATAGTCGCTTTCGTCGGATGACTCGTCGAATTATCACGGTAGGGTTAAGAAAGCTGACGTCGTTGAAAAAATTTATTTAATGAGAATGGTTTGCTTGTTGTCTTGTTTTGAAGTTGTGATGGCAGCATGTGAATTGTGTTAGTGTTGCTGTTGGCGACGAGAATGTTATGCCGTTTTAAGTGTTGTGTAGAGTTTGCTGGTTTTTGTTGTGAGATCAAGTGTTGGAGGTAACTATTCCCAGTTTAGTGTTTGTAGTTTTACTATTTTTTGTTAATTTGAGTGTTTTTAGTGAAGTGCCCTTGTGGTGGGGCGTAAGGGGAAGTGTTTTTAGTGGTGTCACGTTGTCTGATGAAGTCTTTAATTTCTGGTGGTAAAATTGGGCGTTGTGTTATTTCTGTTACCGTCAACTGGGGCGAATTCGGACTTTACGTCAATTAAAAGTTAACTAAATGAATAAATAGATAACGAAGTAAACATATTAGAAAATCTGTTTTCACTTCATTGTTCAAAATGCTTTTATTCTAAAACTTTCTTGCTTAAATAGTTTTAATGTATAATGTGATATTGTACCGATTACCAAAATTTTTAAAAACTCTCGAATTAGATATATTATTTTGAAATCGTAACATCGGCAAACTTTCTTTGGCAGACACGTTGATGAAGTAGAACTACAGTAGATGCAGGAAAAAAAAAGCCATATTGGTGCCCAGGTGGTGCTTTCATGGAGTAGTGTGAAAGTACAAAATAATTATGTGGCATTATCTTGTATATTATGTCCCGTAATGAGAGAAACACTGATACTAAAAATCCAGATGGCGCTGGGGGTCTTATTCAAATGACTATCGTGTGGTGATGCACCATGTGACGGTGTGTTTGAGGGTTTTCGTGATTTTTTAAGAGGTATAATTACAGTTCGCAACTTATCTATGACACATGAGTCTGTGTACAGTGTAATATATTTCTAGCTAGATTCATATAGAGTGGTTATATACTCGTTTAAATCGCAGTGAATATTAATAATTAACATAATTTGATACAAAAATATCAGGCTTCCCTGGACCTAGAAATTTAGTTTCATCTAATGGGGCTGCGTAATAGGCTGGGAGAAATGGGGTTAATACTCATTGGGAAGTCATTGTATTTACTTCACTTGTTTAGTATACTAACAAAAAAACATACGTGCCTTTCAGTAGATATTTAGCTGAGAACATACAGTATTCATTCTGTAGTTGGAAGCATTTGGCTAGGTCGAATGTCTACGCTATGCGCAGACTACAAAACAAGCTTCCCATGCGCTTTGTGAATGATACCAATTTAATACATCCACTCTCAATGCGTGTAGCCTAATATAAGTTACCGGCTATATTTCTTATTATATCACAGTGACAGGAAAATCAATCAATGTGTATTCAGAATGTCATTGAACACAGTGGCAGCACAATTACATACGTGGAGATGCCAGGAAATTCGAAAATTACTGAATGAAAAAAAAGACTGACAACACTGCCCTTTCAAGGTCGAGAGTTTTCGGTGACCATCTGACACCCGCGTGATAAAACCTATACAGGGTTGCCAAAGGTCGTCTTTTGTTCGCA